>LPNX010211269.1:0-83808 GCA_001517045.1 Pseudotsuga menziesii
TGTTTGGTTGTTCATAACTGGTTGTTGGATCCTTGTCCAAGGGAGGAGAGACCCTTGCATCAATTTTGGTATCAGAGCGGTAAGCTCTTCGAAGATTAAATCATATCAAGGTTGCTATAAAAGTGAGAAGACAGGCAGAAGACCTCTGGCAGTATGTAGAGAAGACTCTTGCATGGAGAGTGAGGAGTGGAGAAGATATACTGAGATGGTAGGTGACTTATTTGAAAGAACAAGGGAATGCTTGCATAAGAGAAATGGTGGATAGAGGGTTGGCAGTCCAAATAGTGAGATTCATTAGACGAAATTTCAACTCAAAATGGGCATCCTAAGAAAAATTAATAAAATAATAAAATAATATTTATTAATTTTGGATCAAGAAAAGAAAAAAACTATTTTTTTGTTTGTATTTTTGACATATCTCCATGAGTTTTACTCAAATTTCAATCGGGAGAGCTCGTTGGATACGGAATTTAATTCCGCATCCAACGAGTACCCACTCGACATACTTTTGACGGACCTCGCCCCCAGTAGAATTTCTCCTCTTGTATAAGTAATCAGATTCTCTTGGATATCTGCGTTGTTAATGAGCTTTCTGAAATATTCTCGAAATCCAGTTTAACCTCTTGTATTGCTGGCGAATTGATTGAACTATCCCCATTCCAGATTATTTCGTAGCATCTTTCCAATACACGTCATAGTATATTTTCATTGCATTTACCTTTTATACGTCATGCTTCGCAATCAGGTTAAAACTGATTCATTGATCCAAGATGTGATGATTTCAGCTCCAGCGAACTTAATAAATTTCTGGTTTTCCTACCTTATCGTAGCCTGCTCATTCAAAATTATATTAAATAACAATTTAAGAAACAAAGAGTTAAAAATGCGCAAATAAATATTCCGCACCAAAATACAAACAATATCAAGTTTTATGTAAAAGTACAATAATAAGGATTGTCCTTTCGATTCAATAAGTCATGGCATCCATTTTTTCTTTTGGGCTCGGCGTGGCATCAAACATGGCCTCTTTTTCATGGCTCTGGTGACACGATCAGACGATGTAATAACATCCAACAATTTGTTAGCAGGATCGTGGCGATTCTTTTAATGCCATTTTCAACCTATTAATTTTAAAATTTCGTTATGCAGCGTTATTTCTTTTTATTAAGCAAGGCTTTTAATTGAAGCTAAATGATCTATATAGCGGAAGATTTTAATTCGAAATATCACAATGATCAATTTCCTTCATTATTCGAACCTTTCCACACACAAATTTCCTTCTGGAACAAGAAAGCATATCTTATCATATCTTATCATCTTCACGTCAAAATTTCTCAAAGGAGACAACTTTCGACAATATAAGGTAACTTTCTTCATTTTAGTTTCCATACAAGTAATCAAAGTGTTAATTAAATATATACCATGAAACTTAAGTTTATTCCCCTTTTTCAACATTAACTAAGGATTAAATAACGTCCTTTAAAGCATATGGTGTTAATAATTTTAAAACCAAGGTGTAAATTATGTGTTATTTTAAATATTAAAAGTTATGTAAAAAGAATTTAACAAGTACTTTATGCAAATAAGATTTAATTATTAATAAATTTTGCATAGATGAGAAAGTGATGAAGTTCTTTAAACATGAATTCAAAATATATCTTTAAGATCATTCTTTTATTTACAACCCAAGAGCATAATCTATTTAAGAACTTGGTTTTCTAAGATGCAATTGAACCAAACATACTTAAACTTCAATTTAGTCTTGCCTAAAATTTTGAAATTATTATTAAGAGTTTTAAAATATTAAAAGTTTAGAAGAAAACTAAAAGCAGAGTTCTCTTCTTAAATATACACTCTTAAAATATGTAAACTGAAATCTTAAGATCAAATGCTCAGTTAAAATATTTTTATCCACCAAGTCATACATTTAATTTATTAATGAAGTGAATACCAAATTTGACAAGGTTGTCTAAAAATCATTTTATTTAATTGGAAGCATATAATCAACTTGACCAAGGTTAAATGAAATCATGCAAGTGTTGTTAATATTTTTGCAAACTGATACACGTTGTTACTTCAAAAGGACCCAATAAAGACATGCAATCAACTTTCAGCATCTGAAAGGCCAAAAGGGTTCAAGCAACTAAAGTCATCAAATTCACCCAATCCTCATGAAAAGAAGAATCAACCCCAAGAACAAGCAGCAGAAGGAGTGAACAAAGGGAGTTGTTGGCATGCTAACAAGGTTCCATGAGGAAAGAACTAGTGGATACCAAGAGACCAAGCTCATGAAAGAGTTTTGGTGAGGTATTGGTGGCAAGGTGAAAGAGACTTGTTCACTGCAGAGGCTGATATTGTAGTTCACAAGAATTCCAAGGAATCTTAAATAAGAAAGTGTCCAGAATACCAGCATTGCAAATTTGGGAGGTTGATTAAGGTAATGTGCTTTTAAGTTGCTGTATTTGGTTATCAGTGAATTGGTGATTACATGGTTAATTTATGATTGAGAAGGACTTTGAAGTTCTTTGAAATATTTTCTACCTTGGGAGGAAGGTAGGAAATATTTTATTGAAGAAATAATTCTCAAAGGAAGTGTGTTCTTGGTTGAGAGGACTGTGAAGGTAAATTGCAGTAGTGGCATATGTTGAAGCATAAACTGGAAAGAGGTAATGTTTTTATATTTATCAGTTATATTGTGAAGAGACTAATTGAGAAACAAGAAGATGGCAATGAACCTACCTAGTTGAAGGTTGGAAGAGATGATGAGTAAGTTGAGTGCAGAAGCCATAAAGGGATTCTTAGAGGATAAAACAGAGTAAATAGGTTTGTGACTGAACCCAGAGAACAAAGTAAATTGCTGAAGAAGGGGGGGATGATTGTGGTTCTCCAAGAGAGGTGAATAGTTGGAGAAGAAACCACTTGGTAGCTTTAGAAGCTGAAGAGCAGGAGTGCTCAAGAGAAGGTTTTGTGTGGGGAACCAAGAAGAAGAGTTACCAAGAGGATGACTTGGTACTAGTGACAAGTAGTAGACTTGTTACAGAGTTAGAAGAGTCTTGTTGCAGCTCACAAGTGGACCATGACGATTTCACAGAGGAAAGACGAAGAGGTGACCAATGACAGTTATCTTAAGGGTTTAGAGAGAAGTCACAATCAGAAGAAGTAAATCAACAAAGATGTCAGTGGAAGACTAAGCATGGAAGAGCTTAGTGTGGTATCTGAAGATAGGTTGACAGAATCAGCTTGTGGAGATGGTTTGTTTGCAGCTTATAGTGGGAAAAGAGAAGCTCATGGAGGAAAGAAGACTATGGAAGACTAGAGATATGGTTGGATTCTTCAGATGAAAAGAGTCAAGTGGAGTTTGTTGCAGAGTAGGATGAGACACAAGAAACATGTATAACTAAAGGAAGAACTCAGAAGAGTTGAGTTGCAACATAAGATATGTGCTGGAGAAGAAGGTTACTTATGTGAACCTGGAGAAGGACCTATTCTCGGGGAGAGTGGTGATGATGATGAAGATATGGGACTAGTTAATGGTCTCATGGATCGTTTGGAGGATGAAAATCAGTTGAGAGAGCTAATGTTTGAGACAATAAAAGAGGCTATAAGGCCTTATGATTTTGAAACTAATGATTGGTGTGTGCTTGCAGGTTGTACAAACTCAGAAGATGATAGCCAGTCATTTAAAAATGTCATACAAGTAGAGGATAAGTGTAATGTCCCCGACCCTCCGATCGACGAAGAGGACGCTACCATACACCAAACGTCCGGGAAACTAGCCCCATGAACATGTACATACATATTAAAACCTGAATGCATGAACATACTACATACTAAGATGCATAATCATTCATATACACAACAGAAGCAAAACATACAATTCGACATTCAATATGTCCATCATCATAATTCATTAACAGTAAATATGATTGCAAAATAGATTAGTCAAGAATACTTATCTTATAAGAACTGTCCCACAACCAGCTACATCGCTGCAACGTTCCACCCAACCATAGGCCAGCGTGCTCCTGAATCTCTCAGCAACGCTGCCACCCCCGAGCCAGGCATGATTCCCCAAGGAATAAGGAACTAGCAAGCTTACACATAGCCAAGGATAACAAAACATTCAAGGGTACACAATTCAGCCAAGCCAACACAATTGGGTTTATCAGGTAAATAACAGATAAGCCAGGCCAACACAGTTGGGTTTATCAGGCCATCTAGGAGTTGGGAAAGGCTAAATCCTAAGCTGGTGAGCTCATTGAAGAGCTAAGGACACCTACACTAGAACTATCCCGACTTCTAGGACACCCACACACACCCAACAGAAGGAAATCATCCCTTTCTCTGCTACATAGTCCCTTAGGCCCTGACCTCCCTTCTAGTGCTATTCGGGGGTTTGTGGAGAAGAAAGCCAGCCCTCTAGACCTGTCTATGTGGATGTCAAACCCACTAGGTTTTTTAAGAAAATCAGGCCCTCATCTCGACCCCAATACATTCCGAAGACCAACCACTACATGCACAAAGCAAAAACCAGCAATTACAGCTTGACAGGGGAAAAAAAATCCCCGAGTCGTTCTTGGCCCCATTATGGCCAAAACAACTCGATGGTAACCTACAACAGCTCCGAAGCATGAGGGAAAACATAGCCAACACGACATAGGTACTCACAGCTACCACCGATTAGGGGAAGAACAACAACCGATCTCACAACGAAACCATGGAAACTTACACAGTCGGCAATGGAGGAAGTAAACAGACCCTCAATTAGTGCACGAGAAAGGACATACACACCGACCATAGACCGTAGGGAAAATACACGTTTCATATATTTGAACGCTAATGGCCAAACTGGCACCCCCTTCCTCTCTGCGTGAGGAACCACCAATAGAGAAGGCCAAATGGTGTGTGAGGAAACAGAATACCTCTACGTGATATCAACAAGCTTGGGAGAGTGGGAGGATGTCCCATGTAGTCGTGGAGTGAATGAAATAATGGAGAATCCAGATGGAGTGATGGGGTAGTGGTTTTCCTGCCATCATGAGGGTCAACTTGCTGGTGGACTGTGCGTGTGGGCAAGGACTGACAGTCCTGCCACACTCCACTCCCCAGCAATAACTTCCCAACTAACAACAGAACTTTTAATGAGGTAGTTGGATAAGACAAGGGAAGATGAGAAAATAAAAAAGAGTGGTGACACATGGCTTTTCCCCCATGGCTCAAGGTTTAACATTCCCCCTCCTTATCCTTAGGAATATCATTCCCTTTTCAATATGGTTGTAGTGAACATAGTTGGTTGGGTTCATTTAATTAAAATGCACATTTACATGATGAAAAAACTTAATATGTGCCATATACCACGATAGACCATCGGTAACGATTCCGTTCACCGAAACATAACACAACTAAATCGATGGTGGGGCTTTTGCCTTTAGCTCCACACCACGATTCATTACAATATATACATCATGTACATTTAATGCAATGGGGTCAAAACCGGAGTGTTACATTCCCCTCCCCCTTCAATAGTACTATTCTTAGTGCTTTACAAAATTTGAACAAAATGCTACACTGGTACCGCCTCAGTTTTCTGTAGGATTGAACTAAAATGGATGTGCCAATCGCATGGCATCCTCCAACTCCCACGTAGCCTTTTTAGGTCCGTAGTGCTCCCATTGCACCTTTACCTGACCTATGGCCCGGTTCTGGAGCATTGTGACCTTCCTGTCGAGGATGCGCATTGTCTCGATTTGGAACTCTCCCTTAGGTTCCACCTGAATCACATCCCAATTTATCACATGGTTAGGATCATGTACATACTTCTTAAGCAAGGAAACATGAAAAACATTATGAGCTCTAGTATTAGCAGGCAATGCAAGTCTATATGCAATTGGTCCTATTCTTTCAAGTAGTTCAAAAGGCCCACAATATCTTGGTGACAGCTTGGCACAACTTCCAAGCTTCAAGGAACTCTTCTTTTCCCTCACTCTAAGGTAAACATGATCGCCAACACCGAACTCCCTATTCACCCTATGCTTATCTGCATAGATTTTCTATCTGTCTTGTGCTGCTTTTAGATTCTGCCTAATGTTTACAACCTCTTGCTCCATTTCCTTGAGCAATTCCGGTCCAAGCACAACCCTGTTCACTGGATTATCCCAAGTCACTGGTGTCCTACACCTTCTTCCATACAAATATTCATACGGACTCATCCCCAAGGATGCATGCTGTCCATTGTTGTAAGAAAACTCTACCAAGTGTAAGTAATCTTCCCACCTGGTTGGTTTGTCCATCACATACATGCGAAGCATGTCTTCAAGCACTTGATTAACTCTCTCAGTTTTCCCATCTATCTGAGGATGGTATGCAGTGCTGAAGTTTAGCTTTGTACCCAAATCTGCAAACAAACCCTTCCAAAAATTGGAAGTGAACTTGACATCTATGTCAAAGACTATTGCCTTCGACAATCCATGCAATTTGAAAATCTCCTTCATGAAGACCTTTGCAATGTCATCAGTCTTATGCATAGACTTAACCGGTATAAAATGTGCTACCTTAGTCAACTTGTCTACCACAACCATGATGGAATCATGATGTCTCCAAGTCATTGGCAATCCTGTAATAAAATCCATGGAAATAACTTCCCATTTCCATTCTGGAACTGGAAAAGGCTGCAACAAACCTGCTGGGTGTTGATGCTCAACCTTTACCTTTTGAAATTTCATGCACCTTGAAATGTATTCAGCGATGTCCTTTTTCATTCCTGGTGAAAAATATTGCTTTCTGGCTGTAGCAATTGTCTTCTGGTATCCCGGGTGACCAGAATATGGAGCTTGATGGATTTCATCCATAACAACTCTCCTCAAATCTACTACATTGGGAATATAAATTATGCCTTTATAAGTAAGAAGCCCATCTTCGTCCAATTTATATCCCTCATACCTCTTCTCAAGACTTTGCTGCTGCAATTTGTCTTTTACCTGCTCATAAAATTTATCTCCAGCAGTTTGATTAACAATCTGCTACCTCAAATCTGATTGGAAAATACTAAGAGATTCCACATGCATTTCCTGCACCTTTCTGTTGAGCGCATAAGCTACCTTATTCTCTTTTCCCTTTATGTGCTTGATTTCAAAATCAAACTCACATAAAAACTCCAACCATCTTGCTTGTCTAGAATTTAGAGTAGGCTGATCAAACAAATACTTCAAACCACAATGGTCCGTTCTAAGTTCAAATCTTCTACCCATCAAGTAATGCCTCCACATCTTTAGGGAATGTACTATGGCTGCAAGCTCTAGATCATGAACGGTATAGTTCTTCTCATGCTCCTTCAGCTTTCTCGACTCATAACATATCACGTGGTTGTCCTGCATAAGGACTCCTCCAAGCCCTTGTCTGCATACAACGGTACACACCACAAAATATTTCTCTGGATCTGCAACTTTCAATACTGGTGCACTGGTGAGAATATTCTTCAACAACTGGAAAATTTCTTCACGCCTTGTTGTCCATTCGAACTTCACCCCCTTCTTTTGCAAATAAGTGATGGCATGTGCAACTTTGGAGAATCCCTCAATGAACCTCCAGTAGCATCCTGCAAGTCCCATAAAAGATCTTACATCTGTCACATTTCTTGGAGTAGGCCAATTCATAATGGCTTCAATCTTTTCAGGGTCCACAGATATACCCTCCTCTGAGATAATGTGACCCAAATACTGAATTTTATCTCTATAGAAGTCACACTTGCTCAGTTTTGCATACAGTTGATGCTCCTTGGGCAATTGCAATGTCAATCTCAAATGCTCTTCGTGCTCTTTCTAATTCTTAGAATAAACAAGAATGTCATCAAGGAAAACATTAACAAACTTGTCCAAATACCTGCGAAAGACACTATTCATAAGGCACATAAATGTAGCTGGTGCATTTGTGAGGCCAAATGGTACCACTACAAACTCATAATGTCCATACCTTGTTCTGAAGGCTGTCTTATGAATGTCTTCATCCTTGATTCTCACCTGATGGTAACCAGACCTCAAGTCAATCTTGGAAAATACCTTTGCTCCTCTCATTTGATCAAAGAGATCATCAATCCTAGGCAAAAGATATTTATTCTTCACAGTAACCTTGTTCAATTGTCTATAATCAATACATAACCTGAGTGTACCATCTTTCTTCTTTACAAATAGAACTAGTGCTCCCCAAGGAGACACACTCAGTTGGATATACTTCTTTTCCAACAACCCTTGCAGTTGCATCTTCAATTCTAGCATCTCTGGTGTACTCATCCTGTAGGGTGTCTTGGACACTGGTGCTGCTCTTGGCACAAGTTCAATTGTGAAATCAATGTCCCTCTTTGGAGGAAGCCCTGGAATCTCATTAGGAAACACATCCCTAAATTCCTGTAACACCTGATAGTCCTCCAACCTAGGAGTTTCATCCCTTGTTGCCTCCAAAATATGAGCTGCGTACAACTGGCAACCTTTCCTATAGAACTTATTCAATTGCATTGCTGAAACCTTCCTTACTGAAATCACCTTTGGAATACCTTTCACAACTACTGGGTTCCCTTCTTCATCCATGCTATCGAAAGTCTTGTTGTAACAGTCAAGCTTCACTCTATGAGCTTCTAACCAATCCATTCCAATGAGAACATCATAGGAACCAAGCGGTAGAACATTAATATCTACACACATGACCAACCCGTTCATGACCAAAGGACATTTCTCTACCACTTCACTGACCTTTCTCTTAGTTCCAGTGGCTAGTTGAACTAACCAAGATATTCTATGCTTTACCTTCTTAAAAGCACAAATCTCCACTACTCTAGGAGTAATATAACCGTGAGTAGAACCAGGGTCAATCAAAATAGAAACAGATTGCTCAACAATCTTACCTACAACTTCAACCACAGTTGATTGGTGATCTGCCTGGCAATCCTCCAGTGCTGCATAAATTCTAGGGACTACCCTTGCTACTTGTCCCACTGTTTCTGCTTCTTGAATGTTATAAGATGGTCTTGCACTTTCATTCTTGAGTGGACAATATCTGCGCAAGTGGGGTCCTTCACATTTCCAACATTTGAGTGGTCCTTTATTTTGTTGTGGATCTTTAGGCTTTCCACCTATTACTCCAACTGGATTACTCGCAGCTTGGGATGGCTGCTTTTGTTGATGCCTGAATCTAGAAGGTTTGAAACCTTTCTTCCTTTGGTCAAATTTCTCATTCTTCTTGTCCTTCCATGCCTTATGGTAATCAGGTTTACCCTTGCTTTGCTCATAGCAATACTTAGCCTTCCTTATTGCTTCTTCAAGAGTTCTCGATTCATAAAAATCAATTCTATCTCTGTAAGACTGAGGCAATCCACTCAGAAACCGTTGGACCTTCACTTTTTCATCTTTGATGTACCTGAGATACCTCAATAGCTCCAAAAACTTATTCGCATACTCTTCCATGGTCTGCTGTCCCAATCTCAGCTCATGGAACTCCTTAATCTTGTCATCATAATACCTGTCAGAGAGGTATTTTTGCTTGAAATACTTCTTGAACTGTTTCCACTTTAGTCTCCTTTCACTGATCCTCTTTACTTGCTTGAAGTGCTCCCACCAAATGGATGCTCTTCCATTTAGATTGAATATGGCAACTCTTGCCTTCATGTTTCCCGAATAATTCGAACTTGGAAATACTTTATCCCAAGAATCCAAGCTTCAACCTCTTTTCCAGTCTTTACCTCACCATCAAATGTAGGAGGTTTATCCTTCTTAAATTCATCATGAGAGCGATCCCTATGGTGTTTCCTTCTTTTTATTTTACGAGAATATGAGCTTGAATCCCCGCTAGACTCTTCAGAGTCAGATGATCCACTAGAAGTCCTTCTCCTTCTCCTAGTACTGCTCTTACTGCCTTTCGGTCTTGCTATACCCCAACCATAGTCTATATTCCTCTACAAATATGTCAAACTCTGCAACATGACAGCATTCAACTGATGCTGCTCTTCTTGGGCTTTAATCAAGCTTCTCATGGTGGATGCAACATCCGATAGTGTCTTTTGGAATCTCCTTCCATTAGACTCTATGTCATCATTTCCATTACAGACATTTTCTCCCATCGCATCCGTCATATGCTCATAAGAATCTCGAGCATCATATCCATCATGGGTTCTCATAACTGAATCACCACTTACCTACCAACTGCAATTTCTGAAATACTGCTCTTGAAGGTGACTATGATTCTGCAAACGTGTTAGATAGAAAACGGTTAGATATATACCTTGATAAAAACAGAACTACTTACCTTCTCCCGGAAAATCATAAAATAACCATTTTTCTTAAACACACAAAATATTTCTCCTTTTCAGCCTTGCAATCTCCTGGCAATCTACTGAAACCCACTGAAAAACAGTTGAAAAACTACTTGAAAAAAAATCTACTAAAAAAACCCAAATTTCCTTGTATAGAATCGGGTCTCATCCCAACTAAAATTTCGATGTTTCGGTGGTCGAAACAACTAATTTCCTCTGCTGCTCATCGACGGTCTGTTCATCTATTTCTCTCCAGCATGTCAGGTCCATAGTTATCTAATCCTCCAAACTGTAACGACGTTGCCCAGGACTGTTATCGGATCTTTAGTATATCGACGATTGGATCCACTATACATCGGGCGGCTAGTCCTCTAGGAATCCGCAACAGTGGCCAACGAACTCTTTGTGATTTTCGTGGGCCATTACCCTATCGACGGTCGAAACAATTAACTACTGCGGCATCGACGGTCCAAAACTAAACGGGTCCGCTGTGTCGACGACCCAAACCACTAACATTCTTCGACATTGTGGTGATCTAGACAACAATTTACCTCTGATGTATCAGTGATCGAAAATGTTATTCATCATACGGGTAGTCTCTTAGGCGGCCACAACGACGGGCAGCGATCCCACTGTGGGTTCTGAAGACCCTAATACTCCATCGGTTGTCGGGAATTCTATCCACTGCGCATCGACGATGTAAGGCGAAACAATTCTGCTGCATCGATGATCGGAGCATCGGTGGTTTAACCTTCTAATCGTCAGAGTGCTAGTCCCCATGGCAGCCGCAATGGCGGGTTCACCAACCTTTAACTTTTTCCAATTGGCGATCTGAACCTCTATAATTTTCTGATCGGCTGTCAAAAGAACTAATCACTGTGGCATTGGTGGTTGAAGTCTCTATACGTCGGAAGGATAGTCCACTAAACAGTCGCAACAGTGGACACACGAACAACTAAACTTTTTCGATGACGTCCATCGGCAGTCTCATCTACTAACTTTCGCCGATCGCTGATGGGTTCAAAACTTAGACAAATTTTTGAATTTTTCTTGCCGCTGCATCGACTGATTCATCCTCTAAATTTCACCAATCCGTCTAACTAATCTTCACCGAATTTCTCTTTCCTCTGCTGATGTGTCATTGGCGGCTTTATCGTCTAACTTTCTCTGACGGCGGTGACGTTTCGACGAACCTATCAACTAATTTTCGCCGATCCGTTCACTAAATTCCGCTGACGTTTCGGAGATCCTTAGCCATGCAGAGCCGTCGTTTCGATGCTCCCATCGTCTAATCATCAGCGATGAAATCAACTAACTTCCGCTGATTGCTGCTGGTCTGACTTAGAATTTTTTATCTCCTTTGTCCTTTCTCCGCCGCCGTTTCGATGATCTCTTCGTCTATCCTTCGCCGATTGCTGACGGTCTGCATTGGGTGGTCTTCAGCCTATACGTTCCACTGTATCGGAGGGCCTTCTCGCTTAGTCCTTCGATGAGCCAATGGCCCAAGACTTAGAAAAAATTTTCTTTGAAGTTTTGCTGTCATTCATTTTCTTCTGGGCAGGGGGCAACCTGCCTCTGCTAACTGGTTTCTCATGGCCCTCTGAGGCCCAATGTTGCAATGATGGCTCTGTCACTACATCTTTGTGGTCCATTAGGCCCATGCTGCAACATGCACTCTGATACCACACTATAACGTCCCCGACCCTCCAACCGACTAAGAGGACGCTACCATACACCAAACGTCCGGGAAACTAGCCCCATGAACATGTGCACACATATAAAAACCTGAATGCTTGAACATACCACATACTAAGATTCATAATAATTCATATACACAATGGAAGCAAAACATACAATTCAACATTTAACATGTCTATTATCATAATTCATTAACAGTAAATATGATTGCAAAACAGATTAGTCAAGAATACTTATCTTATAAGAACTGTCCCACAACCAGCTACATCGCTGCAACGTTCCACCCAACCATAGGCTAGCGTGCTCCTTAATCCCTCAACAATGCTGCCACCCCCAAGCTGAGCATGATTCCCCAAGGAATAAGGAACTAGCAGGCTTACACATAGCCAAGGATAACAAAACATTCAAGGGTACACAATTCATCCAAGTCAACACAGTTGGGTTTATCAGGAAAATAATAGATCAGCCAAGCCAGCATAGTTGGGTTTATCAGGCCATATAGGAGTTGGGAAAGGCTAAATGCTAAGCTGGTGAGCTCATTGAAGAGCTAAGGACACCTACACCAGAACTAGCCTGACTTCTAGGACACCCACACACACCCAAAACAAGGAAATCAGTCCTTTCTCTGCTACACAGTCCCTCAGGCCCTGACCTCCCTTCCAGTGCTATTTAGGGGTTTGTGGAGAAGAAATATAGCCCTCTATCCCTGTATGTGTGGCTCCCAAACCCACCAGGTTTTTCAAGCAAATCAAGTCCTCATCACCACCCTAATACAGTCCGAAGACCAACCACTGCATGCACACAACAAAAACCAACAATTATAGCTTAATAGGGGAAAAAAAATCCGTGAGTCATTGTTGGCCCCATCATGGCCAAAAAAACTCGATGGTAACCTACAACAGCTCCAAAGCGTGAGGGAAAACACAGCCAACATGACGTAGGTACTCAGAGCTACCACCGATCATGGGAAGAACAACAGCTGATCTCACAACGAAACCACGAAAACTTACATAGTCAGCAATGGAGGAAGTAAATAGACCCTCAACCCGTGCCCGAGAAACGACATACACACCGACCACATATCGTAGGGAAAATGCAGGTTCCACAGCCTTGAACGCTAATGGCCAAACTGGCACCCCTTTCCTCTTTGCATGAGGAACCACTGATAGAGAAGGCCAAACAATGCACGAGGAAAAAAAACGCCTCTACGTGAGATCAACAAGCTTGGGATAATGGGAGGATGTCCCATGCAGTTGTGGAGTGAATGGAATAATGGAGAATATACATGGAGTGATGGGGTAGTGTTTTTCCTGCCATCGTGAGGGTCAACCTGCTGGTGGAGTGTGCATGTGGGCAAGGACTAACAGTCCTGCCACACTCCACTCCCCAGCAATAACTGCCCAACTAACAATAGAACTTTTAATGAGGTAGTTGGATAAGACAAGGGAAGATGAGCAAATCAAAAAGAGTGGTAACACATGGCTTTTCCCCCATGGCTCAAGGTTTAACATTCCCCCTCCTTATCTTTAGGAATATCATGCCCTTTTCAATATGGTTGCAGTGAACATAGCTGGTTGGGTTCATTTAATTAAAATGCACATTTACATGATGACAAAACTTAATATGTGTCGTATACCACAATATACCATCAGCAACGATTCCATTCGCTGAAACATAACACAACTAAATCGATGGTGGGGATTTTTCCTTTAGCTCCATGCCACGATTCATTACAATATATACATCATGTACATTTAATGCAACGGGGTCAAAACTGGGGTGTTACAAGAAGGTGACTAATGATGGTCATGCAAGTTGCTCAGACATGAGAGATGAAAAATAGTCCTTTGGCACTATCATGAAATTAGAGAAGAATTACAGTCAAGTGAAGGAAGATGTTCAATTGAATGGCATCCATAGGGCATGTCAAAAGGAGTTTGATAGAGGAACTGCTGAGACCAAGGAGGGGCTCAATAAGATAGAGAGGTTGGTTCAAGAAAGAAATGAAGATCAGTATTTTGGATGGATGATGAGAAAGAAGAAAGTGCAATGGTATACATTACAACAGAAGCAGAGACAACAGTATTTGGCTTGGTGGAATAATGAAGAACTCAAGAAAGATGAGCTTGAGAAAAGATTGATAAAGAAGGAAGGAACTCATTCATGTGAATATGAATCAGAAAGTTTTATTAAAATATTATTGGAGCTGATACAAGACTAAGTGAGAGTCTCATGGAGTATTCTGGTAGTGGAAATCAACAAGAAGAGTTGGTGATGGAATTACCAAATGCGACTTTAGAGTCTTAATGTTTTAAAACTGATTATTTGTGTGTGAATGTAGGATACATTGAAGAAGGGAAACAATCCAATGTCGTCATAGAAAATCAGAAAAGTATTGGACAGACATTGAAGGATGGTGCCAAGGAAGACAATCAGGATAAGGGAAAACTGCTGAAGGTTGTCACAAAGGAGGGAAATAGTGAAGATTGTACAGGTTTCTTTGGAGAAATTCCAAGTGAGATGGTAAATTTGTGCCATGAGTTAAGTCTTTTAGAGAAGAGACTGGAGAACCATAAATATGTATTTAGACTACAAAATCAGAGCTGAACAATAATGAAGAAGTTGTCATGAATAACAATGATGGAAAGGATGCAGTAATACATGGTGAACAGAGTAAAGCATTTATATTTGGTGGATTAAGAAACTTTAATGAACATCCATGTGCAGATACATGATAAGATGAAGTAAAAAGTGGAGCTAGATTACTTCATAAGAATGAGATTTATTCTCATTTATGGACAAGGAACAAAAAGGAGAAGATTGTCTCAAGAGACAATGTTGAAGTAGGCAACAAGGTAAGAGAATCAAAAGAAGAAGATAAATAGATCAAGCTATTGAAAAGGTTATTGAGAGAAGAGATGTTTCAAGCACCTGACCAAGAGGAAAAGTTATCCATTTTTCAAACTAATTATAAATTTGTAGGTATAGTGGAAACGGAAATGAAAAGTAATGAGATACAGATATCTCATGGAAGTGAAGTTGTATTTCATTTACAACATGAAGGTGTTAAACATAGGATTTCTTTGAAGGAAAATAAGGAGAATGAAGTTGTGAGGAGTAATTTAAAACTTGAAAGGGTGTTATGAAGTAGGGAATGTGAGAGATCTCAAGCAACACAATATTACCGAGATAGAAGGTGAAGTTGGAATGGAAGCATAAACCAAAATTTCTGAAGAATATCAGTGGAAACGACATTTCCATATGTCATATAGTTATAATAAGAAGCATGAGAAGGGAGTTTAGGTGAAAAGTTATAATACTTTTACTCAAGAGCAGATCTAGGAAGAATGGAGTGATATTTGTCAATTGGAAAATGAGCTGGATAAGGAGATAGAAGAGTTGTGGAGACTCATGCAGAAACATTCCAAGGGAATGTCTAGAAAATAGAAGAAAGAGGTCAATTGGTTAAGCTCATTGACTATAAAAGATGTTACAGGTAAAATTAGTGGTAGATTGCAGAATAAAGTGTGGAATCCTAGTAAGTTGAAACCAACAACGAATTGTGATGGTAGCAAAGGCAGTGGAGAGTTACAACATAAAGTTTGGGATCCAGGTGGAATGAAGGCTGAAAGCATATGACCTGGAGGTCATAATATTTTCTACCTTGGGATTTTGACGCAGAAGCATATTCTCACTAAAATAATCTAAATTGTAAATAAGACTTTAGGGTATTGACTATTGCCCAAGAGGGGTCTTGTTTGTATGAATTTCCAAAGTTCATAGGCTAGAAATTAGAATTTTCTAAAAAGTGATGATTTAGAGTTATTAGATTAATTGCTTGAGGATGACTCAAAGAGGTTTTGGAGTGAGTTGCTGGAATGTAGCATTTAGTTCATGACTCATTGATTTTGGATAAGATAGGAGTTTATTTTTAGAAATAGTTTCACAGATATAGGAGGGTGGTTGCATATTTTTAGGAGACTGTTAGATGACCTGGAGGATTCCATTTTCTCCATATAATGTAAATTCTAAATATTCATGGAGCTTCGACCTTCAATAGTGGGATAAGGGATCGAGAGATCCAAATGAGAAGATGGCCCAAGAATGTATAATCATGCTAGTAGAGGTAGAGGTATATCAGGGTTGCGGAGTCTATGTACAACATTTAAGTTTAATGGAAATTGTGTGTTTATGCCTCCATTGAGTGTATGCATCTCCATGATTTAACTTGTTATTTAAATGGTTCATTAAATATGAGATTTATGTGGGAGAAATCAAATGACTATGAGATAGTCGACACCAATTAGATTTGGCCGTATATGTGTGAGGGAGAACAAAACTGTGTGTATGCATTGAGCAGGTCTCTACTATGTAATTCCCGAGTCAGAACAATACAAATTTTAGTGTGTTTTCCCATTGAGTTTGCTGCATATCAGATTCATGTCTTATTGATGAGTAGTCATTGAGCTTCACGATTCAGGCTGTGAGCTATCTAGTTGAGCTTAGTATTCCTCATGAAATAGGAAGAGTGGGGTTTCTAACATTGATCTAAAGGGACAAAATGAGACCAAGAAGTGCGATGAAAGAAGGCGAAATTACCGAGAGAGGCCAAATCTCCACTATGAATGAATGAATACATTTTTCTTTTTCCAATACCATTTCGAGTAAATGATTCCAAATATATACCCTTTAGAATCGTGTTTATTGACCTTAGGAACAAGTTTCATTCGTGTTCAGAATTGAAGAGAGTTGTGTAGAATATCTGAATGTAATATTCCAGTTCTAAAGAAAGAATCTTGTGAATGAGTTATAGATTCGTTGACGAATGAAAATTGCAGAGGTTAAGGACCTGGTAATGACTGCAGGAACAGAGTACCTGTCGACAAAGTTAAGGTCGAATTGAAATTGAATAAGTAAAGAAAGGAGAACTACATAGAATGACATATGAGATGGATTATCAAAGGGTGCATATTCCATCGTTGAGTTTGGAAAATCGACGAAGAGCCAAAGTTAGTAATGGTTAGTTAAGTTTGGTTGAAGAATTAATTACATTACCTAAGGAGTGTTAACATTGATATAATGGAGTAAGTGGGAAGAGGCACTTAATCCTATGTATCCTTGCTGCATGTTTTATTATAAATGAGAGTTTGTTTGGTTGTTAATAATCGGTTGTTGGATCCTTGTGCAAGGGAGGAGAGACCCTTGCATCATAAACTGAGAGTGAAAGCATGCGAGTTGATGAAACCAAAGGAAATATTTTGAGACTGATAGTTCAGATCCCTAAGAATTTGGATGTTGGGTCCTTTTAGGTTTCAAGCATCAGT
The DNA here is from genome assembly GCA_001517045.1 of Pseudotsuga menziesii. Taxonomy (NCBI): domain Eukaryota; kingdom Viridiplantae; phylum Streptophyta; class Pinopsida; order Pinales; family Pinaceae; genus Pseudotsuga; species Pseudotsuga menziesii. Next base: position 17,320 of record LPNX010211269.1, read on the forward strand.
GAGGCTGAAGTATACTCCCAGGCTTCTGGGTGTCCCAACCGGTGCAAATTGAGATTGAACAGTCAATTCCAAGAAATCTGGGTTCATGGAAGGATTAGGTGAGTTATCAGTCACTTATTAGGAAGAAAATAACATTTAAATAGGTTCAGAATATATCTTTAATATTTTGGAAAATTTTGACCGTGTTTGGAAAAAAAAATAGGAATTTGGCCTAGAGATTGCTTGCTCAAATGAAGCTTTCAAAACACTATTAAAAATTAATCAAATCATGTTCTAGGAGTTGTATGGGGTTTTTGGGTGAATGTGTGACCTGATACAACTTACAGGATTTAAATTGAGATTACATATTATTCATAACATCAAAAACTATAAAACTAGTCAAAATTGACTAGCTAAAGAGCAAGGGTAAGAAAATAAACATGAATTTCGAATATGTATTTTATCAAACCTGAAACTAAATATTATCAGAGGTTTATAAGTCTATCCTAACCATCATAAATCTCATATATCACTATTATATCCATTACATCAATACCGAAGCATTCAACTTACAAAAAGGCTCATTTAATGATCATTGGAAGGCTTCTTCCATGAAAATTTGGCATTATGAATTTCTAGAGAAGAATTATTACTGTATATCAGAGGTCAGAATATGAAGAAGGAGATAATAATCTCATAAAGGAATTTGAGGAGCTGATCTCCCTCAATGGTGCCAAGAACTAAAGAATAATGTATTGGAACCAACACCTGACACCAATATGACAATCTTGAGAGAATAAGTGAAGTTTCCTTCACTAGAGATCGACTTCCATGGATAGATGGATGATATAAGAGATCAAACTTGGTCTTTAATGGCTGCTCCTTTTCTCTCTATGGATTCACTGAAGAATGGAAGACAAGAGAAGGGAATGGGAAGCTAGGGGCGCATCACCCAAGGTATCTGCGGCACATCACTCAGACTAGAAGATTATCATCACTCAACAATAAGGAATTAATGATAAAAAAATATGAAATGGAGTTGGAAAAATGATTTTATATACTTCAATGGATTGTTGAGTAAGTCATCCACCTGTTGAGCAAGTTACCCACTTACAAACCCTAACCGTAACCCTAATCCATGTATGTTCCCTTTTTGGGGAAAATAGGAAGTCTATACTTAATATGTTGTTTCCCTACCTGCATCACTCAACCCAAAGTGGAAATTCACCCTTCTTGAGAAAAAGCTGCCTTATTTATGACTGATGATGTTTCCTTGTTTGCATCCTTTCACCAAAATGGAAATTGCACCCTCATTGACCAAACGTTTCCTTGTTTGTGACTTATTTTTTTTCTTGTACTTTCCTTCTTTTAAAATTGCATTTCTTTTGACAGTTTTCATCTGTTTTATGACAGATTGCTTTTTCTGTAGTTTCTATCTTTTTGGCTTCAGTTCTTTTTAGCATTTTATTGGTTTTCTCTAGGTTACCATTTCTGAATGTCAACTCATGGTCCACTTGGACCCACATGCCCTCCTTGTCACCTAGGCCAATTACAACTCATTTTCACATTAATTATTTTTCATAGTAATTAATTACATACAAAAATTAAAATTCGAATTTTAATCTATTACATGTCTCCATAGTATTATTTAATTAAAAATTCCCTAGGAATAATTTAATCAATTCAATTTTTAACCCCTAGGCACTTGACAATGTCAACACTTTCAATGTCCTTCTAGGAAGGGACATTACAGTCTTCCCCTCCCAAGTCTTCTTGTCCTCAAGCAAAAGTAATCCAGGGTGCTGCATAATTTGTTCACCCAAAGAAGTCTTCCCCCATGTAGGAGAATTAGAAGATGATACCACATATATGAACTCATGTGAAGAAAGGTTGACTTGCTCCATCAAGCCAACATTTAAATAGTTTCTCCAAAGACAAGCAATTCCAGGGTCCCATTTCTTGCATCGCCTCCCCATTAGTGAGAATGCCTTCCAACACAACTCCTCAGACAAAAGTATGCCTAGATCCCATTTTCTCAACTACAAGTATCCATGTAGTAGTGTCAAGGCTAGGAACTTGACACCCCAAGAAATGCCAAGATCCCACTATCCAATGTGCATCCTCCTAAGCATCATCAACATCATAGATAAACCACCGTCATGAAAGGTACTACGAAGGATAGTAATAACACCATGAAGAATGACTGAATCATGCAAATGACATAGAAGTATGCCACTCTCTGAACTAGGCCAAAACATAGAGAGATTATCCATCATAAAATATATGTCCCCAAAGTGAGGTTGAATCCAAACCAATATCTTCAATATCCAGTCTAAAGGTTCTTATGGGCCTAATGCACACAAGAATCAAATATGAAATCCATGAGGCTCAAGTGACAAGGGTGAAAATCCAATGTCCAACCACAAGAAGGGTAGGCATCACCTAACCAACAAGGATGCCCAAGTGACTCATGATAAAATGATGCATAAAAACTATCTCCAAGAATGAAAGCAGGAAATACAAATATGTGTCTCCTCATCCAACAAGGGATGTAATGACACTCCAACCAAAAGGTCCATGTGAACACATCCAATGGCTCAACTCTCTGCCACCAATCAAAGGGTGCAAGAATCCATCCAAATGAAATTTTTAGAGAACCCCAACCCCATTTCAGTTTTAGTGCTGCATATGGTTTAATGCCCAAACCTCATCTTGCATGTACATTGAAAATTTAAAATTTTTACTGAAAGAATGAAACAAATGAGATTTATTTTCAACTTTTGAACTCTGAAAAATTATGACAACCCTAATATCTTACTTAGAAATTATTAAATCAATCAACACACATGAAAATAAACACTCATATTTTTGGTCAAGTTGACCAATGAAAAACCCAGAAGGGAAAACATGTTCTTCATAGAGATATCTTATTCTTTAGGAAAATTTAACAATAAATTACAATTGTACTTATCTTAACATTTCATCATCGAAATGCATGCCAAAATTTCATTGTACGATCTACAATACTTTATAGAATTAACACCTTGAAATTCATTCCCACTGACAACAGTATGGTCCACACATGCGCCCTGGATTTCTGTTCATTAACTGCCTCAAAAGTCGTGTTGTACAGCTGCTGTTCCTTCCTCAAAATTTGTGCCTTCTACCTTGGATTTTGTGTTGTTGTACAGATTCGTACTGTATGGAATGTATGGTCTCTTACCTCGATTTTTGTGCAAATAAATGAAGTTGTACAAAAATTTGTGCCTTGGAATTTGTGTCTTCTGCTGGTTTTTCTTCTCTCCTCACCACAACTTTCCTATGTGTAGGAAGGTATATGCAAAAATCCTTCAAAGTCTCATCATAACCAAAAAACATTCCTCTCTCTCTTTAGTAGACTCCAACTTTGTCCCCTTCGTAGAAGGGACATGGGAATATGTAAGGCATCCAAAAATGGAGAAGTGTCCTATCTCAGGTTTCTTTCTGGTGAATATATCTTCAAGAGTTTTACACCCCAAGGCACAGTGCAGACTCCTGTTCTGCAAAAAAACAACTGTACTACAAGCCTCTTTCCATAGAAAGAAAGCAAGACTCTAATCATGCAACATGTCTTTAGCTACACCCACTATCGAACGGTTCTTCCTTTCAGCCACTCCATTATGTTGTGGAGTGTATGGAACTATCAAATACCTCCTGATACCATCCTGTGTACAAAACACATTGAAATCATGGGAAGTATTCTCACCGCCAGTGTCTGATCTAAGTACCTTGATCTTCTTTCCTATCTGGTTCTCCGAAAGAGCTTTGAAATCTTGGAACTGAAGCAAGACCTCCTCTAACTTCTTGCATCTCAGAAAGTAGATCCAGGTATTCCTGGAAAAGTTATAAATGAAAGTAATGTAATACTCAAAACTTGTCAATGAGGCAGAAGACATGGGACCACATAGGTATGAATGAATCAACTCTAGCACTCCCTCTAATCTGTTGTAACTACTCGGAAAAGCTATCTTGGTGTATTTTCCAAAAGCACACCATCTGCATCCTCCACTCTGCTTTGTATTGAAATTTGGAAAGCTTGTGGTCATGTCTCTTAGCATGCTCAAAACTGAATGATGAAGGTGGGCCATCCTCCTGTTCCATAACTCACACAACTCACTGCTGCTCTGAGTGTGTTCCAGTGCATGATGTGGATTGAAGTGAAGCTTGTATAATTTCCCGCATATGAATCCAATCATATATGAAACAGATGTACCCTCTTCTTTGGGAAATATGTAAACTTTCCCATCTAGGACATATAACCCAAGGCCTCCATCCTCATTCATGGAATCTGACACAAGGTTATTCTTCAGCCCAGGGACGTACAAGAAATCCCTTAGTAACATGGGCTCCATGGACTCCCTGTCAATGTGAACAATACCACACCCAACTGCTCTCACCACCGTATCATCACCCAATACAACCTCCAACTCTAATCCTGTCTCTAAAATATTGGAGAACATGTCTCGAACACCTGTCATGTGACTCAAAGCTCCACTATCAATGTACCAAGAGGAGGAAGTAGTGGAAGCACTCAGTGAATGACCAACAATCATGGAATGCTCCATGTAATCCTAAAAATCCATGTTGGTGATGGATGATTCTCTCTCTACATAACCACCAACAAAGAGAGAAAAATCCCTCTTAAATATAGCAACATACTCATCAATATCTACTAAATCTACTGTCTATTGTTTCTTCTTCTTATTATTGTTTGGGCATTGTCCATCATAATGCCCAAACTTCTGACAAGCAAAGCATTTCACTTCATTCATTTCCTTCTTTTCTCCATCCCGCTGCTTGGTTCCACCCTTGGAACCCTTCTTGAAATTATTCTCATTCCCCTTTGCTACTAAGGCCACATTCTCCTCATCTTCCTTGCCGTGAGATGTACTACTCTGTACATATCTCCTACGGGTCTCCTCCTGTATGAAATCATCCCAAAGACGATCCCATGTAGGCATGTTCTCATGAACAACAATAGACTCAACAAAAATAGACCATGGATTTATCATGCCATTCAGTGCTATATGAACCAACTCTTCATCCAACACCCTCTATCCCACTGCTCCAAGCTTATCTCGAACCTGTGTAATCATGGTAAGGCAGGAGACCATGTTCTCCCCCTTGTTCATCATGCTTCTCTTCAGTTTATCCTTTACATTTTTTTGATTTTCATTGCAACTTTGGTAAAGGTTGGTCAATGGGGTCCACATCTGATGAGCATATTCTTTCCCAAAAATGTGTGGTATGATATGGTCTTTAATGGAATCAATCCTATATTCTTTTTGCTTTAATGTCCAGTTTATCAAAGGCGACCTTATCAGTTGCAACTGTAGGAATAGTGACAGAATGAGCAAAAATATTATTAACTATTTCACATATTTTATTCTCCTGCAATATCAGTAGAATCCTAGCCTTCCATGGGCTAAAAGTAACTTCCCCATCCAACATGTCCTCAAGCCTAAGTCTGGTAGACATCACTACAAAAGTGTTTAAGAACCTGTTCTTCTCAACAACCCTATTTTCCCTTATTTCTCCAAGTCTGAAATTGATTTATGTGTGCAATTTTCAGCCTTCAATCAAGTTCTGATACCATGAAAATTTTATAGAACCCCAATCCAGTTTTAGTTTTAGTGCTGCATATGGTTTAATGCCCAAACCCCATCTTGCATGTACATTGAAAATTTAAAATTTTTACTGAAAGCATGAAACACATGAGATTTCTTTCCAACTTGTGAACTTTGAAATTTTTTGACACCCCTAATATCTTACTCAGAAATTATTAAATCAATTAACACACATGAAAATAAACACTTAGATATTTGGTCAAATTGACCCAGGAAAAACCCCGAAGGGAAAACTTGTTCTTCAATGAGATATTTTATTCTTCAGGAAAATTTAACAATAAAGTACAACATTACTTATCTCAACATTTCATCCTCGAAATGCATGCCAAACATTCATTGTATGGTCTGCAATAAATTCCAAAATTAACACCTTGAAATTTGTGCCCACTGACAACAGTACGGTCCACACGTCTGGCCTCGATTTTTGTTCATTATCTGCCTCGAAATTCATGTTGTATGGTTGCTGTACCTTCCTCAAAATTCAGTCCTTCTCCTTTGAATTCTGTGTTGGTGTACGGATCTATATTGTACGGTTTCTTGCCTCAATTTCTGTGCAAATAAATGCAGCTGTACAAAAATTTGTGCCTTCTGCTGGTTTTTCTTCTCTTGGAAAGTGTGCCTTCTCTGAATTTTTCTTCCTTGGAATTTGTGCAAGGGTTTCCTCTTTGATTCTTCTCTTGCTGCTCCTCTCTCAAAATTTTCTCTTATGAAAGTGAACAATTAAATCTCCTTTCCTTTCCCAAGCCCTTTTTGTTTGAGTAACTTCCCTTTTGAGATCAATGACTTAGATTAAAAGCTAACTAAATGAGATCTAGGGCCCATCTCATTTCCTCATAAAGAATCACTTTTAATTAATAAATGAAAATTTTAATGCAAACCCACATTTAAAACTCATAAAGTCACTATATAATCATTATAACTCAAACTTTCATTAAAAATGTCATTTATAAAAATAACGTCAATCTCACCTTTTTACTTAGGCTAGGGACCACTTTTAAAGTGTCATTGTCCACCCCAATGCATTAGTGGAAAAACACTTCCTAGGTAAAAGTTCAACACCAAATATGTGGATTTTATCCACAGAGGCCACCTTGTGCAATATATATGTCTCAACAATGTCTCTTGGCAGTTTGCTTGCTTAGCTGGACTCCACTGATCACGAGCAAACATATTTCTGTAAGAAGACTCCATGTTTGACTTGTAGTATTCCACCCAATCCATATGTGGATGAATTACATCAAATGGAAACAATATGTCTCACCACCCTCACATGAACCAACATCTTTAGTAGTGATATGGAGATCACCCACAAAGAAGCTGAAAGTGCATTCATCTTCACTTTCTTCTCCTATGCAACCACCTTGTGGTGACTTGCACTTCACCTCATGGATCTCTACCTCTACTTCATTTCTATTATTCTCCAAGCAACTTGATACTTCTTCATCTTCAGTGGTACTCAACTCATAAATTTTGGAAGTTCCGTTTTAAGGAAAACCAAACATTCTCATAATGCATGAACATGCAGATGGATTTGATGAATCTTGACCTTTGGTTCCTTCTTCTTCTTCTTTACTCAGATAGGTGGAACAAATTGGTTCCTTTATGGATAATTTTATTCTCTTGAAATAATTATCATCAATATTCTGAGGCCAAAATCCATACTTGAGGTAGACATACTCCTTGAAATTCATGACTCCACCTATATTCTTTCCCGAAGTTAGATAGTCTTTGTAACAACAAGCCATATTTTCACATACTTCTATCATCCTTGCCAAGTATTTCTTAACCATTGGAAAATCATATATGATCTCTTCTCTATCCGATGGAAAATAGAGTTCATCATCCTCAAATCTTGGTAGGTCTCCAACAACACAAAGGGTTTCTTCTTCATATTGTTCATAGTCTTCTTCTATTACTGGTAGGAGCCTCATAACTGTAACTTCTTCAACTTGAGAGATTACTTTCCAAAGGGGTGGAGGAAAATGATTAGATACCACTATAATATTCCATATCTGAATCAGATCTGAATATTAACTCCTACTATTGATAATTATCAAGATTGAACAAGACTTTTACAATTGATTGAAAATTTCCTTCAACAAGGCACACCACATACATTAAGGACATAAACTGAGATTGGTAGAGGGTGAGTGGATGAAACCAAAGGAATGGTTTGGATACTGATAGCTCAAATATCTAAGCACTTGGATTCTGGGCCCTTTTAAGTTTCGAGCATCAGCGAGGATAAAGTCTACTCCCATGCTTGTGGAAGTCCCAACCAGTGCAAACTCAGATTGAACAGTCAATTCCAAGAAACCAAGGTTTATGAAAGACTTAAGTGAGTTATCAGTCACTTTTTAGGAATAAAATTACATTTGAACAGGTTCAGAACAGATCTATAATAGTTTGGTAAATTTTGTGGGTGTTTGAAAAAAAACTAGGAAGTTGGCCTAGAGATTTCCTGCACAAAGGAGGCTTTCAAAGCACTATTAAAACTGAATAAAATAAGGTTCTAGGAGTTGTATGGGGTTTTGGGGTGAATTTGTGACCTGGTAAAACTTACATAATCGAAATTTATCTTACATATTATTCATAGCATCAAAAAAGGTAAAACTAGTCAAAATTGACTAGCTAAAGAGCAGGGGTAAGAAAATAAAGATGAATTTCAAATATGTCATTTATCAGACCTACAAATAAATAATATTAGATATTTATCAGTCTATCCTAACCATCAAAAATCTCATATATCATTATGATATCCATTACATCAATAGCAGGGCATTAAACTTACAAAAATGCTTATTTAATGAGCATTGAAAGGGCTCTTCCATGAAAATTTGGCATTATGAATTTATAGAGAAAAATGATTATTGTATATCAGAGGAAAGAATATGAAGAAGGAGCTAAGAATCTCAGAAATCAATTCGAGGAGCGGATCTCCCTTAATGATGCCCAAAACTGAAGAATAGTGTATTGGAACCAACACTCGACACCAATCTGACAATCTTGAGAGCATAAGTGAAGTCTCCTTCACTGGAGCTCAACTTGCATGGCCAGATGGATGATATCAGAGGTCAAATTTGGTCTTCAATGGCTGCTCCTTGGGTCTCTGTGGCTGCTTGAAGAATGGAATAGAAGAGAAGAGAATGGGAAGCTTGGGGCACATCACCCAAGCTGGCTGAGGAACATCACTCAGACTAGAAACTTACTTTCACTCAATAACAAAACATTACTGATAAAAAATTGTGAAATGGAGTTGGAAGCATTATTTTATTGACTTGAGTGACTTATTGAGCAAGTCATCCACCTTTTGAGCAAGTTACCCACTTGAAATCCCTAACCCGAATCCATGCATGCACCATCCTTTAGAAAAATAGCAAGTATATCCTAAAGATGTTGTTTCCTTGCTTGCATCACTCAACCCAAAGTGAAAATTCACCCTCGAGAAAAAGCTATCTCCTTTATGGCTGATGATGTTTCCTTGCTTGCATCCTTTCACCAAAATGGAAAATGTACCCTTATTGACCAAAATTATCCTCCTTTGTGACTGACTTCTTTTCCTATACTTTCCTTATTTTAAAACTACCTTGATTTTGACGGTTTCCATCTTTTTTATGACAGATTGCTTTTGCTACAGTTTCTATCTTTTTGTCTTGAGTTCTTTTTATCATTTTCTTGGTTTTCTCCAGGTTTCCATTTTTGAATACCAGCTCATGGTCCACTTGGATCCATGTGCCCTCCTTGTCACCTGGGACAATTGCAACTCATTTTCACATTAATTATTTTTCATAATAATTAATTGCATACAAAAATAAAAATTGGATTTTCAATCTATTACATGCCTCCATAGTATTAATTAATTAAAAATTCCACAGGTATAATTTAATTAATTCAATTTTTAACCCCTAGGAACTTGACAAGGTCAAACTTTCATTTTCCTTCTAGGAAAGGACATTACAGTCCTCCCCTCCCAAGTTTTCTTGTCCTTAAGGAAAAGCAAACCAGGGTGCTGCAAAATTTGTTCACCCATAGAATTCTTCGCATTTGTAGGAGAACTGGAACATGATACCACATAGATGAACTCATGTGAAGGAAGGTTGACTCGCTCCATCAATCCAACATGTAAATAACTTCTCCAAAGATAAACAATTCCAGGGTCTTATTGTTTGCATTGCATCCCCATCAGTGAGAATCCCTTCCAACACAACTCCTCAGAAAAAAGTATGTTAGACACAATGGCTCATCGAGAGGGGGGGGGGGGGAATTGGGGAGCTTGGACTTACTTCAAATTTGAACTTCTTCAAACCCTAAAACTTAGGTCATCATTTCACATTCAATTCAATATCATATTCATCAATAGACTATGCATCAATAATCAATTCATTCATCAAATAAAAAGCATAATCATCAACAAATTGCATAAGAGACACAAGATATAATGTTTGTAATATTTTTTTATTTCAACAGTTGCGACCGTGAGTTAAATCAGCACCTACTGAGTCAGAATCACCTACTTCAATCCAAGGCTCTGTTAGGTATTTTCTTAGATCCTACTAAGAAAATAGTTACAAGACCCAGCTTGTAAATACCTACACATTACGTCCTTGTCACATTACATATCATACATCATCATGAAATCAATCCCATCCTTACACCTCTGCTCATCACTCTCATCACATGCATTTCACAATCATTTCATCAAGCTGCTCATCACAGTATCTTGTCATCGAACACATCAAATCAATCTACCTCAAGTCATCATCTATGGCTCATCAACACTGATCATATCATGTCAACTCACCTAGCATGACTATGTCATGTTACTGTCAACATGTTACTCTACTTCTCATATTGACTCGTCCACTGCAGTCACCAATCAACTGTCTCTGTCATTTGCTCAGCTTTCACTAATCATGTCAAAATCATGTCACTATTCAAATAATTTTGTCATATCAACAGCTTGTCCATTATCATGCCATTATCAAGTCAAGCAAGTCATTAAGGTATGTTCAATGTACTCAAGACATCAAGAATTTATTCAATGACTGCTCAGAATAAATATCAAGCTTAGTCATTTCAATCATTCACTATCTTTGTAAAATCAAGCCATATCTGAGTCACAACATTCCAAAACAATTCTGTCAATATTGTGTTGACAACCAATATCAAACTACCACAATCATGTCTTCTTTGTCACTCTCACATAAATTTGATGGAGAAAATACTTGAGAGAGGATGCTATGTCCACGTTCAACAAAGCTCACACCTCATTCTTCATACAACTACCTCAAAGAAACACCAAAATAGAGGAGAAGCACAAAAAGTAATTGCCTTTACTGATTTTACTTCATCACACCAGAAAGAATGTTTATGGCTTCCTCAGTACATAAAAATTCAGAGATTTATTGCTGCTATTAGACCCCATATTCAGAATAAAAAAATTGATCTTTAGCACGTGTGTACTGCTGCTGTTGGGATGCTCTGTGGCTACCTCAGTGATCTGTTATCTTGAAATTTCAGAGCTCATTTCACCACCGAATTCACCACTGACCACCGTGCAGAAGCTGCCTTCACCATAAAAAAATTTCCGCCACTGTGTTTTTCTGCATTTTTCAACAGTCTGAATTTCCTTAGAGGTGCTGTTTTTACCCATGAAATATGCCCCCAACAAATGGTACACGTGTAGGGTATTTATAGTGATTTTTTCATGAATTTTACTGAGCTGACTTTCCAAAAATAATTTTTATTTTTATCTTTCACAAAACTATTTGCAGCCGACTTTTGCAATTTATTTTTAGTCAAGTTTTGACTCCTTTTTGTTTTACTGGGCCAACATACATTATTTTTTATTGATTGTATTAAATAATTCTCTTTGAAAAGGTCACTGGGATGACTTGCAGTATACCCTTTTGTTTTAATTTAATTTTTATTCTTGTACATATCTCTTTTGATTGGGCTGATTTTGTCAACATGGAGGATCTTCAGTTTTCCCTACCTGTGTAATTCCCTGTTAAAAGAGGTGCCATGTTGAAGGGTTGACCCTGTGGCAGTAAGGGCTCTGTTACCATGTCCTTTCCAATCCCTAAGAAGTTCTCATGCACAATGTAGGTGGGTGCCATATATTTTCCAAGCCCTAAGGCCATCTTCATGAGTCCATGACCTCATTAAGTCACAAATGACCACAGAATGGGTCATTTGGACATGCCCCTTCAACTTGCTTAGGATTCATGACATGTCATCACACTTAACCTTTTTCATTAATGTTGTCATCAATGAAAACCATAGACAACCATATACTCATTCTTCAAACAACTACCTCAAAGAAACACCAAAATAGAGGAGAAGCACAAAAAATAATTGCCTTTACTGATTTTACTTCATCACACCAGAAAGAATGTTTATGGCTTCCTTAGTACATAAAAATTCACAGATTTATTGCTGCTATTAGACCCCATATTCAGAATAAAAAAATTGATCTTTAGCACGTGTGTACTGCTGCTGTTGGGATGCTCTGTGGCTTCCTCAGTGATCTGTTATCTCGAAATTTCAGAGCTCATTTCACCACTGAATTCACCACTGACCACCGTGCACAAGCTGCCTTCACCATAAAAAAATTTCGGCCACTATGTTTTTCTGCATTTTTCAATAGTCTGAATTTCCTTAGAGGTGCTGTTTTTACCCATGAAATATGCTCCCAACAAATGGTACACATGTAGGGTATTTATAGTGATTTTTTCATGAATTTTACTGAGCAGACTTTCCAAGAATAATTTTTATTTTTATCTTTCACAAAACTATTTGCAGCCGACTTTTGCATTTTATTTTTAGTCAAGTTTTGACTCCTTTTTGTTTTACTGGGCCAACATACATTATTTTTTATTGATTGTATTAAATAATTCTCTTTGAAAAGGTCACTGGGATGACTTGCAGTATACCCTTTTGTTTTAATTTAATTTTTATTCTTGTACATATCTCTTTTGACTGGGCTGATTTTGTCAACGTGGAGGATCTTCAGTTTTCCTTACCTGTGTAATTCCCTGTTAAAAGAGGTGCCATGTTGAAGGGTTGAACCTGTGGCAGTAAGGGCTCTGTTACCATGTCCTTTCCAATCCCTAAGAAGTTCTCATGCACAATGTAGATGGGTGCCATATCTTTTCCAAGCCCTAAGGCCATCTTCATGAGTCCATGACCTCATTAAGTCACAAATGACCATAGAATGGGTCATTTGGCCATGCCCCTTCAACTTGCTTAGGATTCATGACATGTCATCACACTTAACCTTTTTCATTAATGTTGTCATCAATGAAAACCATAGACAACCATATCCATCAATCTCCCCCTTTGTCATTGATGGCAACCAACATTCCTTTTCTCTCACCCTTTGACATTAATGACAAAGGGTCAATGAGCCATTAAAGGATTCACAATCCCTAATTTTTTTCAGCTTTGGGTGCATCATTTTAAATTTTGATCTGAGCTTTGGATCATCTTCAAATTCCATATAAGTGCTCCCCCTTTCAAATAGGTTGCTTGAACTGCTAAGATTTATGCTGTTATTATTTGTCATCTTCATATTTTCATAAGTATAGACACCCCCCCAACTGATATGCTGATTCAAACTTCATGAGGGTAATTTCTAGTAAATTCATGAATGGTAAACACACATCAAGGACAATCCTCCAACCATGTTGCTTCACTATGAAGTCACTACATATTATCCTTGCTCCCCCTATCAACATGCCAGCCTGCTTCCTTTAACAGAGTTTACTCTATCAACACCTTCTTTCTCCTGTAACACAATCTTCAACATTCTTACGCATATTTATTCTTCTCCTTCCTTGCTGAGCTACAACATCACTCGAAACTATGCAAATTCACTTGCAATACCTCATTACCTCTCATATTCAAGGGAAAGTTTCCAGTGTTTTTAAGTTTGTGCTTGCAAAGTTGTGATGGCATGTCCTTTTTTTTTTTTTCATATGCATACATGCTCATGGATCTGTACTATTCATGATTATAAGACAATAATGTACAGTAATCAAAGGAATCTCCTATGTCAATGTTGTTCATGGAGCAACTACCCAATTTACTTCTTCTCACAAGCCAATAATCCCTGGTGAACTATTCCCCAAACACAATTCTATACTCAATCAATCTTTGACTCTTAGATGTCATTAGTCTTCTCTCAATCACAATTCACTCAGCTTCTTGTCTCAATTAGACACCATTAATTCTGAGTCATACTGATCAACATTCAGTCCTTTGGAGAGATGCTTGCAATTTTTATCTTCAATGACATACCCAAAAGGTTGTCACAACTATGGATAATGCCCAAACTTCATGTGCATATCAAATTGCCATGGTATGTTTGTTGCAAGGGAGATTCCAATGTTGTCTTGTTGTGGATGCTTAAGCTTGTAGCAGGATCCAAACTTAGCCTTTAATTATGCCAGCCAAAGCTATACTGGATGACTTTGGAAGTCTTCACAAAATGTATATAGAGATTAGAAGTTCGAATGCCAAAGTATTTAGAATGGAAGAGATCAGAATTCGGCTGTATTCTTCTGATGATTCAAACCCTTTCACAGACCTTAAAATTGATCTTTGGAAACTTGGAACTTGATGTATATGTAGGCTACTTGAATTTTGAATCTTCAAACGATTTCACTTGTGCTTCCTTCTTATTTGATATACAATAGCAACAAAACCAACTTTGACAGTGAAAAACTGATCCTGCATTAGTCAAGATGCACCAGTAGTGTTGCAACCAATCAACCAACTTCCTTTTATCAAACTCTTGATGTTTGAACAATGTTGATGCTATAATCATCACCTCTGAAATCTTGTTGTCTTGTAGATCAACAACTTCCTCCTTCCTCATGATCTGGCATTTAGCACTTAGTTCAATTCTTCATATGATCCCTAGGATTTGTCTTTATACAATGATACAAATATCAATAACTAGCTCAACATGAGTCATAGATACCAACACTAAGAGTTTCTTGAATACTTCCTTGTTAATCATATCCAAAGCTAGAGAGATTCATTGGTGCACTTTTATGGATGAATACATCAACAAGCATAAAAAAATTCATAAAAGGTAAGCATCAATGACAACATTTCAGTGCTACTGATCCTCCTATTAACATTTAAGTTCCATATTCACTTCATTTTCTTCAACTAGGGAGAGTTCATGAGATCACAAGAAATTATTATTTCTCCCTCTATCATCTTTCCAATGTAGCCACGATCCTAGGACCTGTCTTTGGAGTGACCGTCATATACCTTTGAGTCCATCCTCCAACAATGAACTCAAGGTGCATTAAGGTCATTGAAAGACCTCAATTTTGGCTTTCCATATGGCAGATACCTTCACCTTTTGTGCATTGGTATTAAACTTCATTTAGATCCAGCAAAATATTTTTTCTAACCCATATTTTAGAGCGTCCTTGGCTGACATCATTTCTCCTTTGACCTTCAAAACTGCCTATGTCATTTTTCTTCCAAGATTCATAGACTTTCCCTTTTGATGTATATGATGGGCTCATCCTAGGTTGACTCCTTTGACTTGGGAATTCTTGATCCTTGTGACCAAACCATTACATGAGTAGCACCTCATTGTGTGACAGTTGGCAACAATATGGCTAAGATGATTACATGTCCAACACCTAACTTTGTCATTTGGGATTCTAGCACTTCTTCTTCCATTGGATCTACATCCCATAGCCTTATGACCAAAATTAGAGCATGAAAAATAATAGCCATTAAATCTATTTACATACCTTGATGTTTGGCTCCATCTTGGAGTTGTCCTTCTTCTTTTAAATGAATAGCTTTGATGAGCGGGAGTAGATTCGTGAGGTACTTTTGAATTTTAAACTTCTTTGTTGGCATGTGTAGGTGCATCAAATTCATCCTTGGTCATTGATGGACCAACTTCTGGAGTTATGGGGGACCACATGACTTCTTTCAATTGTCCTCTTCCTCTTCCTTCTCAATCTTCTTTCTATGACCAACAACTTCCATTTCAAGCCTCTAATTTCCTCTTTCTTTTTATTCCAGCAGAAACTTCATAACATCTTCTGTTCTCTTAGCTTCCTCTAATTGGATCTTTAGGTCAGTATTAACCCATCTTACTTATTCAAGATCTTTAGGATCTACACCAATCTCTTCTTTCTCTTTTGCTAATCCAATCTTCATATCCTTGATTTCATCGTTTTGATCTTGCAGCATAATTGGAAAGTCTTTGTTCTTGAGTTTTAACTTCATTGGCAAATATTTTGTCTCCTCTTTGTATTTCTCAAATGACCTCAACATTTTATTCTTGAGTCTTGGATTGGATCTAAGATCTATGTCTGTCAAAGTGCTTGTAAGTGCATTATTTTCTTTCAACAAAACTTCTTCTTCATATTTTGTAAGAACCACTTCGTCATCATTACATTCAGAATTATCATCCATTGAAGAGTACCTACCTTCACTTGTATCTGAAGCTTGTACCTGTTTTTCTTCTTTCTTTTCATCCTTGACTTTTGCTTCCTTTTCTTTATCTTTACTCTTCTTTAGGTATTATTCTTCTAGCTTGAACCAGAGGTCCTTAGCAGAGGTGAATTCTTTTACACTTTCTTGAATATAGCTTTATAGACCATCCATAAAAAATTTCAAGGCAATATTGTTGTATGTATCGACCGTTGTCATTGTCCTTTTGTTGGGATGGTTAGGTGGGTTAACCACTATTTACCAAACAACGAATTTTTTAAAGTAGTTTTTCATTTTACTTCTCCAACCAAAGTAGTCTGACTTCTCCAATACTGGAACTTCATGCTTAATGAGCTGTGTTGATCCTTCCATGATTGTGTCCCCAAATCCCTTCAAGCTTGTTAGGCTTATGTTGAAGGCCCGCTCTGATACCAATTGTTAGACACAATGGCTCACCGAGAGGGGGGGGGTGAATCAATGATCTTGGACTAACTTCAATTTTCACTTCTTCAAGCTCTAAAACTTAAGTCATCATTTCACATTCAATTCAACACCATATTCATCAGTAGACTATGCATCAATAATCAATTCATTCATCAAATAAAAATCATAATCATCAACACATTGCACAAGAGACACAAGATATGATGTTTGTAATATTTTTTTATTTCAACTGCAACGACCATGAGGTAAATCAGCACCTACTGAGTCAGAAGTACCTACTTCAATCCAAGGCTCTGCTGGGTCTTTTCTTAGATCCTACTAAGAAAATAGTTACAAGAACCAGCTTGTAAATACCTACAAATTACGTCCTTGTCACATGAAATCTCATACATCATCATGAATTCAATCCCATCATTACACCTCTACTCATCACTCTCATCACATGCATTTCACAATCGTGTCATCAAGCTACTCATCACAGTATCTTGTCATCGAACACATTAAATCAATATTCCTCAACTCATCATCTGTGGCTCATCAACACTGATCATATCATGTCATAATTTTGCTATTGTATGGTCATGTCAACTCACCTGTATACTATGTCATGTTACTGTCAACACCTTGTTACTCTACTTCTCATATCGACTTATCCACTTGTTGGCAAGCAACACCCTCTGGAGCAATTTGAACATAAAATTTCAAATTTGTCATTTCATCAATTTTCTAAATGACATTATATATCACAGCCTTAATCAACACTCATCAATAAATATATTAGGAGTGCCTTCAGAATCTTTTATTCTGAAGGTACTCCCAATAGAAGTTGATGGATTGATTGATGTAGGGGGATTAGCATCAGCTTACATATGGATTGAATTTCTTGGCTTTAGTTTCTTATTTCTTCTTGATCATTTGTAAAGTTCATAATCCTGAAAGTTAGCAACTCCTAATTTTATAATATCGATCATTCATGTAAATTCAAGGTCAAGCAAATTCATTACATCAATAGTCTTGACTGTTAACCTAGTAAGCTGATACTTTATATGACATTTGTTTTCCAATTTATATGCATGGTATAATGAAATTTTCCACTTCCAAAACATCTATCTCATCATAATAATCATGGGGATACAATCTTATTTCATATTGATATCACAAGTTTCCCCATTGTTATACACTTGTCCTCATTCATGAACTTTGTATGCTAGGACGAGATAAGATCTATGAGATTATGAAATTTTTAATGATGCTTTGTATCTTTTAATCAAAACCATCATATCTTTCCTTATTAAATGTTAGGGTTACTTATATATGCGATAGTGAAAAATTATGTGGTTGTAACCATTGGATTACACTTTGAAGTTGAGGTTAGAGGCTTATGGTTTCATTTTAGCAATTGTATTAATGTGAAGGTATATTAGTTAACATTGAGATTATCATGGAAAGTAAGGGCTTGATATCTGCATAATTCAATTGTCTGCCATCTGTTGATTTGCAATCACGCAAGTGTCATGCATAGCTGTTACCCACTTGATATTTCAGAATGTCATTATTGCATGGTAAGTGTTCTACGATTTCCATTAACTTGTCAATTCAAAGGCATGATGACCTTGCATTCCATGACTGCGCATGAAGGTTCACAGTACCTTGGTGAAATGAAGATGTTTAGAGTTTTGGTAAATTTGTATGAACCCATGATAGATCGACTGTGTTTCTCAGTTCGGGTTTTGAAAATCCATGAAGCTTGTGTAATTGCTATTATGGCTCCTATTTCAAGATTCAATCTCATGGGTGATGAATATTTAGACGATGCTCCCGAATTCCATGAATTGGTGGTAAAGGTAGGATGGCTATGGTTTCTGTAAATTTTTTTTGATTTTAATTTGGCAGTTTCTAGGGCATTCACAACTTCGTTTGATGGTATGAAAGCATAGGTAGGAGATATTGTGCAGTTGATAGAGGAATTCCTCTCTTAGGCTATAGGTTTTCCAATGGTAGGAGAACGCTAGTATAAGGGTAAACTTTATGAAGAATTATGATTGGAAGGATTTCTTGACTCCAGCTAACTGGTAGATAGAATCTAAGTCTGGTTTCTCTTCTTGGATATTGAAGAAGAAGTGCCGTACTTTACTCGAACTCATTATCAGGTATGTCACCTGTGAAGGTCGACTCTCTCAAACTCAGTTTTATCATCTTCGGCTATTAATGATTTTTAAAGGGCATCTTGTAAATATGCCATATTACTTCTTAAGTAGTTTGTAGAAGATGGCTTGTGCTTATCAGAGTAATGTGGGGGAAAAGGAACGAAGCTTGTTTCATCATGGGCATATTAAGATACTTGTTTCTTACCGATTGGGAGAATTGGGATATTCTTGGGAATATTTTCTCGCTCGTAATAAGTTTGGGGAAAATGAGGAGTGTCCCTGATAGAGGTCCAAAACTAGAAGAAGGCATATAGAGACAGAAGTAAGTGAACTCGGTCAAACCTCAAGTGGTGGTGGCCTTAAGGTTGAGTTTGAGGTAAACCCTGAGACACCTGTTAAATACTCTCAGCCTCAAATGAAGGAACCTGTGGTTATTCCAACTTGCCTAAATGATGGCCTTCCATATTCACAGACAAATGTCGGTCGTAAACCAGCCGAAGATGAAGTTAGTAGGGTGTTGAGTAATCGGGAAATTCGTTGAACCACTCGTAGCATGATGGCCATGCTCTTTGCAAGTAGAGATTTAAGTATAGGGGATTCCCCTGTCATCGAATTGAGCGATTCTTCGGAGCCTCATCCCAATGAAGCTCCAGTTGGTCCAAACTTTCTTAATCTAAAGTATGTATCTGCATCTGAAACTAGGGTTGGGGATGTCCAACAATTAAATCCTGGGCCTAATGTAGATCAAGAAATCGACCAGAATCCATGTACAGAGGTGAGAGGTAATGGGGAGCCAAATGTGGGAGCAGTAGAAAAAACTGATCAAGTTCCCTATACTCAGGTCATATCATCCTTGGAAAATGATTTGAAAGAGGCTCAGGTTATTAGGGCATTCGCTAAGGAAGACATTGTGAGCTTGAAAGATGACTTGAATTCCTGGGTTGATAAATGGAATCTCTTGAGGGTAAAGAAGCTCATATATAAAGCTCAGGCTAAAAGCCTTCAGTCAAAAAATAGAAAACTGATCAAACAAAACAAGATTCCCAATACAAGAGCTGTTATATTCAAGGATAAATTAGATGAAGCAAGCCAAAATGTGCCGATTCGATTTTCTGTTGAATCATCCCTTAAAACTTGACATCTCTGTTTGCTGTATGAAGTTCAATTTTGTTTTATGATTTAAAACTTTGTCAGGCATATAGATGGTTTAAAAAAATGACTTCTACAAGTTAGTAATGTCCTATAATATTCAGATTTTGTCTTTCCTGCAAAGTGTTTTCATTTATTTTATAAGGATACTTGCATAATTAAAATTTTGCAGACATCCTATTTATTTTTATATGTTGATATTTTCACTTTGCTAATTGATTTTGTTTGAAAATTCCAGGTGTCATGGAGTATGCAAGCTGAAGGTTGATGCTATGCTACAATTTTGGGATTCGATTAGTTGGAGCTTACTCATTGGAAGATGCCCTGAACATGCAACTATTTGCTATTTTGCTGGTTTTACATATCTAATTCTGAGCATTGTTAGTTGATGGATTGTCAGATATAATGATGCCTCATGCAGGGGAATAATTATACTGGATTTTATCCAGTAAGTTAGTTATTATCTTTCACATTATTCCATCCTAGTTGTCACTCAAAATCACACCTAGAATCATGGCATTTCTTTTGCTCTATATTCGGATAGGAATCCATGTAGTATCATAGAAATAGGGTGGTCAGTTGATTAGAAGTTGGTTTGTCTTCTATATAAACAAGTTCCAGACATTGATAAAGGTTTCGATTTCTGAGACATTTGGGAGAATTTATATTATACAGTATTATACTTTATTCTATTATGTTGGTGTTCTTTGAACTTCTTTTGAGGATTACTAATTGTTGCAGAATATTAAAGACCCTAGCTAAGTATTTAAAACATTTGTACTGTGTTACTGGTTATTCTCTTTTGTTATATTTACTTTCATATATAAATATCTTGCTATTATATGTGAAATATTTTTGATGGACTTCGAATGATTATGCTTGCCTGAAATATAAATGGTTTATTGTCATGTTGAGATGAATGAACTTCTTCATAATTTCAATTGTTCATAAATCTATTTTTGATAAATTTCTAACTTGCAGGTTGACCTTGTTTCATTTACAAGTTAGTATATGATTATATTCATATGTTTCAGGATTGTGTATCTATTTAATATCATTGATATTGGGTTTTAATTTCTGTTTCAATTATTGTACAATAGAGTGTCATCTTATTGTAGGATAATTGAGATTTAATTCTTTTATTGGAGACTTTTCTACCAATCCAGAATTGTTGATCATCTTTATGCTTTAAAACCTTTTGTCAAATTAATAAATCATGGTCTTGGCCTAGATAGTTAATTTGCATCTAGATTATCATAGAGCAGAATTAGGAGCTGTTAATTTTTTGCATTTAGTTTAAGGTAGTTTCTTTCAGAATTAGTTAGTCATTAGGTTAAATTTCTCTAATTTGATTAGAAGATTAATTTAAGAAAATCCCACACACACACACCTTTGAGAGACTCTCTAGTTTGGAGAGTACATCATACAGGCAGCAGAGCCTTGATCCTGTGAAGGATATTTACTTTAAACACATACAAGATTGCATTAAGTTGAGTGTGTGGGCTATCTTTCTGTAAGTTGGCCTAGGACAGTTTTTTCTGGCCAACAAATGGCGCTAGAAGGAGGGCATGAGCTTCAATCTTAATGGCTGATTGATCACATAACGCTCCTACTAGCAGTCAACCTACTTCCCCTCTTACAAGTTTTGGAACATTGTCTACGTTGGTCTCTACATCTCAACCCGAATCTGTAACTACACCCTTTTTGGATACGGTTAGGACCATTATCGAAAGAGACACTACTGTCTCACCAGTTTCCCTGGAAGAGATAAATCAAACTTTAGAGGAATCACAAAGGATTTTAACTAGATCCTATTCTCGCCAAACAGGGACTCCTCCGATCAATTTCGGTTTATCAAGCAGAGTTCATTTTCCAACCTTGGTAGTGACTGAGTCAGCTGTCGATTCAATTGGTGAAGAACCTCTTGAACCATTGAGAGGATCTCCTGATTATCACCATAGTATCGTTTTGAGAGGAATATATGACCCTAACACTTTGCGATGACTGTTATCTGCAGGCGGATCTGACCAACCCCCTTCACCTCTTGAATCAGCGCCTGACAGGCCCCTTTATCATAACAACGATTCTTCGTCAGATTCAGAATTTGATCAAGACATGGGTGATTGTGACAAAGGTAACCCTAATGGTGATAGACCATGGTTACTATGTGGTGCTATTGCTGTACCTGGACTACAACATAATCTACCTAAACATCTTGATAAACTGTTGCCTAAGTTTGACCTAGATGATAAGGGGCTTGCCAAAAATCACATTGACAAATTCATCTTGGCTATTCAGACTATGAATGTTTAGCATGAGGATGTGGTATGTCGACTATTCCCTTTAAATTTTGAAGGAAAATATGCAGTTTGGTATTTTTCCCTAACCCAAGGATCTTGGGGTGATTTTAGTCAGGCATTCTTAAACAAATTTGGTGAAGATAAAACTCCTGCTGTGTTAGCACTAGAATTGGCTAGAATCAAGATGGAAAACAAGGAACGAATAAAATATTTCAACCAGAGTTTCCTTACTTTCCTGAATAGAATACCAGTAGCCTCACAACCTCCAGAGGATATCATAAATGAGAATTATGCTTTAGCTTTACCTAAATCCCTTGGTATGTTTGTGAAACAAGTTGGTAAGATCACGTTGGTTGAAACCTGTGAAGAGGAAATAAAGGTCGAAAATAATTTGATGACATTTGAACCAGAAAATAATGGCAAAACCGATATTCCCCTTCGTAAAAGAAATGAAACCAAAACATGAGATAATACTGATAAAAGAGATACTTTTGCTTTCGATGTTGAAAAATTACAACAAGCAGTCAGGTCTCTTACAAATGAAGTGGTGATATTAAAACGAAATAATGGGGAAGGTACTTCAAATAGAGGAAATTTTAAAACGCCATATCGACCATATACATCACCAAATGCAAGGAAAAATACTCCACCTGATGTTTCAACCAATGAGGAAGTTTTTAACACTATAAGGGCTTTCTATGACTTACCAGAATCTTCACCCGATCAAGAGTTGGAAGAGGATCATGAACATGAGCAGCCTGAAACTAAAGAGGAAACTCCTAAGGATCCTCTCCCGTTTAATTGCCATTTTTGGGATAGCTCAGTCAAAGAGGAAGAGTGTAATGATCATTCTGTCTTTTTCAACCAACACACCCATAATACAAGAAGTAAAGGGCCTGTAGATTCTCAACCATCACCCATGCCTAGGAACAATCCTCAACCCATGAATCACCATCCTGTAACCCAAGGTATGGATCTCCAGTATGACATCATTGACGATCTCAAGAAACAAAGGGAAAACATTAGCATGTTTGATTTATTGAAAATTTACCCTATGCCTGGAGGTTCAATACTCTCAAGTTTAACAACTTCATCAAATAGCAATTCCAAAAAAAATCACCCCTTTGTACCTACAGTAAATAACCTCGATCCTTCAACCAGTAAAGCAGCAGCTAGTTTTAATGACAATATAAAAACAACCGCTGATAAGCCTTACACTGATAGGTAAGAACTCCAAATCTACAACTCCCCTCTTCCTACTAACGTTTGAAATCTTCAATCGAAATGTCCATAATTGTATGGTTGATTCTGGAGCTTCATCAAATGTTATGCCTTATTCAGTCTGTAAGAAATTGAATGCTAAGTCCACACCTTGTGAAATTCAAATCAGCCAACTGGACCGATCTAAGGTGAAAATTGTAGGAGAATTGAAAGGAGTAATGATCAGAATGGCCACTAATCCACAATTCTTCCAGGTCATTGATGTAGTGGTAGCAGACATACCTGATGTTTATGGGTTGTTCTTAAGTCGCGACTAGTTTCAAGCTTTAAAAGGATAGTTTTCAACCGACTGGTCACACTTATGGTTACCTAAAAACGAGCGACCAAATCAGATAAGGATTGACAGAGAAAGGTACATGAAACACACAGTGACTGAGATAAACTCCCCCGATGAACCGGTCATGTTTAGTGATTCTATTTTAGGGAACTATGGGTATGATTCAGTTTTTGGGGAGTTTCCTTGCACTTAAATCTGTATTTATTGATTCTGTAAATAAATCAGAAATTTTACATTGTGATTTTCAGAAAGCTTCTCCCAGCTTGATTAATGCTGTGAATAATGTAAATGATGTAGTTAATCTTGTTGATAAACCTTGGCATTTGTACTTTGATGGTTCTCGATCTAAGGAAGGTGCAGGAGTGGGTTGCATGCTCCTTGATCCCGCACGAAACAAACATATGCTATCTTGTAGGCTTGAATTTCTCTACATAAATAACATAGCAGAATATGAGGCCCTCATCCAGGGGCTCAAGAAGGCGTTGGACTTAAATGTTAAGGTTCTAGTTGCATTTGATGATTCTGAAATCATTGTTCAGCAAGTCCGCAATTCCATTCATTGTTTATCTAATCATTTGTAAAGTTATCAAAAGGAGATGTGGAACCTAATTTCAGCATTTGATGCTTTTAATATCGAGTCTATTCCTCATTTTCAAGATCAGGAAGCTGACCTCTTGGCGACTGTAGCCTCATGGCTCATTTCATTAGAAATTTTTTCTCCCAATGTTTTTTTTGTTGAATTATTATTTAGACCATCAATCCCCGACAACATCACTAACTGGTGTGTCTTTAATGATGATTTACAGATTATTGACTTCTTAACGGGAGAATGTGCTTTTAAAGAATTAGCAATTGACCAGATCACGCATGATGAAGATCTGCACAATTTCTCAATAATCAATCCACCTCATCCTATTGACCAATCTTTTGAGTTGGTAAATTCGATCCCTACGTCGGTTTTTAGAATTGAATTTTTTTTTGACCTACATGATAAGTTTAAAGGAGTGCCTAATTGCAAGACGAACAGTTCTAACATGCGTTATGAAGCCATAAACTCAGGCACAGAAGCAAATCCTCAAAATATCAATTTAGGATCAGACTGTACCCAAAATGAAAAATCAGCCTTTCTGAAACTGTTTAGTGAATTCAAGGATATATTTGCATGGTCATACGATGATCTAAAGACTTTCGATACATAGATCATACAACACATAATCCCAATGAAACCCCAGTCGAAACCATTCCAACAGAAACTAAGGAAAATGCACCCTGCCTTAGAACCAGCGGTAAAGAAAGAATTGAATACATTACTTGCCGCTCAGATTATATTTCCTGTATGCCATACGCAGTGGGTGGAAAACCTTGTTCTTGTTAGGAAGAAAAATGGAGATATTAGGTTTGTGTGTAGATTTACAAAACTTAAACTGATCATTGAAAAAGGACAACTATCCGGTTCCGCCCAAGGAAAAAATCCTCCAGAAGGTATCAGGTGCTCAGATGCTGTCTTTATTAGACGGTTTTTTCTAGGTACAATCAGGTTCTAGTTTCTCCTATAGACCAGCTGAAAACTACTTTTAAAACCCCTTGGGGAACCTATGCATACAGGAAGATGCCTTTCGGATTGATAAATGCTGGAGCTACATTCCAAAGGAAAATGGATGTTGCTTTTAGAGGTCTGATCAATCATTTTGTCGTTGTCTATTTAGATGACGTTACCGTGTTTTCCAAAAATAGATCTGATCACATTTCGCACTTGCTCAAAGTGCTTGAACGTTGCAGAAATTTCGGTATTTCTGTTAATCCTAAAAAGACAATATTTGCAGTAATAGAGGGAATTTTGCTAGGATTTGTAGTGTCAAAGGAAGGGATCACGATTGACCCAAAAAGAATCGAAGCTATCTGTAAGATTCCTTTCCCTTCTACTAAGAAATCCATCCAATCCTTTATTGGAAAGATAAATTTCATGAGAAGGTTTTGTAGTAGGGATTTCTCCTTGCTATAGGGGCAAGAATGGCTCCCTTTTGTCTATAGGACAGAAGGGTAGGTTCCTGCTAGTGGGTAAATGCAGAAAATAAAAATGGAAATGGAAATGGACAACAACAGTAAACTAAGCTATGAACAGAAAGAAGAGAGAAGAAATGGTGAACCCCTATGCAAACACAAGTTAGGGTTCTGCCTCCAAAGACCTGCAAACAAATCCTAAGCTACAGTAAAACCTGCAAAACAATGTTAAACATAAAACCTGCAAATGGAAACAAGGGTTAGAAAGCAAAGAAAACAAATAAACAAGATATGAAAGACAAGCTATACCTTCTTTGGTGGAAATGGGCCACCATGCCCTAGCTTGTGGAAGCACCTCTCTTGGATGGGGAGCTTTGGCTCAATGGAAATGGAGGAGAGGGAGTGGGTGGCTTGAGAAGCAAAGGTGTCTTAAGGCATCCATGGGCAACATAATAATATGCAAGGGAGAAGTTCTTTGAGACTGATCCCCCACCCTCCTTTTATAGCTTTTTCAAGGGGTTTTAGGGTTTTAAGCCCTTGGTCAGGGATTTAGCCCCTTTTTGGGCCTTTTATCCCCCTTTTCCCTAACTTTAGCTCCTTTTAGGGTTTCAGCCCCTTTTTGGGGGTTTTAGCTCCTAGGAGACTATTTCGGGCTTTTTTTTGGGGTTTTTAATTCCTTTTCTTCATCCTTTAGCTATTTTGAGGGTGTGGGGGTCTAATGGAGTGATATGAGGGTCATGAGATGGTGTCCTTGGGTGGTGTAGGCCATTGTCAGTTTTTTGGGTTAACAGATTGCCCCCCTGATGTGTGAGGGTAGGAGCTCAATGTATGGCTGATGGACATCATAGGATTTGCTACGTAGAGGTGGTGCTTCCAGGGCTGGGGTATGGTGGATTTTGGTTTTTGTATTAATATGGTTCCCATCAATGGGTGAGATACAAATAATGTGTGACATGTATATGGACGAGGCGGGAATCCCCATGCTCGTGACAATGCCAAAAGAATAATTTGATCTATGATCTAAAATACAAGAGCCGATCATATACAACTGATGTTATAGTAATGGTTGCCTCCATGTGAGGCTGAATACAATGATGATCTGGTACATTGGACCCATGGAATTCTCATGGAATGCTATATCTTCATGACTAACAGTCTACTGGATCTGGAACCGTACATAGCTGTGTGGACTCGCTGATTGAGAGTCAGAGTCTTTGTGGTACAAGTATGCTGCATCAATAATAAAGGTATATTGAAGCACTGATGGGGCTTCTGAACACTGTCTCCAATGTAACCTGGAAATCACAAGGGACATAACCTGTTTAGGTCCCTCGAGTGGACTCACCAATGTGCTAGAGTCAGGTGACATCTGGGTTCTTTGACCAAATATTGTACGGACAAAACCCTGTACGAATCTCAACGGTGCGATGATGTAGTTGAAGTCGAGCACGTGAGAAAAAACCATCCCGAGAGGCACTAAGGACTCCTCTCAAGTGGTCCAAGGAACACATCAATGAGGTTAATGAAACCAAGATACAGAGACCTCTGGGTCTATCCTTTGGAATATGTGTGTTGGCGTTGACAGAGGTAGACCTGCCCCTAGCCAAGGCAATTATGTTTCCTTGACCAGGAGCATGAGGGAGATAACTAGAAGGTGTGAAGCAAACTTCAGACTGACTCACTAAATGGGGAGGGGGGGGAAGAGAAAGATTTGAATAGGGGCAGGGGGAGGGAGACTCAAACTTCCTTTGTTTAGAGTATGACGATAGGGTGGACTAGGCATCAAATGAAACTGCCTCATGGGAATGGGATCATAGCAGAAATACTGGGGATATCACTGCAGATGGGAAATACTTGGAGGAGGTAGACACTTTTGATACTAATGGGATCCCAGGAAGACACATTGCAGAGTACTCTGAACAAAGGTGACCCAATGGGGGAATGCTACCAAACTATTTTCTGTGGGGTGGTGTCTAGGGACATCGTTATGGTACGATCTCGTGGATTTTTGGCAAGCCCAAGAAGGTAAATGCTCGATGGTGCTTTCAATTTTAGAGAGTCTGAAAGCATGAAGAAGACTCCAGTGGGGGCTCTTTTTTGTTGGTAGTCTCCTGTGCCCGAAAAAGGATAAAAGTATACATAGGAGAGCTCTCCCATCTTGGAGGGGATGAGAGACTTCTTTACCGTTGGTAGTCCAATCAGGCCAAAAAAGTTAAACCTATACTGACTGGACGGTCATTCAGATACTTTTATGAGCATGATTGAAACCAAGTTTTCTCGGCAATCTTTTCTTGATGAGAAGGCTGGAAAAGAGCTTAACGACAACCCGTGGTGAGTTTTTTTGCAAAGTGTGGCCCCTCTGCTCGAGAAAGCATAAAAGTATGCAGAGGGGAATGGTCTTGGATTGAGTGTGCCAAGGAGGTCATTTTGAATTGATGGTCTACATGGTCCACAAAAGGAGGTAAATGAGACGATGTAGATGCCCTTTCCTATACTTTAGCGAGCGGGACAAGAAGCAACTGTGCTCGACAATCTTTTCATTGTTTTAAGGAGTCAGAAAAGAGCTTAAATGAAACTCCAATATGGTCAACCGATTGCGGTGGCATAGGCGGTGCCCCATGTCAGGACGGTGGATAGACGTCCAAAGGTCATCCACACAGTATGGACAGAGCAGAAGGCTCTCAAACATACCAATACATGCATGGGATAGATCGTAGAAGAGGCTCACGAGTCAGTGTGGTAGAGGCATGCAAATCGAAGTGGCTCTCGGATAGAGGTCAGGAGAGCGTGTGTGTGTGTTGTGGCGAATGGAATTGACTACATGCGATGTTAGTACAAGTTCGGTGGAATTTATATGCCAAATACATGCAAGAAAAAGAAATCATTTTGTGGATAGTGGTCTATAGGTCCGCGTAAGGTGCAGTGAATAGAAAAGACAACTATGTGTTAAAAATACAAAACAAAACTAAAAATTACATTCCTTAACGGGTGATGTCCCAAAAACTCGCATGAGTTGCAATCGGGGATTGTGATACAAGTATAGGTCCGTAGACACTTGCATCATCATGTCATGGCTCGTAAATTGAGGTGACTGGTGGGAAATGGTCTTGAAATTGAATTATTAAACATGAGACGATGGTCTCATAAAGAGATAGAGGGTGGAATTCTGAAACCAGTGGCGTAAACGACGTCTCAAACGGAGTCCATATGGTCCTGTTATGTCGATCGGAAGAAATTAGGTCAAATGGGGCCTATAAAAAGGGGGGGGGGTCCACATGGTGAAGTGTCATTGTCACTATTCATTGTGGAGCTGGAGAGGTGGTCCCTAGTTCTTCATTTGCTGATTTCTCTTAATCTGACCAACGGTTTCGCATGCCGTGAGTTGCAAGTAAAATCTCTCACTGAAACTCATCTTTTTGGTGTTTTATTTGCTGGATTTGATCACATGGAGGCCCCCCATGAGTAGTTTAGGGTTTAATGGGGGCCAAGTTTCACATTTTGAAGGAAAAGGTGTTCCCTGGGTGCACCTGTGGGTTAATTATGAGTGCCCTAGGTGCTCCTTTTTCCCAAATAGGTGCGCCCTAGCCTCTTTTGGGTGATTTTTTGATGATGGCAATGGCTCACATCAGGGTTTTTGCTGGTGGAAGATGGTGGAGATCAATTGGAGAGAGAGAGAGACTGCAAGAGTGTCAAGGATGCATCCTTACGTGACGGGAATGTTAGAGATACATTAGCCAATTGCGGATTGCTGAAATTTATGAGGATACCCCTCCTGCGGAGTTTGCGTTTGCTGATGTAAACACTGATAGGTTTCTGGGATGTTGATGAGGAGGTGTTCCTCTTTCAGGGCAAATGCATTGAGATTACATTGGCAAATGTATACTTCATTACTGGGCTCCTTATTTTGGGAGTGGTTGGTGACTTGGTACCTGTGCTGTCTCAGGGGGAGACATTGGAGGATCTATGTGATCATCACTATTACGCTATGACGTACGTGCGTGGTTCGTAAATACTAATGTGTGACATCGAGGATTTGTCCACACGGGTGGTGGGGACCTTACTGCAGTGTATCTTGGGTTCCACGGTGAGCCACAAGATTTTTGGTGGTCAGTTGCATCTAGTAGAGCATGTTATAGGTGGAACGTATTATGCATGGGGCCATATGTATCTGCACACTGTTCGGCGTCAGCTGAACAAGTCGAAGACTACTAGCACTGGTTTTGGTTTTGGCTCCTTCTTGTGTGCTTTCTTCTTTGAGAAAGTACCTACACTTCGTCCTCATCGGGTTGTGTAGGACAGTGGTCCACGGGAGCTGAGGATGTACAAATGGTGCCAGATGATGATCCATGAGGGTGGCGGTAGAGTGGGTCGGTTTTTTAAAGAGGAGTTGTTGGAGCAGTGGCTCCAACTTCCTGTAGTGATCGAGGAGTACCTGTATTCGGGTATGGATTTCTAGGGAGACCCTGAGATGCCCCGACCTCCTGGACAGACGTGGGGACCAGCTGGTATGTATGTGTGATGTTTTTATGTTCATCTCTATACATAGTGTAGTTGAGCTGGTTGGTAGTTTGCATATTGATATATGTGGACTGATGGTGTCCTTGTTTGTATGTGCAGATGTTGGTCCTCGCCCGCCACCCGGGCATCGGAGGCAGGTTGTTACCGTGGCTCCCGCAGCGGTTCCTACCGAGAGTTCCCATAGGTGACATCGGGATATTGATGGACTAGTGCCGTATATGGAGCATCTTGGTACTGGAGTGTCAGATGATGGCTAGCAACACCTGAGTATTGATATGATTGCCGCTATTCATAACCTTCCTCCAGAGTTGAATGGTGTGATGAGGAAGATGGTGGTGGCTTGTGAGCACTTTCGCCAGGCGGCGAGAGGTGATCTTCCTGCAAAGGATGAGTCCTCTTCACCAGATGATGACACTGAGTCAGATGATGAGTCTAAGTTAGATTAGTAGCCTAGTGAGGCTATCCCTAGTGCGTTGGTGCACTCAGGGTTTTTTGTGTCGCTTATGTGTATCCCGCTGAGAAAGCATATGTGGCTTCTCATTTTGTATTGGAAATGTTTTGGACTTGCGACTGATCGATATATATATATTTTTGACGCACATGGATGCACTTTGATGGTTTTATTATGTGAGTCTTTTTATGATGCCGTGGAATGCAAATGCCTATGTGATGTATTATTACATTGTGTGTGTATTTTTTTAGACATGATTATGCATGATGTTATGGTTGTATGTTTCCTATATGCGGTTGTGGATGTGCCAATTTAGAATATCGTTAGCCATTTGATCTGTGAAACTATTGAGGTTCTTGGGAACATGTGTGAATGTGATGGATTCAAATGTTCTAACCATGTGTTTAGTGCACAGGTACTTTCTAAAGAGGCAGGGATCATGTACTTGGTAGTGGTTGTTCAACTGAGAAACAAGTAGCTCGGAGTCTAAGAAGACATCGAGATGGTGAATGCCTATCTGAAGAGCGGTGACCAAGAGGCCATTGACACCATCATGTTCATCTTGGTTGTTGGTTGTGATGCCCATGCATATTCCTTCGATGTGGATCAACTCGTGCGATGGGGAGTAGATTACCCATGCAACCGAGGCGAGGTTTGGAGACGATCTGCTTGCTCCATCTGCGAATCCCATATACTGGTTTGAGGCGTACTCCATCTGAAGTAATGAGAGGAAACGATACATAAGACTCAACTTTGAAAAATGTAAAACAAAAAAATGGAAAAATTATAATACAAGTTGTAACGTTGTCACTCAAAGGGGTGACGTTAGAGGGAAAGTCATTTGGACTTTCCAAGGATCAGTGGTCATTCCTTTGTGTGACATGATGAATCGTTGTAGATAGCCCGAGGGGGCACATAAAACACACTTGAATGGGTTCAAGTGGATTCCGCACTGGCAACATCGTATGAAGAATTGTCGCAAGTCGTCTATGTGTTGTGTTTTCTTCTGCGACTGCGTGATGAGGTTGTCGAAATAAGCCAACATGATGTGAACGAGGTCGCAGAAGCAGTATGTCATGGTGTGCTGGAAGGTTGCTCCAGCATTTTTAAGGCCAAAGGGCATGAACTGGTACACGAATGTGCCCCATGGGGTTGTGAATGCCGTTTTGTAACGGTCTTATTTTCGGATTTGGATTTGGTTGTATCCGAAAAAGCCATCCATGAAGGAAAAGGCTTCATGTCTAGTGCATGCATCGATGATCTGGTCAATGAAAGGTGTGGGGAAGTTGTCTTTGGGACATGCCCCATTAAGGTCACAGAAGTCTGTGCAAATGTGAATAGTACCCTATTTTTTATTCACAGGAACATGATTAGAAACCCAAGTGGTGTAAGCAATGGGATAAATGAAACTGCCTGTACGCAGCTTCTCTATCTCGGGTTTCATTGCAGCAGCTTTGGATGGATGGATGCGCCATTGCTTTTGGCGCACGAGAGCCACATCAGGCCATGTGTCGATGTGGTGTTCCACAATGGATGGATCTAGGTCGGGAATTTCGGTGTAAGACCAGGTGAAGATGTCGTAGAACTCTTGGAAGAGAGCTTTGTAGGAATCGACCTCTTCCGGGGAGCAAGATGCCCCCAAGATGATTTCTTCAACAATATCAGAGTTGGTTGAGATGTTGATTTTAGTGGTTGGTGAAATGTTTTCCATATTCCCTTCTTCGAAGGCATTTGGTGCTAGGATGGGGTTCTTGAACCAGTCGACCTTCCCATGGATGAAATCTTTGGTTTCCATGGAAAAATGGTCAGACTGCAACACAAGTTCTTCAAGGAGGAAGAATGAGCAATGGTGCATGTCATCCCATGGGTATTCTGTGGTGGTTAGAGCTTCAAGTATCTCCTCATCGTTGCTAAAGCAATGAAGAGACAGGTCTATTGGACCGTCGACGGAGGAGGAGATGAGCGGGTCAGTGGAACTGGACATCATGTAAATGGACATGGTGTCTGACGAAGGAGGTGGTGGGTGAAATTCTTCGATCAAGGTGATCTCAGATTCAAGGGAATGGTGATGGAGGTTAGGGAGAGCCATTCGAAATTCGGGCAAGTCTTGACAATGGTGAGAGTAATGTCCATACAAACCGCAGAGGGCGCAAGCATGGTTTGTTCTCAATGCCTTGTTTCTAATTATCAGTGTGGTTGTGAGTTCAACCATGGGGATGTTTTTGTTTGTATCCATGGCATCTAAATGTGCATGGATCATTGGGATTTCAGGGCAGTTTTGAGTTGGATGGCCCTATTGTTCGCAAACTGCACAAGGTGGGACTTGTCATGGCTCTGCGGTGGCTTTGGCGTTCTTTCCCCTAGCCCTTTTTGGGTGGGGCGGTTGGCTTGTGTGGACTGGGTGGAGGGTGAGACTCAACCACGATAGGTTGCGCCAGGGTTAAAATAGCTTGGGGCATTGTTGGTTGAGTTGGTGGATCAAGATACCACACCGGGATTCCCAACGTCAAGTTGGGTAGGATTAAGGTGGTCATGACCGGCTTGCTCATGACACCAGGTGGGGGGAAGAGGAAGGGAATCGTATGGACTGGGGATGAGCCCAGATAAATTCCTGCTGGTTGCATGTGGGGATGTGGTTGTGGTTGCGGCTGTGTGTAATGCTGCTGCTGCGAGTGATGTTGTGGCTGCTGTTGGTGTTGTGGCTACAGACGATGTTGTGGTTGTGGTTGGGGCTACGGTTTCACTTGTTGTTTGGGTGCAGCGGTGCTTGATGAGACCATGCACAAGTCTACAATTTCATTTTATGTCAGTTGTGGTGACACTAATGGGAAAGGAGCCATCATGGAGGTATCAGTAAACAACCCAGGGCCCACATTCAACAATGGGGAGGTTGGTGTGTTTTCAACCATAGTGTTGGTTGTAGGGATGACATTAGTGTGTGTGGTCACCCCTTGTGGCTCAATGGTGGTGATGGTAGGGATAACATTGGCAGGTGTCGTTAACCCTTGTGGATCATGATAAGTGAGCTAGTCAACCATCATAATCTTCCCTTCGTGGGGGAACATCATGAGATGAAAGACAGTTGATGCAATAGCTCACATGGCATACATGTAACTTCTCCCGAGGAGAAGGTTGTAGTCTAGTTGAGCATTGACGACCTCTATGTCGATCAGCACTGTCTTCCTGGCTAATGTAATAGGGACATGGGGGAGGATTCCTTAAGCTTTAGTGGGATGTCCATCATAAGCCTGCAGAGTTGTGGAGGATGGTTGCAGAATTGGTGATCCAAGTTTCTTCCAAACCAAGATAGACATAACACACGTGGATGCCCCCTCATCCACTATGCACTGATTCACACTGGATGGACACTGAGATTTGGAAGGCAATGGTCGAGGGCATGTGCGGTTCCCCATTCTTCGTGTCGAATGTGATCAACTTGGAGCTGGAGGGGTGTACTGCCTTTAGGATGGCTATTAAGGCTTTTTGTTGCATTGGGCATGTTTTAAGTACCTCAAGAGTGGACATGGCGGTTGGCGTTTGGGCCAAATAATCCATAATGCTATAGCTGATTACAGCCCTAGCCGTGGTATTATTGGCAATTCTGCATAAGGGGGGTGCTGGAATGGGGGTAACTAAAGAGGTAGGCTGACCATTTTGGACGTTGATGCTGTTGATGTGTCAGTAGGTTTGGTGGTGGTACCGTACTAATTTCATTGGGTTTACAAGTTGACCTCTTCAGTCGTCATGGCTAGCAAGTGGTGAACACCTGTTTCAGCCATTGAAGGTGCCCCTGGAGCATTGGGATTGGGTTGGGGAGGGGGTGCAGTTGTCACCAACCCTTGGACAGGGAGTGGGTTTTGAAGCACCATAGGAGGAGGTCCTTGTGGTGCTAGAATGGGTTGGGCATGATTTGCAGCGTTGGAAGCCTATTGGGCCTCATTTTGAATGGCCTGCTTCGCACGAGCCATGAGGGGACACTTGAATGTGTAGTGCCCATAAACATCATAGAGTGTGCATGGTTGGTTCATGCGCAATGGGGCGTTGCATCTTGGTGCATTCTATCGTGGGGGGTTTTGGGCTGGCCGACTTGCCATGACATTATTGGGAGGGTTTGGTTGTTGACTGCTTCCCTACGATTGGTTATTGCCTTGGTTGCGGGGCTGGTTATTTTGAGCTTGCCCTTGTTGATTGTTGGGGGAAGGCTGGTTGGGATGGTTTTATTGTGCAAACACTTGTCCCAATGGGGTGGGTGGAGCAGGGGCGAGGGCTTGAATTGGTTGCACTGGTGGTGCGTAATAGATTTGTGGGAGTGGCGATGCCACAAATGTGGGCATTTTCCCCACATACTGCTATGTTGGCCGAGCCATGGCCTGAGCCTATTGCGGTGGCGCAGGTTGTGCATAGGAAGTTGTTTCTCCGTACTAGGAGATCATTATAGCATAGTCCGGGGCTTGGTTTTGGTAAGCAAAATTAACACTATTGCTTGGTTGTGGTGTAACGACAGGTGGTGTTGGTCGAGGCTATGGCTGTTGGGAGACTGATCCTATGATACCGTCCGCAGCATGGGATGCCCCCGGTGCATCATGGTATCAGGTACTCGATCGGGGAGCGTCTGGAATGATGGTATATAGGTATCCATATTGAGCATAGATAAGGTCAAACTATTGGGCCTTCAGTATGGCCTCTTCTTCGGATTGGGGACGTTTGGATGCGATGTCCTTTGCTATGGGTGGGAGAAAGGTCTTAAGGAACCAATCCAAGAAGATCCTATCGTCAAGTTGGATTTTGCATAGGCTACGGCGTCACCGCCACTCATGGATATGGTCAGTTATATGAGTGGCAGTGTTTTGACGACAGGATAACAGGATCTCCACCCCCTCATCATATTTGACGGGGAGTTGGAAATACTGTAGGAACATGAAGGCTAGGGAGTTGAAGTCTGGGTACTTGGCTTGTGGCAGCTCAATGTACCATTTGGCCGCAACACCTGTAAGGGTGCATTGGAATAGACTCAGCTTGATGGAATCATCTACGATGCTGTTGGATGAGCACCATAGATGGAATGTAATTATGTGGTTTTGGGGACATTTTCCTGCTTTGCCTTCAAACTTGGGGATGTCTGACGGTAGCTTAGTTGGCATTGGAGGCAAAAAGGCTTGATGGCGAATGGGGTCATCATTTGTTAATCTGGCCAAGTCCGGCAAGTTAAGACGAGCCATGAATGGTATATTTGACCCCAGGTTGATGTGGGATGGGGCTGCGATGGTGGTGGGGTTTGTAGGTGCATAGTGCATCTGCATAGCTGGGGGTGCTTGCGATGGCACCATTTCGGATGGGCCAATGTCCCCAAATGTTGTGGGTGGGATGGTATGAGTGGCGGGGACATTGCCCCCATGTATAACAGTAGGGGTAATGTAAGTGGATGGTCCACTGCCCCCCTATGTGGCAGGAGGGGCAGTGTGTGTGGAAGGGCCACTGCCCCTGTGTGCTGTCAGTGGGCCAGATTGGTTGGTCACTATAGGTGGTGGCAGCTGACTGATGACAGTCTACATGACTATGCTTGGGCCACTTTCTAGGTTGTGGGTGACAGTTTGTGATGTGGACATGGGTCCACTTGCTATGGTTAAACCAGAAAATGGATCCGTATTTGCATTAGCCATGGGGCTTGATGGTGCAATATGGAGGTTTGGTTCGGACTGGTATGGGTCTGAATCAGAATCAGAGGCTGTGTGGCCTTTTGATGGTGTGGGAGATCACTGAGAGCAGCTTTGATGGTGTCGATTGAGTGTTCCAAATGGTGGTGGTTCGCCTCTTAGGTGTGAGGAAGAGCGTGGAGGATCAATTGTGTTTTTATGTATGAAACTGGTGGGAATGATGTTTGGACCCCGGTTTTAGTGGCTTCCTATTGGTTTTAGGTGGTCACTCATCCACCAAGACTGCTAGAAGACAGAGCTTGGCTTGTTCCTCACAGGTGTTTCTACTCAATCGGAAGGGGTCGTTGCTTGTTTCGCTTGGCAATTATTCTTAGCGACCATCTACTTTGGGGTTCCTGTGGTACTCCTCACAATGAGTTTCTGCGAAAAGCCCAAGTACTTCCCACAGTTGAAGCAGTCAGGGACATATGTCCTCAAAGACTGCAGAGTTGTTTGTACTTAGTGTAAATTGGTAAATTTTAAGGCTCACTCAGCGTCATGAACTGAGTTGGGTTGATTAGTTGGTATGGTGTATTTGTTTGTTTGCTTTTCTGGTATTTGGTTGTTGCAAATGGTTTATGAATTCATCATGGTAGAGTTCATGTCATTATGTTTGTGTATGTAAGCATTGAATAATCATAAATTGTGAACAAATACAGTTATGAACCCTAAATGTTTGATGGCCTAACTAGATGTCTACCTCACACTGATATTCCTCTTCAACCAAGAGAAGGTGCTGGGCTCTCAACACAATGGGACTAATCCCATCCGTAGATCCTTAGGTCATCTCCCAGATGCAAGGTTGGTCAACAGGGAGGATGCTTAGCGCTGTGAGAAGCCCTCCTTCTCTACCCCCTCTACCTTCTAGGTCATCCGGTTTTAGTTGTTTGGAACAATATTAGTGGAGTTCCTAGATCTATACGAGCTTTCCCTTTGTCATATCCAAGAATGCCCCAGAGGGTGATGACTAGGTAGAGGAGGAAGGGTAAGCAAGATAGTTTGTTTTAGCATGATTTTAATTAGGCTACATCCATTTGATTAAGCCATTAATATTTACTTGGAATTTACACATTGTTTGTGAAATAAATTACAGAAAAAAAAAACAGAAACTTGAAATTGAACTGGTGTGCTGGACAAAGGAAGCTGAGCCACACTGACAGTCATATAAAACTAAAATTTAACCTCTATTAAATGGAAATTGAAATCTGGCGAGGGGGCCGCAATATTTTTTTAGAAACAGGCGAGGGGGTCGCATAGAATGCAAAAACAGTCGTGGACTGAGTTTCTCGGTTGAAGTCGCACTTATTGAGGGATTAAGTGTGCTCTGGGTGCACCTGTTTACCCATTAAGTGCACCCTCACCTCACTTTTGGCCCCGATAAGAGCGCCCTACTCCAGATTTTGGGTTTTTTGCGAGGCAGAGTTAGATCTGGCCGACAGTAACATGTGTTGTGGCCAATCTGACTCGGTTTTTCCTAGCAGAGGCTTCAACAATACTGAAAACTGAAAATAAACTGGATTTAAAGTGAATTTAACAAGAAATTTTTGAAAACTAGGGCAAAAAAAATTAAAAAACTTGAAAATTAAAAATTTGGACCAGGGATCCTGTGGGATCGACCTGGTATGGTCGCTAGCTCTATAGCAGGGATTTCTCCTTGCTACCGGGGCAGGAATGGCTCCCTTCTGTTTATAGGACAGAAGGGTAGGTTCCTGCTAGTGGGTAAATGCAGAAAATAAAAATGGAAATGGAAATGGACAACAACAGTAAACTAAGCTACGAACTAAAAGAAGAGAGAAGCAATGGTGAACCCCTCTGCAAACACAAGTTAGGGTTCCACCTCCAAAGACCTGCAAACAAATCCTAAGCTACATTGAAACCTACAAAACAATGTTAAACATAAAACCTGCAAATGGAAACAAGGGTTAGAAAGCAAATAAAACAAATAAACAAGATATGAAATACAAGCTATACCTTCTTTGGTGGAAATGGGCCACCATGCCCTAGCTTATGGAAGCACCTGTCTTGGATGGGGAGCTTTGGCTCAATGGAAATGGAGGAGAGGGAGTGGGTGGCTTGAGAGGCAAAAATGTCTCAAGGCATCCACGGGAAACATAACAATATGCAAGGGAGAAGTTCTTTGAGAGTGACCCCCCACCCTCCTTTTATAGCTTTTTCAAGGGGTTTTAGGGTTTTAAGCCCTTGGTCAGGGATTTAGCCCCTTTTTTGGGCTTTTAGCCCATTCCACGCTAACTTTAGCTCCTTGTAGGGTTTCAACCCCTTTTTGGGGTTTTTAGCTCCTAGGAGACTATTTTGGGCTCCTTTTTGGGGGTTTTAATCCCTTTTCTTCATATTTTAGCTATTTTGAGGGTGTGGGGGTCTAATGGAGTGATATGAGGGTCATGGGATGGTGTCCTTGTGTGGTGTAGGCCATTGAGAGCTAAGTGGGGGATTTTTGGGTTAACAGGTTTGTTCCCAATTTTTTCTGAAATTGTGCATCTACTACAGAATATGATAAAGAAAGACAATAATTTTTCATGGGGAGATAAAGAGAGAGAGACATTTATCATAATTAGAGAAGCCATAGCTGAGGCACCCACACTCATAAGCCCCGACTTTAGGAAAGAATTTATTCTCTATACTTTCGCTTCTGACATATCTTACGCAACTGTCGTTACTCAAAAGGACCAGCAGGAGGATGAAATACCTATCTCTTTCATGAGCTTGAATTTAAAAGGAGCCGAGTTGAACTACCATGAAGTGGATAAACATGATTTTGCTGTGTTCAAGGTAGTAAAACATTTTCGGCCCGACCTCCTGAAATCAAAAACCAAGGTAATTGTTCCATTCTTTGTTGTGAGAAATTTGTTAGTTCAGAAATATCTTGGAGAAAAAAGAGCACATTGGATGGCTGCTCTGCAGGAGTATGACCTAGAGATTAAACCCTCTCAGGTTGTACGTGGGCTAGGGCTGTGCAAATTGGCAGCTGAATTAGCACATCCGCCTGCTGATTAGAATGGTGTGTCTGTAGATGATTCATTGTTGCAAAAGGAAGTCTATTTTATCCCAGACCCTGCCTGTTCATGGTATACTGATATTCAAACTTATATTGAAACTGGCATTGCTCCAGAACATTTGGAGCCAAAGAAGAAGAGAGCTGTAAGATTAAAATAAGCACCCTACTAGTTGGTAAATAATGTACTTTTCAGGAAAAATGCAGATGGAGTTTTGCTTCGCTGTTTAGAAAAAGAGGAATTTGATTCAGTCTTAAAACAGCTACATGACGGGCCTGTTGGTGGCCACTTCGGTGGTGACACTACCGCTCATAAAGTTTTAAGGGCAGGTTATTTTTGGCCAACCTTATTTAAATATGCGCATTCTTTCGTAAGAAGGTGTCAACATTGTTAGACTTCATCTGGCAGAGTAAAAAACCAGCATTTCCTTTACAGCCTGTGGTGGTGGATAGGCCTTTCCAGCAGTGGGGAATCGATATCATGGGATCAATAAATATCTCCTCCTCTCTTCAACATAAGTACATCATAACTGCCACCGATTACTTTACTCGATGGTCTGAAGCGGAACCATTATGGGTGGTTAATACAAATTAGGTATTGCATTTTCTTGAAACTAACATAATTACCAGATTTGGGGTGCCAGAATCTCTCGTTTTTGATAACGCATCTTATTTCTCTTCTGGAGAGTTAATTGAATTTACATTGGAAAATGGAATCAGGATTAGATATTCAGCAAGCTATCATCCACAAGGCAATGGCCTCGCTAAATCAACGAATAAGAACTTGCTGAA
Source organism: Pseudotsuga menziesii (assembly GCA_001517045.1). Lineage (NCBI taxonomy): Eukaryota > Viridiplantae > Streptophyta > Pinopsida > Pinales > Pinaceae > Pseudotsuga > Pseudotsuga menziesii. The sequence continues at coordinate 57,504 of LPNX010211269.1, forward strand.
AATTCTGAAGAGATTCATTACTAAACATCATAGGAACTCACACACTATTCTATGCCAAGCTCTGTGGGATGACAGGGTTACCCCAAAATCATCTATTGGTAACTCTCCTTTCTGTTTGGTATATGGCATGGAGGCTATTCTTCCTCCAAATCTGTTTCTGCCTTCATTACAGCTCACACAATCTGTACAAGAGATAGAGTGTTCAAACATTGAAGAAAGAATCAATATGCTGTTAAAATTGGAAGAAGAGAGAGAGAATGCTAAACGACATTTTATAAAGCATCAGCAAATTGTTAAATCATGGTTTGATCGTGGCTCATCCTCGAACAGGGAATTACAGGTTGGCAATCTAGTATTGAAATGGGACAAAGCACATGAGGAAAAAGGGGAACATACGAAATTCCAACGTCTCTGGTTAGGTCCATACACGATAGTAGAAAAACTTGGTCCTAGTACTTTTCGTTTATAGAATTTGTAAGGATAGCTCGATACCCTCCTGGTAAATGGGCATATCCTTAAGAGGTATTTTCAGTAATCTCACATCATTAAATCATTCTCATTGTATATTTCTGTACATATTTATCATTTCATTATGGTTTCTAGATCTGTTCAATCTAATGATCTTGTACTCGTTGATTATCTTTCATTCCGTCATCACGTTTACTTACCTAACATTTTAGATGATGGATTATACAAAATAATTCGTTTTCTTAGAGATCATTCATTGTACATAAATCCACATGCTTATCTCTATAATTATTTGCTTCATCAGACACATCTTATATCTTTTCTCATAAAATTTGGCATGAAGTATTTGACATGGCTTTAAGGACGAGCCTGATGGTGAAGTATGTCAAACAGGAATGTCTGAAATACATATCAGATCATAATCACTGGTTTTGGCTGGGACTATCTGATGTCTTACAAGTGATTTGGTTTCAAACCTGTCTTCGTTTTCGACCTATACAGTTTTTCTTTTAGCAATCCTTGATTGTTGTTTTCGGATGCCTTCCTATAAACCAATATCTCAGGAAATTTATTTAGTAGTTCTAGTTGATGTCTACTAGTATTGAAGATTAGTTGAAGATATCTAGTCATCTTTAAGTTGTCTTAACAAGTCTGTGGTTTTCTCACTCATTTATGTAAATACATCTGGTCACCTGGCCAGGGCAGTAGTCTTGAACTAAAGGCTTTAAATTGTTTTTTGGTCAATATGAAAGAGGTTAATCAGGGAACAAAAGGTCTCATCATGAGTCGGTCTGTTTATGATCATAGGTTCTATTAGAATGACGTTGTCAAAATCTGGTCTACAAGCCAAGACAATGACTCTCAGTTGAATAAACTGAGAGGCAGGAAGTCTCATCATGAGTTGGCCTGATCAGTTTCTAGCAGGATTGTTGAATAAGGCTACCATCATTTGGTCACCAAGATAAGGTAGTATTCTTGATTAATGTTTTTCATATTTATCTCCATGTATATAATCTGTATATATTAAATTATTCTTTAAAAAAAATGGATAATTAAAATGAATAATGTCTTCTACTTTTGCTTGAATGAGAAGAAAATTAGTTGATGTTTTGGAGAAGCTACATCTTTACTGGTATTGGTTAACCTATCTTCGGTCTTATAGATGTACATTGGAATCAAGTTATTCTACTCTATAGCTGCCTAAGGTTGAAATGGACCAGGAATACCCAGATAACAGCTATAGGGTCATTGTTAAAGAATCTGTTCAGGTCTGGTTATAAGTTTAGATTGGTTTGGAAATTGAATCACTTAAGTATATGTTTGATACTTTCAAGACACCATATTTGATTATCTGAGGTATGGACATTGTTTTCACAGAGATAACTGGCTCTGTCCCAGCACGTCGCCATTTGTTGGCAAGCAACACCCTCTAGAGCAATTTGAACATAAAATTTCAAATTTTTCATTTCATCAATTTTCTAAACGACATTATATATCACAACCTTAATAAACACTCATCAATAAATATATTAGGAGTGCCTTCAGAATCTTTGATTCTGAAGGTACTCCCAATAGAAGTTGATGGATTGATTAATGTAGGAGGATTAGCATCAACTTACATTTGGATTGAATTTCTTGGATTGAATTTCTTATTTCTTCTTGATCATTTGTAAATTTCATAATCCTGAAAGTTAGCAACTCCTCATTTTATAATATCGATCATTCGTGCAAATTCAAGGTCACGTAAATTCATTACATCAATAGTCTTGACTGTTAACCTGGTAAGCTAATACTTTATATGACATTTTTTTTCCAATTTATATGTGTGGTCTAATGAACTTTTCCACTTCCAAAACATCTATCTCATCATAATAATCATGGGGATAAAATCTTATTTCATATTGATATCACAAGTTTCCCCATTGTTATACACTTGTCCTCATTCATGAACTTTGTATGCTAGGACGAGATAAGATCTATGAGATTATGAAATTTTTAATGATGCTTTGAGGTGAATTCAATGTTATGATTCTACCATAAGTGGCTAAAATGATTCTTAAAAGGTTGGTTGTGGTCTTGACTACATTTACTTATTGTTCCTCATCATTGCAATATCAATCACAATTGTAATCAAAACCATTGTATCTTCCCTTATTAAATCTTGGGGTTACTTATATATGCGATAGTGAAAAATTATGTGGTTGTAAACATTAGATTACACTTTGAAATTGAGGTTAGAGGCTTATGGTTTCATTTTAGTGATTGTATTAATGTGAAGGTATATTAGTTAACATTGACATTATCGTGGAAAGTAAGGGTTTGATATCTGCATAATTCAATTGTCTGCCATCTGTTGATTTGTAATCATGCAAGTGTCACACATAGCTATTACCCGCTTGATATTTTTGAAGGTCATTATTGCATGGTAAGTGTTCTACGATTTCCATTAACTTGTCAATTCAAAGGCATGATGACCCTGCATTCCATGACTGTGCATGAAGTTTCACAGTACCTTGGTGAAATGGAGATGTTTGGAGTTTTGGTAAATTTGTATGAACCCATGATAGATCGACTGTGTTTCTCAGTTTGGGTTTTGAAAATCCATGAAGCTTGTGTAATTGCTATTATGGCTCCTGTTTCAAGATTCGAGCTCATGGGTAATAATTATTTAGACCCTGCTCCCGAATGCCGTGAATTAGTGGTAAAGGTAGGATGGCTATGGTTTCTATAGAAATTTTCTGGTTTTAATTTGGTAGTTTCTAGGGCATTCGCAACTTCGTTTTATGGTATGAAAGCACAAGTAGGAGATATTTTGTTGCAATTGAGAGAGGAATTCATCTCTTAGGCTATAGGTTTTGCAATGGTAGGAGAATGCTGGTATAAGGGTAAACATATGAAGAATGATGATTGGAAGGATTTCTTAACTTCAGCTAACCGACAGATAGAATCGAAGTCTAGTTTTTCTTATTGGATATTGAAGAAGAAGTGGCGTTCTTTCCTTCAACTCATTATGAGGTATGTCACCTGTGAAGGTCGACTCTCTCAATCTCAGTTTTACCATATTCATCTATTAATGATTTTTAAAGGGCATCCTATAAATATGCCGTATTACTTCTTAAGTAGTTTGTAGAAGATAGCTTGTGCTTATTAGAGTAATGTGGGGGAAAAGGAACATAGCTTGTTTCATTATGGGATTATTAAGATACTCATTTCTTACTGATTGGGAGAATTAGGAGATTCTTGGGAATCTTTTCTCACTCGTAATAAGTTTGGGGAAAATGAGGAGTGGCCTCGACAGAGGTCCAAAACCAAAAGAAGGCGTATAGAGTCAGAAGTAAGTGAACCCGGTCAAACCTCAAGTGGTGGTGGCCTTAAGGTTGAGTCTGAGGTAAATCCTGAGACACCTGTTAAAGACTCTCAACCTCAAACGAAGGAACCTGTGGTTATTCCAACTTGCCTAAATGATGGCCTTCCATATTCATAGACAAACGTCAGTCATAAACCAGCTGAAGGTGAAGTTAGTAGGGTGCTGAGTAATCGGGCAATTCGCCGGACCACTCGTAGCATGATGACCGCACTCTTTGCGAGTAGAGATTTAAGTATAGGGGATGCCCTTGTCATCAAATTGAGCAATTCTTCGGAGTCTCGGCCCAATGAAGCTCCGGTTGCTCCAATCGTTCTTGATATGAAGTACGTATTTGCATCTGAAACTAGGGCTGGGGATGTCCAACAATTAAATCCTGGGCCTAATGTAGATCAATAAACTGACTAGAAGCCATGTACAGAGGTGAGAGGTAATGGGGGGCCAAATGTAGGAGTAGTAGAACATCCTGATCAAATTCCCTATGCTCAGGTCATATCATCCTTGGAAAATGATTTAAAAGAGGCTCAGGTTATTAGGGCATTCGCTATGGAAGAAATTGCGAGCTTGAAAGATGACTTGACTTCCTGGGTTGATACATGGAATCTCTTGAGGGTAAAGAAGCTCAGATATAAATCTCAGGTTGAAAAGATTTTGTAAAAAAATAGAAAATTGATAAAAAAAAACAAGATTGCCAATACAAGAGCTGTTAGATTCAAGGCTAAATTATATGAAGCAAGACGAAATGTGCCGATTCAATTTTCTGTTGAATCATCCCTTAAAACTTGACATATCTGTTTGCTATATGAAGTTCAATTTTGTTTTATGATTTAAAACTTTGTCAGGCATACAGATGGTTTAAAAAAATCAGCTTCTACAATTTAGTAATGTCCTATAATATTCAGATTTCGTCTTTCATGCAAAGTGTTTTCATTTATTTTATAAGGATATCTGCAGAATTAAAATTCTGCATACATCCTATTTATTTTTATATGTTGATATTTTCACTCTGCTAACTGATTTTGTTTGAAAATTCTAGCTGCCATGGAGTATCCAAGCTGAAGGCTGATGCTGTGCTACAATTTTGGGATTCGATTAGCTGGAGCTTACTCATTGGAAGATGCCCTGAACATGTAACTAATTGCTATTTTGTTGGTTCTACATTTCTAATTTTGAGCATTGTCAGTTGATGGATTGTCGAATATAATGATTCATCATGTAGGGGAATAATGATACTGGATTTTATCCAGTAATTTAGTTATTATCTTTCACATTATTCCATCCCAGTTGTCACTCAACGACACACCTATAATCATGGCATTTATTTTTCTCTATATTCGGATAGGAATCCACTTAGTATCATAGAAATAGGGTGGTCAGTTGATTAGAAGTTGGTTTGTATTCTATATAAACAAGTTCCAAACATTGATAAAGGTTTTGATTTCTGAGACATTTGGGAGAATTTATATTATAAAGTATTATAATTTATTCTGTTACGTTGGTGTTCTTTGAACTTCTTCTGAGGATTGCTGATTGTTAAAGGATATTAAATACCCTAGCTAAGTCTTTAAAACATCCGTAATGTGTTACTGGTTATTCTATTTTGTTATCTTTACTTTCATATATATATATATATGTATATATATCTTGCTATTATATGTGAAATATTTTTAAGGGACTTCGAATGATTATGCTTTCCTGAAATATAAATGGTTTATTGTCATGTTGAGATGAATGAACTTCTTCATAATTTCAATTGTTCATAAATCTATTTTTGATAAATTTCTAACTTGCAGGTTGACCTTGTTTCATTTACAAGTTAGTATATGATTATATTCATATGTTTCAGGATTGTGTATCTATTTAATATCATTGAGATTGGGTTTTAATTTCTGTTTCAATTATTGTACAATAGAGTGTCATCTTATTGTAGGATAATTGAGATTTAATTATGTTATTGGAGACTTTTCTACCAATTCAGAATTGTTGATCATCTTTATGCTTTAAAACCTTTTTTCAAATTAATAACTCATGCTCTTGACCGAGATAGGTAATTTGCATCTAGATTATCATAGAGCAGAATTAGGAACTGTTAATTTTTTGCATTTAGTTTAAGGTAGTTTCTTTTAGAATTAGTTAGTCATTAGGTTAAATTTCTCTGATTTGATTAGAAGATTGATTTAAGGAAATCCCACACACACACCTTTGAGAGACTCTCTATTTTGGAGAGCACATCATACAGGCAGCAGGGCCTTGATCCTATGAAGGACAGTTACTTTAAACACATAAAATATTGCATTAAGTCGAGTGTGGGGGATGTCTTTCTGTAAGTTGGCCTAGGACATTTTTTTCTAGCCAACACCACTACAGTCACCAATCCACTGTCTCTGTCATTTTCTCAACTATTCACTAATCGTGTCAAAATCATGTCACTATTCAAATAATTCTGTCATATCAACAACTTGTCCATTATTAGGTCAATCAAGTCATTAAGTTCTGCTCATTGTACTCAAGACATAAAAATTTTATTCAATGACTGCTTAGAATAAATATCAAGCTTAGTCATTTTAATCATTCACTATCTCTGTCAAATCAAGCCATATCTGAGTCACAACATTCCAAAACAATTTTGTCAATATTGTGTTAACAACCAATATCAAACTGCCACAGTCATGTCTTGTTTGTCACTCTCACATAAGTACGATGGAGAACATACTTGAGAGAGGATGCTATGTCCATGCTCAGAAAATCTCCCACCTCATTCTTCAAACAACTACCTCAGAGAAACACTAGAATAGAAGAGAAGCACAAAAATCTGTTGTCTTTACTAATTTTACTTCATCACACTAGAAAGAATGTTTGTGGCTGCCTTAGTACATAAAAACTTAGAGATTTGTTGCTGCTGTTAGACCTCAAATTCAGAACAAAAAAATTGATCTTTAGCATGTGTGTACTGTTGCTATTGGGATGCTCTGCGGCTGCCTCAGTGATTTGTTATCCTGAAATTTCAGAGCTCATTTCACCATCGAATTCACCACAGAACACCATGCATAAGCTTCCTTCACCATAAAAATAAATTCAGCCACTGTGTTTTTCAACAGTCCAAATTTCCTCAGAGCTGCTCTTTTTACCCACGAAATATTCCTCAAACAAATGGTACACGTGTAGGGTATTTATAGTGATTTTTTCATGAATTTTACTGAGCTGATTTTCCAAAAATAATATTTATTTTTATCTTTCACAAAAGAATTTGCAGCAGACTTTGCAATTTATTTTTAGTCACGTTTTGACTCCTTTTTGTTTTACTGGGTTGACATACATTATTTTTTATTGATTGTATTAAATAATTCTCTGTGAAAAGGTTACTGGGATGACTTGTAGTATACCCTTTTGTTTTAATTTAATTTTTATTCTTGTCTGGGCTGATTTTGTCAACGTGGACGATCTTCAGTTTTTCCTACGTGTGTAATTCCCTATTAAAAGAGGTACCATGGTGAAGGGCTGACCCTGTGGCAGTAAGGGCTCTATTACCATGTCCTTTCCAAGCCCTAATATTTCCTCATGCACAATGTATGTGGGTACCATATCTTTTCCAAGCCCTAAGGCCATCTTCATGAGTCCACAACCTCATCAAGTCGCAAATGGCCACATAATGGGTCATTTGGCCACCCCCCTTCAAATTTCTTAGGCTTCATGACATGTCATCACACTTCACCTTTGTCATTAATGTTGTCATCAATGACAACCATAGACAACCATATTCATCAAAGTATGCCTAGATGTGATTTCCTTAATTGCAAGTATCCATGTAGTAGTGTCAATGGTAGAAACTTGACACCCCAACGAATTCCATGATCCCACTATTTGGTGTGCATTCTCCTAAGCATCATCAACATCATACACAAACCAACATCATTAAATGTAATATGAAGGATAGAAATAACACCATGAAGAATGACTAAATCATGCAAATGACATTGAAGTATGCCACTCTCTGATCTAGGCCAAAACATAGAGATATTATCCATCATAAAATATATGTACCATTAGAGGAAATTTCAACTCAAAATGGGCCTTTTAACTTTTATTCAAATTCCATGTCATCATGTTTTAGCCAATGAAATTGCTTTAAATTTGAAATACCGTATAGGTCTTAAACACTTTTTTAATATAAATTTGGGGATATGTATCATTAAAAAAACTACTTTTTTTGTTTGTATTTTTGACATATCTCCCTGTGTTTTTACTCAAATTTCGATCGCGAGAGCTCGTTGGATGCGGAATTAAATTTTGCATCCAATGAGTACCCACTCGGCATATTTTTGATGGACCCCGCTACCCCAAAAACAAGAAATACCTGAAAAATGGAATGATGACATCATCATTCCATTTTTCAGGTATTTCTTGTTTTTGGGGTAGCGGAATCCATCAAAAGTATGCCGAGTGGGTACTCTTTGGATGCAGAATTTAATTCTGTATCCAACGATCTCTCCTGATCGAAATTTGAGTAAAAACACAGGGATATATGTCAAAAATACAAACAAAAAAGTAGTTTTTTTCTTTTCTTCCTCCAAAATTAATAAATATTATTTTATTATTTTAACTATTATTTTATTAGTTCATTTTAGGAGGCCCATTTTGAGTTGAAATTTACTCTAATGCCAATGTGAGGCTGAATCCAAACCAGTATGTTCAATATCCTAGGAAGGTTCTTATGGGCCCAATGTAGACACGAATAAAAAAATGAAATCCATGAGGTGCAAGTGACAAGGGTGAAAATCCTGTTATCTCCCAAAATAATTTATTTTCGTATGAAGAATTTTATTCATGCAATGAGGGATATGAATGTCACTAACAGTTTGAAAGCCTCTGTTTTTTATGAAAATTTCACAAAGTTGTAGCTTTCGGTGGCTTGGGTGAGGATTAGAACATCTCATTAGCCACCGAAAGTTGGAAGATAAATAACAGATGGAAAACCTTTTCGGCGGTTAGGCGTACTGCTAAATCTTTTAACTACCATCGAAACATTTTTTAACAGCGATCAGAGGTTTATTCCTCTACGGTGCTGATGTTTCGGAGGTTTAGTCCTCTACAGCAATGACATTTTTGAGGTTTAGTCTTCTGCGAAGCTTCCATTACGGAGAATATAGTGGTTCAAAGTTCCGATGGTTAGTGGTTTTGAGTTTTTATCGCTGACGAAGAGTTTAGTAGCTATAGCATCCGATCACCAATAGATTAGTGGTTAGTTTGTCTGATCGTCGATGCTTGGAAATTAGTGATTTGAACCTCCGACACTGTGGCAGCGTTCTGGTATAAAGCACCGATGAGATAGAGGATAGAGCTTCCTATTTCCTATAGCAAAGCTAGTTGTTTAGAGCTCCGACACTATGAAAATGTTCAGACAAGAATTTTCGACACGTTAATGATTACAGCTTTCGATCGCCAACGAGATAGTGATGGAAAGCGCCGATACGTTGAGACTTGGGGCACCGATGGGCTAGAAGACAGAGCTTCTAATCGTCAATGAAGAAACCGTTGTGACATTGGTCATTTGATGCTCCGAAACAGTGGCGGCATAGAGAACTAAAGCTCTGATTCAAACTTTGACTGACCTTCGATAACGATAAAGCAAAATTGTCGATAGTTAAAAAATATGAAGTTTTGAAAAAGTAAAACAAAATAGATAGCATGCATCGACGAATAACAAGACTGTCCATCGGCGGCATAGAGGACTAATGTCCCAATTCCTTTGTCAAATGAATTCCAACAGTGATAAAATTAGTTAGTTTCACCTCTGAAAAAGCGGCAGCGTTTCGGTCTAAGGAGCCGAAGGGATAGAAGACAGAGCTTCTGATCGCTGATGAAGAAACCGTCATGACGTTAGTGATGTGAGACACCGACACTACAGCAACACTCCGGTATAAAACTCCGATGAAATAGTGGCTAGAGCCTCTGATCACCGATATCGAGGCTAGCGGTTTGAATTTCCGATTCCGCGGCAACGCTCAGCTCTAAAAATCCGATCCTCAGTACCTAGAACTTTCGATCGCTGATGCCTAAATTGTTGTTCGACCGTTAAAAGAGGGTTTTGAAATTTCTATCTACCAAAAGCAGAATGAGGTTCAAAGGCAAATTTTCGATAGATAGAACCATATTTTGGCGGCCACAGATAGCTCAGGGACGTAAGTTAAATATAAAGGGTTCTAGCAGAACCGGATTTTGGCGGCCAATAATGCTTTCAAGCTTCTAATTTTGATTTTTCATGATATAATATCTTTTGTTGTGATCTGTTCAACCATCATCTCTTTCTTTACTGTATTTATGCCTGAATGTGTATTTAGGTCCTTTTCATATTGATTAAAAAGCTGATAGCTGTCATCCTATTGGTTTATTAGTGCTATTTGATTTATAAATGCCATCCTCATCAAGATTTAGCCATTTATATGCATGTGTTTTGTATGTAAGTCTGCCATCTTGGTGAGTTCTCCATCCCTACACCTTATTGTTGAACTTCTGAGCAATTGCAACTAAAAGCCTTGTAAACGAGTGAGTTTTATGCATGTATTGAGAGTGGAAAGGTTATATAGTTCAACTGACTTGATCCATATCAGAAAACCCTAAAAAACATTTTAAGTTACTAGGCATCCTCGAGCTACAACCTAGAGAAGTTTCTTGGAGTGATAATAAATCCCATGTCGAACCACAAGAAGGGTAAGAATCATCCAACCAACAAGGATTCCCAAGCTGCTCACAATAAAATGATGCATCAAAATTATCCCTGAGAATGGAATAAGGAAATAAAAATATGTGTCTCCTCATCCAACAAGGGAATGTAATGACACTCCAACCAAAAGGTCCATGTGAACAAATCCAATGGCTCAACTCTCTGCCACCGGTCAGAGGGTGCAAGCATCCATCCAAATGTGTGGATTTCCTCCATAGAAGCCACCTGTGCAATATATATGTCTCAACAATGTCTCTTGAATATTTTTTCCATCCATATTCAAATTCCAGGAAAATGAGTGGAGTTCTTGAGGAAAATCATCCCTTTCTTCTTTACTGCAATTACCTTGTAGTGACTTGCACTTCTCTTCATGAATATTTATTTATGCTTTCCCACCTGAAAGAAAAAATGGTTCATATCTCTCCACAATCATAGTGGGATTTGGATTCTCACTCATGTCAAACCTATCCTCATTGTGACATAAGGAAATAGAAAGATATGAATTGTGTAATTCCCTTTGAATGATTTCTTCCTTAAAATTCTTTATTTCACACCCAACTAGTGGGGGATCGTCTTTTTATTCATTATGAAACTCAAGTGCTGACTGTAAATATGATTTGTAGTCTTCTTTTGGATCTGATCCAAAATATGTTTCAACACTCTCACATGAACCAAATATTTAGTAGTGCTTTGGAGATCACCCACAAAGAAGATGAAAGTGCATTCATCTTCACTTTCTTCTCCTATGCAACCACCTTGTAGTGACTTGCACTTCACCTCATGGATATATACCTCTACTTTATTTCTATTATTATCCAAGAAACTTGAGACTTCTTCATCTTGAGTGGTACTCAACTCAAAACTTTTGGAAGCTCTGTTTGAAGAAAAACCAAACATTCTCATAATGCTTGAACATGCAGATGGATTTGATGAATATTCACCTTTCGTTCCTTCTTCTTCTTCTTTACTCTGAGAGGTGGAAGAACTTTGTTCCTTTATGGATGATTTTATTCTCTTGAAAGAATTCTCATCAACGTTTTGAGGCCAAAATCCATACTTCAGATGGACATACTCAAAATTCATGACTGCACCAATATTCTTGCCCAAATCTAGATACTCCTTGTAACAACGATGCATGTTTTCACATAATTATATCATTGTTTCCAAGTATTTATTAACCATTGGATTATTAGATATGATCTCTTCTTTATTTGATGGACAATAGAGTTCATCATCTTCAAATATTGGTAGGCCTCCATCAAAACAAAGGGTTTATTCTTCATACTGTTCACAGTCTTCTTCTATCACTGGTAGGAGCCTCATAGCTGCAACTTCTTCAACTTGAGAGAGTACTTTACATAGGGATGGAGGAAAGTGTTATGACACTACTGTAATATCTAAGATCTAAATCAGATCTGAATATTAACTCCTACTGCTGATAATTATCAATATTGAATAAGACTTTTACAATTGATTGAAAATTTCCTTCAACAAGGCACAACACAGACAGTAAGGAGATAAATTGAGAGTGGCATAGGGTGAGTGGATGAAACCAAAGGATAGGTTCAGATATTGATAGTTCATATTCCTAAGCACCTGGATGTTGGGCCATTTTCGGTTTCGAGCATCAATGAGGTTGAAGTCCACTACGAAGCTTCTGGGTATCCCAACCGCTGTAAACTGAGATTGAATAGTCAATTCCAAGAAACCAAGGTTTATGGAAGAGTTAATTGAGTTATCAGTCATTGTTTAGGAATAAAATAATATTTGAACAGGTTCAGAAGAGATCTGGAACAATTTGTTAAAGTTTGAGGGTATTTGGAAAAAAACTAGGAATTTGGCCTAGAGATTGCCTGCACAAAGGAGGCTTTCAAGTCACTATTAAAACTTAATAAAATAAGATTCTAGGAGTTGTATTGCATTTTTGGGTGAATGTGTGACTTGATACAACTTACCAAATTGAAATTGAGCTTACATATTATTCATAACATAAAAAACTAGGGTAAGAAAATAAAGATGAATTTTGAATTTGTCTTTTATTAGACCTACAAATAAAGATTATCATAGGTTTATAATTCTATCCTAACCATCAACAATGTCATATGTCATTATGATATCCATTACATCAATACCAATGCATCAAACTTAAAAAATGCTCATTTAATGAGCATTGCAAGGCCTCTTCCGTGAAAATTTGGGATTATGACTTTCTAGAGCATAATGCTTACTATATATCAAAGGTCAGAATATAAAGGAGATGAGAAGCTCACAAAGGAATTGGAGGAGCTAATATCCCTCAATGGTGCCCAAAATTGAATAATAGTGTATTGGAACCAACACTTGGCACCAATTTGACAATTTTGAAAGCATAAGTGAAGTCTTCTTCACTAGAGATCGATTTCCATGGCTAGATGGATGATATCATATCTCAAACTTGGTTTTCAATGGCTGCTTCTTGGATCTCTTTGATTGCAGTAAAGAATGGAAGAGGAGAAGAGAATGGGAAGCTTAGGACACATCACCCAAGGTGGATGAGGTTAGAATATAAGCTTAGCTCAACAACAAAACATTAATGATAAAAAACTGTAAAATGGTGTTGGAAGCATTCTTTTATAGAATTGAGTGACTCCTTGAGAAATTCATCCACCTTTTGAGCAAGTTACCCACTAGAAAACCCTAACCGTAATCCATGTATGCACCCTCCTTAAGGAAAATAACAAGTCTATCCTTAAGATGTTGTTTCCTTGCTTACATAACTCAACCTAAAGTGTAAATTCACCCTCCTTGAGAAAACATTTCCTTCTTTATGAATGATGATGTTTTCCTTGCTTGCATCCTTTCAACAAAATGGAAACTCCACCCTCCTTAAACACAAGCTTCATTCTTTGTGACTAACTGCTTTTCCCGCACTTTCCTTCTTTTAAAACTGCCTTGCTTTTGAAAGTTTCCATCTTTTTATGACATATTGCTCTTGTTGCAGTTTCTATCTTTTTGGATTATTTCTTTTTAAGATATTCTTGGTTTTCTGTAGGTTTCCATTTCTGAATTCCATCTCATGGTCCACTTGGACCCATGCACCCTCCTTGTCACCTAGAACAATACAACTCATTTCCACATTAATTATTTTTCATAATAATTAATTGCATACAAAAATCAAAATTTGAATTTTAATCTATTGCATGCCACCAAAGTATTAATTAATTAAAAATTCCCTAGGTATAATTTAATTAATTCATTTTTAACCCCTGTAAACTTGACAAGGTCAACACTTTCAATGTCCTTACAGGAAGGGACATTACACTACATCCACGCTTTCACCCATTGGCAATAAAATAACACGTCCACAACACAATAAGATTGTTAATGTTAGTGCAGTTGCAAGACCCATTCTCAGAGAGGACCCCACTAGTCTCTTGGGGTTCTTGGTCTTGGATGAAGTAGGTTTATGCCATGGAAAAGTTCCTTACATGTGGCTAGGGCCCCTATAGGTCTCTAGGGTATTCTAGTTTGGGACTAGATTGTTTTTTGGACACATTGTCCAAGCAGATACTGCAGGTTGAGGCTGAGATATTCCTCGTTTGGGACTAGGAAAATTCTTGGTCTGGGACCAAGAAGTTCCTACAAGTACACCCTTGGTTTGTTAACCAAGTAAATCTTGGTCAAGTTGACCAGGATAATGATGTGTGATGTTCTCTCTCCTAAATGGTTATGCTAGGTTGTTTCTCAAGGGAATGGTCACCCCTTGATGATGTCACTATCACCTAACCTTTAGGAGAAGTATTGAGGCCTAGAGGATCACATCATCTAGTTTGTATCCTCACCTTATACAATGATGATAAAAAAATAAATATATGAAACAATATACCTTGAGAGAGAGAAAATATTAAAGTCCTTGGTCTTGTTGGTCCTATGGGTAAAATGAGTTATTTATCTACTTATTATAACCCCCTTTGGTTCACTTATGATCCTTTATATTAGTTGGTCATAGCATTCTTATTATGCGTACCTTTAGCTTGATGAATTTTATTCTGTAAGACCATTGGTACCCTATCCTAAGCCAACTTAACTTTATCGTTTTTATTTTGTAAGACCATTGGACCATTGGTACCCTATCCTAAGTCGACTTAACTTTATGGTTTTTATTTTGTAAGACATTTGGACCATTGGTACCCTATCCTAAGTCAACTTAACTTTATGGTTTTTTTTTTGTAAGAACTTTGGACCATTGGTACCCTATCCTAAATTCACTTAACTTTATTTTATGTTTTTGATTAAAATCCTAAAATCTAGGAGTAGTTGAGTGATCTTTCTAGAAGGATTTTCAAGATTATAAATTAATGTTTCACTTCTTCATTTGTGTGTGGCATCTTGACAAAAATAAAAACGTTAGGTTTGAGTACGCTGTTTCATTTCACTTGACATCCAAGGTTTCTACAACTTGGAGTTGACGTCTTGGGATATTGATGTTCTTGGAAGTGGGTTGTAGGGCCTTTTGGTGCTAGTTGTGACCTCTTTGGTTTTTGTTGGGCTCATCCGTGATTAAAATATGGGACTATTTTTTATTCCTCCTGCTAACTGCGACTGTTGATGTATCCTTTGTTGGCCATGAATGTGTGTCTCTTTATTTGCCATGACCGTGTTTTTCTTTTTGGTCATGACTGTGTCTGTCTAATGGTCATGAATGTGTGTTTCTCTGTTGGTCATGATTGTATTTTTCCTGCTAGCCATGAATGTGTCTCTTTGCTGGCCGTGACAGTGTCTCTTTGTCGGTAGTGGTTGTGTCTCTCTTGCTGGACGTGATTGTGTCTCTCTGCTGACCATGCCTGTGTGTCTCTTTGCTGGATGTTACTGTGTTTCTATTATTGGCTATGACTATGTCTCTCTTGTTGGTCATGACTATGTTTGTCATACTAAGTCGCGACTATATATAACCTCCTCTTGCTAGGACATTGTTTGCTTGTCCTCTCTCTGCTATACTACGTTTTCTCCTTATTGCTGGGTTTTGGTATTATAACAACCACTAAGGATGGGCCCTAAATTTGTATTAACCTCTAAGGCTGAGTTGTGACCTGTTAGTAACCTCTATATTTGAATTATGTTACATTTATGTTGAGTTATATTTAATTTACGGCGTGCCAGGAAGAGGCGTGAAGTCTGCTAGGACTGAGTTGTGTTTTGTGATTAGAAGGTTTCTTTTCCCTAAGAAGTGTTGTTAAAGCAAGGATAGAGGATTGAAGTTTCTCTTCATGTTTCTTAAGAATATTAGGTCTATACCCTTACTACTATAACCCTGATATCTCTCTCTAAAGGTACACCAATTGTTCATCTAGGTGACTTGTCCCTTGAATGACAAGATCATAACCTAAAAATATTTGGGTATAAGGATTATCCAAAATGATTCTAGATAAGCATTTTTACTATTCTTTGTTACTGTTTAGTACTTCTATTATTTCATGTACATTGCTATTGTTTTGTTTCATCAGTTATATTATTTTTACTTTCCATGGAATTTGGTAAATCATCTCAAGGACAAACTTTAACGCAGTGTTAAAGTTGAAAGAGATGAAAATGATATTTGAATTTATTGCAACAATAATATTTTGGATTTAAATTTTCTTTTTGATTCTGTTTATGCATCAAAGTATATTTTTATGCCAAATCCTAACCTAACCCTAAAACTTTCACATGGTATCAAGTGTTGGAAAAAACCCACCAACAAAGCCTCGTCGACAAGGGTTCTCACTCTGTCAACGCCCAACCAACGTGATCTCCCTGAGCACCAGCCCAGATAGGTTTCACCTTTCCTAGAAACACCCGGAGAGTAGATGAAGTCTCACCCGAGATGTTCGAGGGAGAGCTGTCGGAACCAAGTTTCTAGCAGTAAGAAGGAAGGACAGGGCATCGATGATTCAACAACATAATCATGATATTCTTTAGAGATAGTGAATTAGTATCGCAACATTCATCACAGATATATCAACATAACTAAAATATCGCTAACATATCACATCACTCACTTATTCATCGCAGTAGTGTCATTCATTCATACAACAAATTCAGTAAACATCCATCATTGACATTGCAGCACATAAAGACAGGAAATAAATAAGAGACAATATCAATTTAGGGTAACATCCATCATGTCATATTACTTCTGCGCAAAAGATCCAAATCATACAGTACTTCTCCACAACATGATAATGATCAAAACCCAATATTCAATAGCTGGTCGACACAGACAAAGCCAAAACTGCTCAAGAACAAAATGAGGCGACAAGATCGGATCACAAAATGGATTGATCGATTGATCTTCTGCATCAATGATGATTTACAATTGCAATTCTAACTCTATATATAGGCTTGCATATTTACATCAAAGGTCTACTTCTAACTAACTTCTAACAAACTAGAGATCTATATCCACAAAATGTGCTCGATTGGTACAAAATTGCATAAGAAATTCCAAAAATGGTTATTCTTTCGCCTATCGTGCTGATTTGGTCCTGCGCAGTGTCGCGTGAGCTTGCACAAACTCCGTGCTGTTGCGCAACTCACTTACCCAAAACCCCTGCCAATAGGACCCCAACACATTCGTGTGGCTTGTCCTCGAGCCATTTTTGGTAGACAGGGTGTACTCCATCGCATTGGTCTTGAAGTCCTCGAACTACTGCGAGATCTCATGAACTTGGAGCTGGAATTGTTCAGCTATGTCCCGACAATTTAGCAGGTCTTGCTTCACTAGGTGTGCCTTCCCATACTTGCTATCTACCATCTTCCTACTTTCTTGTACCTCCTACAGTGCATCGACTGCTTTGATAGCCAACTGCCTGCCAATGTCTTCGAATTCATTTAGCTGGGTGCTGCGCTTGCACTGGCATTCTTGGGATTTTGCGGCTCTTTGCTGCAGGTCCTTAAACTCTTTAGAGCACATGATCTGAACAATGAGAGGCATTTCACTTAGCGATGTCTTCAACGTCGTCAACTGAGCTTCAGCTTCCCGTACTTGCTTGGTCAATTGGTCCAGTTGGTCATCCTGAATGACACTTTTCCAGAACCGTGTTGTTTCATTGGTGATCATCTTCACTTCTTTCTCCATAGCTTCAAAATGGGCCGCAATCTCTTTGATGGTATTTTTCTACTTGATAATCTACTTAGGCGGCGTCTTGGGGTAAACAAGGGAATTCAATAGATTGTTGGTCAACTGGAGCTGGGAAATGACTTCGTCAAGTTGTTTGGACTTGAAAAATGCAGCGAGTTCCACTGTTCTTTCGTAGTTGTGTTGACATGCCTCGTCAACAGCTTTCTCAACCGTGCCGCAACTAGCACAGAGCTGCACTTTCTCGACAATGAGGCGGTCTTGTTCCTTCTTTAACTTAGTGATTTTTTTTTGGCTTTTTGCTGCAACTCTTCCTATGCTTGCTTTAATGTGGCAATGTCCTTCACCTTTTCTACCACAAGCTTCTTTTTGACTTACAGTAGCTCATCAGCTTCTTCCTGCAGCTTCTTAGCCCCGTCGTGCGACTGCACGTACTCGTCGCTAAGCTCCTTCTTCCTATCAGCCAACTCTGGGCTGACGACCTACTGCAAATGCACTAGAACCTAAGTAGTTAACTTATTGAGATCAAAACAAATGCTTGGTAATAGCTGCAGCAACGAGTTAACTTATTTACTGCCCACATCGATTGCAATCGAGGGAAATTGAACGTTCCTAGCTCGCGGCTCGGTGCTAATCACCGAGAATTCCTGCATCACAACCCTCTCTAGTGTCGTTTTTGAAACAAAATCATAAATAGAATATAACTTAGTTCTTACCGCAATGAACCCTTCTTGGTTGGACTTATGCATGGATTGCGCCGTGGCATCGGATGAGTCCGTGACAGCCTTGGTGAGCCGTTGCAGTTGGCTCTCCATCATAGAGCTGGTGCTATTACCCACATTGAGTTCCATGTGCCTTTTGGTTTGGGTCTCATCCAAGATGCGCTGTGCTTCTATATCAGATTCTATTGATGACTCTCTATCGGAGTCGTGAATACTTTGCTATGCTTGGACATGCTCGACAAGGGCATCTACTGGCGGCCCCGTTGTTATCTCCTCCATGCTCATAGGTTTGCGCCATTCAACCAACCACTCCTAAAATACGGAATCCAATTCTTCATTTGTGATTTTATAGGCCTAAGGTAGCCATTGCTTTTTAGGGTCCAGTCATGCTTGGATATAAATGGAATGAGGCCCGAGAGAAAACCAAAGGATCCTATGATATTTGAATGTGGTGGCATTGGATAACTGAGGAACCTTGATGGCTGTGGCTTGCAACACTTCCCAATAGACCCAAAAATGGATCGTATAGTCCATTTGTCGACTGGGCTCCTCGACCCACCATAAGTTCTGATACCCTGCGGCTTTGCACATTTCCATAGCAGCGACTGAAATAGGCTGGTAGTACTTTGGCTCCATCCATGCGACTAACGCAATGAGAGTCAACAAACAACTGTAATAAAAAGGTTGTTACCTGTCCTAAGCGGTGACAACATCTTGTAGCAACTGGTTTAATAGAAACAAGGACCAGTTCATTTGTATGCCCTCGGTGCATTTTTGTGCACATGCAACTATGCTTGAATTGCATTGGATGGTCTGATTCTTCCTGATGATATTGCTAGCCAAAATGCGCTCCCTGATACATACTTCCCACTCATTAATACTGTCGATGCGATAGGATCGACCATCGTGGTGCAATCCAAATCCATCCAATTGCTGGGTAAGCTTTTTGTCATTGTCCTGCCTTCTGAGATACTGCACTGGATCTTCCTTGACCTTTGGTAATCCTGTAATTTCTAAAATTAGGCTGACCATGACAGGAATAGGGTCATTCAACCACAGCATCCCACCATGAAAGCACGCCAATCATTGTTTGACACATGTGCGTGCTTCATTCAATCGCCCGAAATGAGGCATGCTAATGAGCCCCAACAACCCATAATTGTTCAAGACCTGCGCCGATGGGTGAGGAATATGTAGGATAGGTGGGCCGAGAATCGTAGGAAATGACTAGTAGGGTTCATCCACTACATCCTTTAGCAGCAAAAAATCATGATCTTCATACTTAAACTTGAGCAAGGCGAGTATGGTGTCCACCGAGCAAATCATCCCTTCTGGTAGCGGTGACAACTTTGGTGGATACTTTTGATTCTTGGTGAGCTTCTTTGGCTTCGCCCCAGGTTGTGTTGGAGTGACATATCCAAGGATATCATTCATGGAGATGCCCCTGGGCTTCGTAGACTCGATAGCTTCCAAGCTTGATGGTCTGGTCTATGCAGTTCCCTCCCCTTGCACCCTAGAGGAAGTGCGCATGTGTCTCTTCTGCGGTGGTGTGGAATTGGGCTTCTGGGCCTTTTGATTCCCTTTAGGGATTCAAGAGGATATGGCTAGAATTATCATGACTTCCTCTACTATTTTCATGGGATGAACAGGGGATTCTTGCTCGCTCGAAGTCTCGACTATGTCAGGATTGTTTAGCATGCCGCACTCTGCAAACCTCATAATGGGAACGAATACACTTCAATTTCACTCCTTGCCTATCGCGCGAAATTTTGCTACTGCACTGAGCTCAACACTTCACTCACTTCAACTGAACAATGCCTTGAACTCATGTCCCATGCCTTCTTATAGCCAATTACTGATCCAATATCATCATTTCCAAATCTGTCCTGTCCATCATGACCAAATCCAGCATTAATGACCCAAAATATGTCGACAATCTCATCTTGCTAATAGTCGGATCAATCATAAATGCGTGTCACTTCACCAAGTGCCACCAGCTAACTACTTTAAATTTCTATATTTATTGCTGATTTGACCAAATCGCAGCCCTGCAGCTGTCACAGGTGGTCTTCCTCACATCACTACTGATTTCTATCCTTGCGCAGCCTCTTCCTCTGTGCTCGCCTTGCTTCAATCTACCTAGTCTATATTTTTACCTTTGCGTAGTGCCTCAAGCATTGCGTGGCTTGGGCCCCATCCTATAGGGCTTCAAGCATCTACCATTCACAAGTTTAAGCTACACCGCATTATCTAATTGCTGTAATTGAACTACACCCCCAAAAGTAATTGAATGAAAAATATATGGGCCTAACCAGTGCATCTGTAACTTACCTAGATGCTTCGTGAACTTGTTGTCATATAACAACACCAAATATCCCTGTGTAAATTGCTTATTCTTAATGTGGCATTCATGCCATGCCTTTTGTCGATCCTTCTCGATGCACTGATGGAAACCTGCAATAAAGCGGTCCTCTTCAAGTTGGATCAACTGTGCGATGTGCTCCTCTAGTGCTTTTGCATTAGACATGCTAGTCATAGAAGCAATACGCAGAATAGGAATGATGTATTCCAGAAGCTTGACTACCTCTTGCCCATATACCAATTTGAACAGTGTCTATCCCGTCAGCCTTTTACAAGTGGTGTGATATGCCCACAGTACCATTGGAATTTTCAAATCCCAGTTGTCGCGATTAGCATTACATACCTTTGTAAGCAGGGTTTCCAATATTTTGTTGAAGGCCTCGACGATCCCATTTGACTACAGATGGTATGGTGTGCTTTTCTTATGCTGTACCTGCAACTCCTCGATTAGTGCTCTCATTGTTCAATTGATAAAGTGATTTCCCTGGTCATTCATCAATATCCTGGGACATCCAAACAGTGTCACAATATTCTCGAATATGAACTTTGCTACTGTCGCGATGCAGTCCTCAACTGGCGCGGCCTCTGCCCACCTTGTCAAATAGTCAGTTGTTTTAATGATGTACTGCGCACCAGTCCTCTTTCCTGGTGGATTAATTGGACCCACAAAGTCCACAGCCCATTTATCAAAAAGTTGTAGAGTTACCTATGGCACAAGTGGCATCTCATCCTGCTGTGATGGTTTGCTGACGTGCTAACAAACACCACATCTTTGCGCATAATCTACCACATCATTATGTAAAGTTGGCCGCCGTATCCTAGCGCACAGTATCCATTCCTCCATAGTGGCCTCCCGCGATTCCTGCATGCACTTCTGCTAGAATAGGTCCTTGCTCATGTGGTAAGATGCACCATTGCAAGATTTCATCTAATCCAAGTTTGTATAATTTCCCAGCAATCAACTGGAAATCCAAAGCCTTCACTGCCAACTGCTTCTTTTGATTGGTCAATAGGTCCTCTGGGGAAACTCCAGTTGGAAAGAACTAAATGATTGGAGCATAATGGTCATCTGTGATATCTACCTGGAATAGCTATGCATCAGACAAATCCATCATCAGTATTGGTATGTTATTCTCCTGTCTCAATGCGGGACAGATGATTAGGGCCAACATTCAACTACTTTGGCTTCACAATTATCTCAAAGTTGAATTCTTGAAAAAGTTGCATCTATCGACAGATCTTCCCCCCCAACACAGGCCTATTGACCAAATATTGCAAAGCGGAGTGGTCCATGAACATTTTGAAGTGACTACCCAACAGATAGTGCCTAAACTTTTGCAGTGCGTAAACCATGGCCAAGCCCTCTCTTTCAGTGGTTTTGTAATTTTTTTCAGCAAAATACAACTTCCTACTTGAAAATACGATCGGATGATCCAGGTCGCCCTCGCCTGGTTGCGCAAGTACTACCCCTAGCGCAATAGAAGAGGTGTCAACATGGATATGGGTCTCCTTGTTCCAATCAGGGAATAGAAGTATAGGCGCTGGTGACATCTTGTCCTTCAGTGTGTCGAAGCTTCCTTGACACTCTTGATTCCACTCAAATGCAACATCCTTCTTTAAAAGCTTATCCATAGGGGTAGTAATCATAGTGTATCCTTTGATGAACTTGCAATAGTACCCGGTGTGTCCCAACATCGCACAAAGCATCTTCACATTTTTCGGTGGCGATAGAGTAAGGATAAGTGCGATCTTCGCAAGGTCGACCAACAAAACTTGCTTGCACACTATGTGTCCTAACAACATCCCGAATGGTGCACAAAAAATGCACTTCTTTGAATTCAATGAAATTTGATGCCGACGACACCTTTCTAGCATCAATCGTAGGTTTTCTAAATGATCCTTAACTAGACCATAAACTGTCCAATCATCCATGTATACCTACATGAACTTTTGAATGAAATCTTTGAACAGAACGACAACCACCCAAGAAAATATCATTGGTGCATTTTTCAATCCAAAGGGAATGATTGTATATTGAAAACAACCCCATTCAGTGACAAATGTGGTATTATGCCGATCTTCCTTTGCGATTCGGATCTGGTGATACCCCGAAAATCCATCCATGAAGGAGTACATATCCTGACCACCTACCCCTTCAAGGACCTCATTTGTAAAGGGAGTTGGAAAAGGATCATGCAGGAAAGAATCATTCATCTTTCTCAGGTCTACACAAATCAAAACCTCTATAGTCTGCTTGTCCTGAACCACCATAGGTCTTATCCATTATGATTCTTCGACATGCTCAATGATTCTAGTGTCCAACATCCGGTCGAGCTCAACCTTTGCACGTTCTTTGTATCACTGGTTCAGTCAATACGGCCTCTATTGCACAAGTTTTAGGTCTGGTTTCAATGGCATTTTCATCTCCCCTAGATCCCCTAATATCCCTTTCATTTTCGAGAACTGTGTCGAAAAGAGATCTTGGAACTAATGCAACAGATCTGTGATCTGTTCCATTGTTTCATCGTCCCAATAGTCCCCAATATTAGCAAACTTTGGGTTCTCTTTTGTCCCAATGTTAAATTTTCTGAGCTTCAGTGACTAACTCATGGGGTCAGTTGGTATGTCTAGTACTGCAACATCGAGAATTCCTTATGATTTCAAAATATTGGCATTCTGCAACTCATCATCATCTTTAGGTTCACTAAATATATTGTAACACATCATCATGGATTGCATATGACACCGTGCATGCAGATCTACAGGGTATGCGGCTGGTATAACCTTCAATACTACATCGCAAATGAGTTGGAGTGCATTGTAGACCTCAGGGTTAGCATCCCAGAGTGCACTGTGGACCGACAACTCCTCCCAGGTAGTTATGGTTCTGTGCAGTTCTGCCGCTACATACTAGGACCTAGGCATCTCGTCCAAAGTATGAACAAAAGCATGGACCCACTCATCCTTGGGTCGCAATGCCCACAAGGCCTGACATTCCATTAAATGACCGGTGGGGTCATTCTACCCATCATATCTCCCAGCGTGATAGATCTCTGAATCATTGAAGCACACCATCATCAATTATCGGTACTGTGCCTATTCATGGATTGTCTACTTGTGAGTCGCCCACTAGCATGCTGGGGTGGCCTTCAATGCTTCTTCCAGCACCAACATTCTCCGTGGTTTAAACACTTTCTCTTCAAATTATTTGAGGAATCTAGACAACTCTGGCAGCCCCTTGTATATCGGTAATTTGATAATCTCAGTTGCAATGCAATGTAGGGATTGCGTGACCAGTCCGCACTTTCTAAAAGACACCTCATGCAGCCGATTTTGTGAATTTTCTAAAGCATCATTAGAATCAGATGACATAGAGCTAGCTCTGCACCATCCGAGTTTTCCATTGACGATAGGGTGGATTTAGTATTCGGAGAAATTATAGGCGTGATCCTAGCCTCTGCCAACTTCATCCTTGACAGGTTCAATATACCAACGTCCTTCATGAGGGTCCATAGGAGCAATGACCCTGATGTCTTGGTTTTTGAATGTCATAACTCGCTTCTTGAAATTGATAACTGCCATGCTATAATTGTCCCAGCCAATCCCTAGGAGCATGGGATAAGAGCCTCCACCGTAAACTACTTCAATAACATTAAAATCGACATATGTCTTCATACCTTCGACATCGATGAACAGGTTTGAGACACGACCAAGAGGATGAATTTTGGCCTAATTTGCTAGTCGCAGTTGCACAGGGGACCATCCCAATGTTGGATTTCCCATAAGCTTCCAAATCTGCTTGGTCAAAATATTCACATCTGACCCGAGATCCAGAATAACTGAATCGACTTCATTGTCCCCGATCTGGATGTTCATTATCATCTCTTTGCCTGTCTTTCTCTTCTGGAGGGAATTCACTATGGAATCCTTCATCATCTTATTCCGGTGGTATAACAAGTTCTCAATCTGAATGAGAGCCTCAGGATCTTCGGCTAGTGATAGACAACTCTGAAAAAATTGTTGCAAGGTACCATGCTGTCGCGATGGTTCTGCCTCTACAGATGGATCAAAAGCAAATGGCATTTCAACAATAGGTGACTTACCCATAATTCTCTCGATTGCATGCTTGGAATCAAAGAAGGTATCTTTCTCTGTTGCAATATCAAATGATGCCTTTTTCTTCCGAACAGACCGAACTTGTTGCCAGGTTCCATTTTCTCTGGTTGTCGCACCTACATGAGTGACGACATTGACGTCGACAGCCTACATTCTGGGATATACTAGAATCGTCACAACCGTTGGTCCTTGATTCTGGTTCTAAGCTTGGTTCAGGGGTGGATTTTGATTCAGCGATGGATTCATAGGCTGATTTTGAGTCTATAGCAGGATCTGAGTTTGATTCTGCAACGACTACTGATTCTGTACTTGGTTTTGGTTTTGAGACTAGTTTCAATTCTGCAACTGAGGGATGTTTCCAGCCTACCACTTTGCAATCAACCAAGGGAACACTATTACATTTCGACCAAAAATCCGACGGCCGTCATGTCGGATTTTCGACACTTCCCTGTCGCATGTACGACACTTAGTTTTTTTTTGAAGCGTCGGTTAAGCGACACTTAAGTAACCGTCGCTTGAATTTAAATCGTCGCTTATCCGACACTTATTAAGCGACAATGACGAAAATTTTGTAGAATTTTTGCACCCATAGGCGTCGCTTAAACGACAGCTACAAAGACTAACTGTCGGATATGCGACGGTTGATAAGCGTCGCTTAAGCGACAGAGAAAAAAAAGCTGTCGGATAAGCGACGGAGACAAAAAAAATATGTCGGATAAGCGACGGTTGCTAAGCGTCGCTTAAGCGACGGCTGTGATTTAAAAAAAAAAAAAAAATATTTGCAAATTGTTAGTATAATTGCTGCAACAGTTGGGGCTGTCTC
Source organism: Pseudotsuga menziesii (assembly GCA_001517045.1). Taxonomy (NCBI): domain Eukaryota; kingdom Viridiplantae; phylum Streptophyta; class Pinopsida; order Pinales; family Pinaceae; genus Pseudotsuga; species Pseudotsuga menziesii. The sequence continues at coordinate 83,175 of LPNX010211269.1, forward strand.
TTTGTGTACCATGGTGGCAATTTGCTGGTTTATGAGGAAGCCTATACATGTGCTTGTTCCATTCGAAGACCATCATAAACCTGCTACTTCGGATCTCTACTTTTCCCCAAAGGAGGACTTTAGATTCCAGGATCTTGTAGACGCAACTAACAACTTCTCTGAAAGTGTTGTGATTGGAAGAGGAGTGTGTGGCACTGTTTATAAAGCAACTATGCCTTCTGGGGAATTTATCGCTGTCAAGAAGTTAGCTTCTAATCGTGAAGGATCCAACATGGAAAATAGTTTCAATGCTGAGATATCAACTCTTGGTAAGATCAGGCATCGTAATATTGTGAAGCTGTATGGTTTCTGCTATCATCAGGAATCAAATCTTCCTTTGTATGAGTATATGCCAAATGGTAGCTTGGGTGAAATTCTTCATGGGAACTCTTGTATACTAGACTGGGACACTCGCTATAAAATCACTCTTGGGGCAGCAGAGGGCCTCTCTTACTTACACAATGATTGCAAGCCACATATTGTTCACAGAGATATCAAATCAAATAATATTCTACTTGATGAGAATTTTGAAGCTCACGTGGGGGATTTTGGATTGGCCAAGGTGATTGACATGCCGCAGTCAAAGTCCATGTCT
>LPNX010211269.1:84201-214299 GCA_001517045.1 Pseudotsuga menziesii
GGCATATATATAGTGAGGATTCCAAAATAGAATTTGATTGAAACAAACAACTATTATTTTGTTCCATTCAAATGGTCAAAGGTCTCAATCTCTCTTTGTTACAATACAACACTCAACTGAACTGAAGCTTTAATCTTCATCTTGAAATGAACTACTCCCCTGAACCCTTCTACTGGTTAGCTATTATTTGTATTTCTACCCTGGAGTACAAATTGTTAAATCGTTACAATTCCAGGAACCCAACAGTTGAGAGTCGCCTTGACATGGCTCACCGCGTGGGATACTTGCTGGTGTTCTGGTCCAATCAAATTCATATTCATGGCTCTTCTTTTGTTGATGTGGTCACGAGGCAAACATCAATGAGTTATCCTGCTCGGCCTGTTAATGCTTTAACTGTCTGGTTCTAATTGTCAACTAGGGATAGTACTCTGTCACCTTGGTACACTTCCTCTGCACTTTGGGTTGGTGCTTTCCAACCACAGGTGGGACTCCCTATGTGATATGAAAATAAAAATTTAGCTTTGTGTGCCAAAACTACTTTAGATCTGTAGTTAAAACTCACTGTAAATTATACTGCGTGATAAAAATTTCAAACAGAAAGCAAATAACAGATTTCCCCTTTAATATGTCAATTAACCTCGTTTTCTGTTCAAATCTGCTGTAAAGAATCTCAAATATATGTTGGAAATGCAAATCTTTGTGCAAAAAACTTTCAAATAGCAAAGTAGAATTCTGAAATTTTGCTTATGACTGTAGCTTCTCAAGTCCTGTGGGTTATGGAGTTGAATAGAATAGAAAATTGATTGAGCAGGGTGAAAACTGAGGTCATTCATTTCAGAAAATTGAAGCAATCAGCAATTAACATACCAACAAAACGAGATGTAGCCACCAAATCAAATCATATGTTTCTTCCAATGAAATAAATACGATGTTTGGAGATAATGATTTCAACTGCAAGTACTCTGGGGGATGGCAATCACCTCTAAAGCACCAATTCTCACCAAGTCCAAGGATGTGATCATATGGATATCACGAGATCGACCTCTAGCTCTCAATGAATGTATGCTTTCTCACAATTACTCAAATCGAATGCAATCAAATGGAAGAATAGAGACTGAAAAGACAGTCAACAAACTCAGTGGAACTCTCCATCTCTTATAGCAAACTTAGAAATGAAAATACATTTGACAAGCACCAAATTGCCGAGGACGTAATATGACAGGCACCAAAAACTTGAAAAAGTCACCAGACATACCTGGCCAGACATGTTCGATGCTCAAAAACCTCAACGCCTCAGATAAACCCTCAACGCCTGTAGCAGAGGGTTAGAGGGTTACACGTTACAATTTATAAATCTTGAGAAAAAGAAAACAACTTACTTGAGCTAACTGTTATTGTGGAAGCAAGATAGCTTAAAACACATCCCTGAAGAAGAATGAACCCTCGCCCCAGTAACAACCATACCTGCAAATGCCCAAATCAAACCAAACCCTACAATTATATCCAAGATAATAAAAAAAAACTCTTAAAAAAAACTACAACAATAGAGTTTACCTTGAGTTGCCATGCCGAAATTACCAAGGTTTCCATGCAAAAAAAATTGAACCACCCAACTATACAAAATCCACCATTCCACATTAACACCAAGGAACTGCAGCCAGTGAACAATGAATGCAACATTAAATTGGCATTGTAATTTGCCAGTAGTGATCGAAATTTCCAATCTGTGACCTTCCCATTCAAATATGAATTCAAATCTATTCTCTCTGTATCCACCTTTGAACAGATTGAAATCAGTACTTTACTTTTAACTCCAGTTTAGGAATGGTCATAATGGAGAGCATGGTCTTCATCATCGTTGAGACGCGGGAATGAGCAGAGTGTGAAGTGGGTAATGCGTAGTGGGTGAGAGGAATGAATGACCCTGAGATTGAAAATGTGGCCCGTGGGTACAACAGCCACACCGTGAAACCAAAACCACGACTCCCAGAGGACCAGCGGCCCAGGTCCACCGTGACCTATCACCCATCCAAATCTTCCAAACTCCCACAGCCCATTGAAAACCCAGGAAGGGCAAAATTTTGGGGTTGCCCTTCCATTGTCAATGTATACAGTTCTGCTTCATTTCATTTTCGACGGGCACTCCATGAAACCGAATTTTTTTTGTAGGGAAAATTCGGTCATGGCCTTCTATGACAGGTAAACAGGCCTTTGACGGGCACTGAAGCCTTCAAATTTGAAGCCTGCCCGCGAGCCTGGTTTCGTATATCTAAAACATTGACTTGATGGATATTCTTCAGTAGGCCTTGGGTGGCTTCAACGTTGTAGAATATGGCGAACTATTTGCTAGTCCACACCACACCTCGCCTCATTTAATCCCAGTTATTTGGAGCAACTGCTAGGATCAATATAACTAGGATTTGCTGTAGCTGTTTCTTGAGGATCTGCAATCGACTACACCTTCCTACAAAATAAAAGAAATCACGAATGGTCTACATGGCATGACCACAAATGGTCACTTGACTGATTGACGGCAGCAAAATCACAAAATCACTAAGGGCGATGACTTGGTGTCACAAAATCACCCATGAACAAGCAAGTTCAGAAAAATTGTGCAAAGTGCAAAGTACAAATAGAGCGGCTGACTTATATATTGAGAAAGTTGGTTTCACAGAATCACCCATGAACAGGTAAATTAAGAAAGTTGTGCAAAGTGCAAAGTACCTTTGCTGCTTCTGACTGTACACCCTCTCGACGTGACTTTGCAAGATCCAACAGAAACCCAATGTGTGTTCAATCAGAAGCAGATTATCGACCTCTGATGACTGATGTAGTTCAATCCTTGATTCCCCTTGTGAAACAACAAACTGGTTCCAGAGTGGAAATCCTGGTAAAAGATATGGACTCAATCAAGGAGGTTAACTTATCTATTAAAGAGCATCTACTTACAAGTGCAACTGATATGGTGGAATGCCTGAGAACGGATCCATTTGGGGCATTCTGTCAGCCTCAGTGTGACCTCTGCAAACCCTCCTCCTTTGCAAACCCTCCTTTGCCGCCCTCTCCTCTGCGAGCTCTGTCCCCTGCGGCCTTATCCTCTTCTGCCCTCTCCTATTGTTCACGTGAATGATAGGAGAAACCCTCGACTTCCCTCTTTTCCACAACAAAAATCCCAAATCGATTTTCTATTTTTGGTTTAAAAGAAAAACAAAATTTGATTTGGTTTTATATAATGATAATTTTTATATAGGTTCTAAATGCTCCTAATTTTTCATTTAAATAAAAAGTATAAAAAATTAGTTTTTTTAAATTTAAAAAATAAATTAGTTGAGTAAAGTTGTATTTGGTAATTTTTGCTTTTATTACATAACTTTGCAAATTGAAATTTTTTTATTCATGTAAAAATGAGAAGTAGAAAATCATTGTCATGAAATTATTATTTAGCAAACTATCTATTTAAACTAGATAATTAATAGAACTATGATTAATAAAAATCAAATTTGTCATTTAAGGCATAAAACATAAAAGCAATTTAAGAAGAGAGACATTATATAAAAAATGAGTTAGGAATGTTAATATATACATTACAAAACAAAAGAGCTAGAAAGCATTAGTTGATATTTATGTCCTCCACCCATCATCACCTTGGCCAAACTCCTCAAGCTTAACCCCTTCAAACACAAATTCAAGCCCTTTGTAATCTTAATGCCAACCTCCCCAAGCTTAACCCATTCAAACACAATTTCAAGCCCTTTGTAATCTTAATGTCAACCTTAACATTGTCATTATTAAAGATTATAGATGTATTGCTATAGTAATCATGAATCACACATTATGACAGTCAATTACTTGAGGATTTGTCTTCATATTATGAACCTCTAGCAAACATCATATTAACAAAATCTCTAATCTTGCAACTAATTGTATAAAACCTGGTATCTATATCCTTTAATTGAAAATTGTGTTCTTCCCTTGGACCTTCATTCTCCTATACTTTATCGCCAACCAAAAATCCATAAGAAATATATTCCTGTTAAACTCATTGTTAGCATAAATAGGGCTCTTACCAATGCCTTATCTAGATTCTTAGTAGAGAGTAGAGAGTAGATAATTTGCAAACTTTCATTGGCCAAACATACAAATTCATTAAGGGTTCATTTGATAATATCCACAAATTTTCATAATTTTCATTTAAACAATGAATACCTCAGGGTTAGTTTTTATGTTGTTTCTCTTTTAATAAAAATTCCTATTCCCACAGCCCTTGAAATCATTCCTAAATTAGTGGGCCTTGAAACTTTAACTAAATCAAAATATGCCTTACTTTGACCTTATTTTGCTTTAAAAGAAAATTCTACAAACAAACTTAAACTATATATGTATTAAATCCAAGGAATAGTAGTTTTAGTCTTCTCAATTGAATCCTTGAATTCTTACTCAATCACTTTATTTTATCCTTGACTAAATAGGTTGTTTTAAGATATCCTCTAATAAATCCTTGAGAGACACAAGGTGAGAGACTACAATATAGGGGGATCTCTTATTAATAGACATCCTAGTAGGGTGGTTGTTAGGTTGTAAGTTGGTCATTGGAAAAGAGAGAGAGAGAGGGGAAGTTTGTAATGAGGGCATGAACCATGCAAGTGAGTAGTTTATGTTGAGTAGAAGAAAGAATGTACAAATAAGGATTTGATAAATTTATGAGAGAATAAGAGGATAGGAATTTTATTGCACAAGGTATATAGTAATTTGGTATTGAATTGTGTTGGTTATTTGTAGAGAGGGAGGGGGATATTCTCATATTATTTGAAGTGGTAAGGATTTAAGTTCAATAATATAGATGAGATAGTGAATGATTAGAGAGACATATACAAATGAAGGGATAATTCACATTAAATAGAGCATTGGAGTAATAATTCAATGTAGGCACATCACCACCCTAAAAATCAAGCAATTTTAGAGCCGTCGCTTAAGCGACACTTAGGAAGATATCCGTCACTTAAGCGACACTTAGGAGGATAGAAATTTTAGCGCCGTCGCTTAAGCGACACTTAGGAGCATTGCCGTCACTTAAGCGACACTTATCCCCACCATTTCAAAAAAAAATTTAATCTTTCTGATTTTTGGCATGGTTAAAAGAAAAAAACCACGCGCCGTCGGAAAAAACCGTCGGATTTTGGATCAAAATCTAGTAGTGGAAATTTTCAACATTATGCTTGATTTATGTGTAGTATGTACACTACAAATGAGGACACTCCCTCTGGTAGTTACCGAATAATGCATAGGGGTAACACTGGATTGATTCTTAACCTCATCCTCCCCCTCGTCCAAAGCCTCCTCCTCGTCCCCTGAATCCTCCTTGAAATCCTCCTTGCCACCGGCACTGTGGTTGAGTTGCTTACTGATATTGTGGTTGGGAAAGCTGTTGTGGGGGATTTGGTTGCTGCTGAACATAGTATGCTGCTTGAAAATACATGTGGTTGAGGCTGAGCAATCGAAAATTGATTGTATTGTGGTCGAGGTGCAAACTGTGGTTGTGCTACAAACTATGGATGAGGTGCGAACTATGGCTACAATGTGAACTGTTGCTGTGACTCCAATAGAATAAATTGAATTTGTGGAGGTGGTGTATACTACACCTGGGATGTTGGCTACACCATCTGTGACTGAGGCTGCAACTATTGGATTACGTGGGGATCCTCGCCCTTCACAAAGTATGAATCATATGTTCTCTCTTGAAGTAAGTGATAAGCTCGATGGTCTTTATCCTCATGCCCTACTGAGCAACAAAACATGCAATACAAACTTTCTATCTTCATAACCATCTTCTGCATGTAGCTAGAGATTTCAGGTTGATTCCCATATACTTGACATACGTGATACCATGGCACACTAGCACAAATCAAGGGGTTTGATTCTACTAAGAGCAAATAATTTCAGAAATTTGGACATGTGTCCTTGGTGTGTCTATCAACATGACACCGTGTGCACCAAAGGTCATCATGTTCTTCTTTTACCTTCTTGATATCTTGCAGCTGGAGTGTCAAATTTGCTATTTGTGCTTGAATCTGGTACATGCCGACTGTAGTCTTCCCAATAGTCGATGCTTCTAACTTCATCGCGATCTCCAGAGCCTCGCTCTGTGTTGCAATCTTTTGCTGCATTAACGGCTGTCGGATGTGTGAGGCCAGTGTAGTGATGAACCACTCCTTATGCTGAACATCCCTCATTTTGAAGCTGACTCGAGCCATCAACATCTTAAACCTTTGATCAAAATCCCAAACAGTTTCATTTGGGAACTACTTGATCTCTTTGAGTTCTGTAATATACCGGGCCTCAGATTTTGGTTTCTTAAATTCCTCGAATATCCCTTCCCGGATCTCATTCAGTGTTTTTGCTGCGGTTCCCTGAGGAACCTGCACCAATATCATGTACCAGTCAAGTGCATGACCCTTGAGGGTGGTCACCAAATGGATTTTCTTGATATCATCATCCATGATCTGTATGGCAGTACATACTGCTTCACATAAGAACTAGTACTACTCTGGGTCATCAGTCCCGTTTCCATGGAATATTGGTAGCTTCATCTCGTCACCCACCATTCTAGGCCTTCTTCCTCTAAATGGTGCTCTACTACTAGAATTCTACTAGCACGCCAGACAAGTCGACGTAGAATGCTCTTTTCTTCCTATTGGTGGAGTAGTGCACGGAGGTGTGAACACGTTACTACCGGGGTTTGAGCTTACTGCTATCTTGGGTGTAGCCTATATCTGGTCATCCTCGTCGTCACTGTAGGGTCTCTTTGTCCCATGTGGTTTTTCTTCATAGCCTTGTGTTTCGATCACAGCAGGACCTTCCCCTGTCCTCTGCCTCTTCTCTTGTCGAAACCTTGCTCCTCCCCTCATACAACCACTTGTTTCCTCGGTGACCCTCACAGTCTCATCAGAACGCATACCCATCTACCCCTTATCTTGCCATTTTCCTCCCCCATTTTGTCGCAGTTTCCACGGCCTCTATGCACCAGAGTTCCACTACTCGAGGTGTTTTTTTAGAATACCCTTCTCGCAAATAAGCATCTTAATAGATAATTGTAGAGATAGCAAGAACCTACCTCATGGTCTGTTGAAGAACTCTCTTTCTGCTTCGGTGTATGACTTATTGGTATTGACTGCAAACTCAGTAATGTATCCTTCCAAAATACTATCTAGCCATAGTTCGATAGCTTGCGATGCTTTGTTGTTAGTTTCTTGCAATTCCTAGATCAGTTCAGGGGTCCAAGATGTCAGCTCCCCTCCTTGATCGTTGTTCTTCTTATAAGTGAACCATGCTAGCCACTCATACAGTATGATAGGAAATTCATAGAAGAATAATTCGTGGACACCGTCGTGGATATATCTGGCTAGCCAATCATTTGTCAACAACTTCGAATTTTGATTCACTATTTCAACAAACTCTTGTAGCTTTAGGTCGAACCAATCTTCAATCTTTCATTTAATTAGATGCCACAACATATCCTCGCTTCAATCGCAACAAGGTCCCAACAACAGAACCATTAGTTGGAAAAAACCCAACAACAAAGCCTCGTCAACAAGGGTTCTCACTTTTTCGATGCCCAACCAGTGCGATCTCTCTGAGCACTGGCCCAGACAGGTTTCACCCTGCTCGACAAAACCCGTAGAGCGGATGAAGTATCACCTAAGATGTTCGAGGGAGAGTTGTCAGAACCAAGTTTCCAGCAGTAAGAAGGAAGGATAGGGCATCAACGATTCAACAGCATAATCATTAGATTCTTCAGATATAGTGAAATAGTATCGCAACATTCATCACAGATCTGTCAACATAACTAACAGATCGCATCATTCACTTATTCATTGCAGTAGTGTCATTCATTCATACAACAAATTCAGTAAACATCCATCATTGACATTGCAACACATAAAGACATGAAAAAAATAAGAGAAAAGATCAATTTAGGGTAACATCCGTCATGTCATATTACTTCTGCACAACAGATCCAAATCATATAGTACTTCTCCACAACAGGAGAATGATCACAACCCAAGATTCAATAGCTAGTCGACACAGACAGAGCCAAAACTGCTCAAGAACCAAATGAGGTGACAAGATCAAATCACAAAATGGATTGATCTATTGATCTTCCACATCAATGATGATTTACAATTGCAATTCTAACTCTCTATATAGGCTTGTGCCTTTACATCCAAGGTCCACTTCTAACTAACTTCTAACAAACTAGTGACCTATATCCACAAAATGTGGTCAATCAGTACAAAACTGCATAATAAATTCCAAAAATGGTTATTCTTCTTCCTATCACGCTGATTTGGTCCTGCACGGTGTCGCGTGAGCTTGCGTAGCCTTCGCGGTGCTACAAAAATCACTTACCCAAAACCCCTACCAACATCGGGGCTTAGGATGTAGCTAACTCTGTTATGCAGGTTAAGGTCAGAGTTTTAGCATTAATCAACTTGACTGCAATGATTTGTTGGTAAGTCACATCGAATTAATGATGAAGGTTGAACTTTATCTAACCTTGACATAAGGGTTCTTTAGCCATCAAAGTGATAAAAATAGATCTGGTATTCATTTTCATGAACAGTTGATCATTAATATGTCATTACACATAGTTGGATGGCCTCATATGAGTTTTAAATTGGCTAAACGTAAAATTAATATTTCTGAGACAACTAAAGAAAGTGATGTGTTTATATATGACTTAGGCAAGAGATAATGACCTAGCAGGTTTAACTCAGATATGGTGAGTAAGAAGCCTACTTATTTAGATCTTGATATGTGGCTTACATGATCATGATATCTTCTAACTGGATCATTTACACTATGAGTCTAAAGAGTATTAGAAGCTACACTAAAGGTCATTTATGAATTAATCATGGTCATATAGTTACAATGTGTGATGACACTTGAAATATTGAATTTAAGAGGTGCATGATCAAAACTAGAAGACATTTGTTTAGAATGCAAAAAACTCAAGGATATTTGATCATGACATGATTGTGACTTTTTCTTGGAGGCATAAATTAAGAGGGATGATTTTTTTCTTAAATTATCATGTCATTGTGATGAAATTTTTTTTCATGACACATTATGTTACTGATATTATTTTCTTGATGTTAGAATAACCAAAAAACCATTCCCATACTTAGGATAAAATAATTAATCTTTTTAATTAATTTCCTAGGTACTACACTAGCTAGTTGGCATCCACTCACACCATTTGGTCAAAACTTGCCTAAAATTCCTCCAGGAGTGCCTTCATAAGATTCTAAAAACTATGTAGACTGTCCAGTTTAGTAAGTGCACATTCCTGCCTTATCCCTAGTTTGACTGCTTTCAACAGCTTTTAAGGCAAAAGGTGAAATCTAGTCACATGACAACTGTCTTGTTTTTTTCATAACTCATTCTCCATCTTCTTCTCTCCTTAAAAGCATGATTATATTGAACTTCCATCACTTATCACCTGATACATCTCATTCAACCAATTTGTGGCCTCCTTGACTAGTTTAGAAAGTGTTTTATGCACCTAGGGGGGGTTTTGACTTTTGGTAAGCCTGCTTTTGTGAAGATTCAACTTTCCTCCTTAGGCATTCAAATATCTGATGTAATTATATATTTGGAAAACCTATTATGTTATAAGTTTGGATGATGTAAAATTAATCAATGCACGTTTGTGTTATGCACCAATTCTAGTCTCCAATTTAAGTGGATCTATGCATATTTTCAAGCAATTTTGTGAGTTCAATTGATCTAAACTTGGGATAAATTTTCACATAATGTACACCAAAATTTACCCTAGAAATTCTAAAGGGATAAACCATCTTAACTTAGATATTCACCGCTCTCTTTGTTTCCTTTTTCATTGTATTAATTCAACCATTTACAATACAATATAAGGAATTCACCAAAATCCAAAACCCCAATTCCCAAACTTGAATTAGATTACAATGGGATGAAAACTATTGGCCAAAAATAGAAAAAAAATAGAGCAAAAACAACCCACTTTCCTAGACCCCCTTCATTTGGGGGCTATCCCCTGAACCCCTATCAGAAGGTAGATAACCATGCAGAGAATATAACATATTCCCAAGAATTGGGCTCTTATTTTTGTTCATTATGAATCTACTTTTTATCACTGCTACTTGCACACTTATGCTTAATGATTCACTACAAATTTCATACCTGCATTACATCATTATGTTCCTGGACACTTGTATCCATTTCATGTTCATTTTGGACCATATTTTTGGAATTAACATGCCGAGGAGTGTCCATTTATTGCCCAACACCGTTTTTTCATCTTGTTTTTCATATGTCTATTTCTTGTTCTTGGAACATAGTTTCTTGCCTTGCAACTCTAATTTCTTCCACTATATTATAACATTCTTTTATTTTTTTTCAAGATTTTATAATATGAAGAGGACATAAGAAAATCATTGTTTTTTAAAAGATGGGGAAATTATGAATATCTTTAATTTTTATATGTGGTAGCATGTTTGGGTTTCCCTTGAACTAAGAACCAAGTTTTGAGTCTTCTTGACAAGTTAGATCTTAGTATTTTCCTAGGAGATGAACAATGATATCTAAGTTTTACTCCTCTAATTGGTTACTCTTCCAATCATTATGAAGAATTTGTTAATGCCTCTTGTTTCGTATATTTGTATCATTATTCCTTCTTACATCAAATCACACACAATTCACTATTGTGTCATTCTTATTTTCAAGGGTTATCTTTTGTCCATGTCGACCATTTCTAAGAATCTTTGACCATCCATGTTTTCATTCACTCTTGTCAATTCTTTCTTAGTTACATGATTGTTAGTGTTATTTACTCATGCTAGTGTGGAATATACTCATTGAATTCTCATTAGTGTGTGATCTCTTATCAACTAATACACATTTCTATTAGTGATCGACCTAATTACATCAATGGTAGGTTTCCATGCACTTAGTATATGACATCTCATCATTGGTCGTTGACTGAATTCCTTCCCATGTGTTTGAAAACAAGATTGTTCATGTGTTTAGATTTGCGTTGGACCTTGGGTTCCACTTTCATCGTTGGTGGAATGTTTCGCCTCAATAAGTTACTTTCATTATTCGTCCTTTTTCAGAGGGTATTTTTCATGAGTTATTTCCACTTGGTGCATGTGAGAGAAGTACTTGGTGGTGTGCTTATGCAAAACAAAATTCCATGACCTTTTCAACCTCAATCATGTTCCTAATGTAAAATCTGATGAACACTTGCAATAGATCACAAAAGTATAGAAATTTGATGAATATAAATACATTAAGAAGTTTTTCAAAGGAAAATGAAAGGATAGAGCGAAGAGAAAAAATCTTGGAGAGGAACATTGAATTCTTATTCAACAATTCAAAGATTGAACAATGTTGGTACATAAGCAATTCAAGTTCCTAAAGAAGATAATTTGAATTGTCTTGTGATACAGGAAGACATAGCTGGGATTAACTCAGAGATCAGATGCCCTAGTTCGACATGGAATCTTGCAAGAATTATTTAATTAGATCATAACTAACGCAGGATTACAAGTGGAGGCTTTATTTACTAAACTTGAGGATCTAATCCATGCATAAATCATACATGATAAGAATTTTCTAAGAATGGTAAAGGATGGTTCTATGCGTCCTTGATTCATGGAGTTAAGTTCCTTCAATTTATCAAGGAACTCAAACATGCAATATAAGACCCTAAAATCAAGGAAAATCCCTAAAATAAAGGAATGCATATGTATGGAAATAAAGTAGGCCTAAAATTAGGGAATGCACCCTCACTGGCTAGAAATATCATATTCATAACTTAAATCTAGGGATGAAGTGATCCAGTGGCTTATTTGGTAAAATTGAGTAAAATTTAGACAATTAGGATCAGAAGACCAAGATTTCAAGTACCTACATGAGATATTAATGCTAAGGAGAAGGTAAGTATGCTCTAACACCTAGTTCGTACTTGTGTCGATTGATGGGGGATGCCCTAATTCCCTCCTTCCAATGAATCTCATTCTATCAACAACAACTCATCTATTCTCCGATCAAGATTTTGAGCCATTTCAGTACCTTGCGGCTTGCATTCATTAGTGATAATTCACTAATTTCCTATGCTTGATAGATTATAATAAGTTTTTGTTGTCATCTTACCTATTCATAATTTTTGGATTATAGTGGTGTACACTGACATAAATTATCTTTATTAAATGGTTTTCACATGTTTGTCAATGGTATACATAAATGATTGGTAATAAAATAGTTTTCCTGTGTTTGAATTCAAATCTTTTGTTTGCTTGGAGTAGATTTTTATGGCTCAATGGATTTGTATTGAATACCTTGGGAAAATAATGGCTTTTTCCTCTTTGATGTTTCCTAAGTTGTGCAGGACCATACCACATAGTTGTATGTCATTGGTACTTGTTGGGGGGATTCGATTTTGATTGTAGCCATCATTAAACATTATTCTAATGTATATTGAGACATAGATTCACATTGTATATAATTGTGGCTATGATCTATATTTGATAGGGATATCTGTCTCTTTTTCATGGCCACGATTTTGCATTTTACATGGATCCATAATGTAATCGATCTAGTGGCCATGATTTGTCACACCTAAGCAAGGGTATCCCCCCCGTGGAATAAATTCATCTAATGCTTTGGTCCTTATTGTAGGCACTTTTTTTATCCAAAGTTTTTCAGATTCCACATAGTTCCACTTGGTAGCTTCCTCCATAGTTTATATTGTATTTCAACCATCAACTTTCATTCTGACCTCATACATTAGGGGGAATATGTTATAGAATCATTTGACACTTCAAAGTCATTAATACTCACATGGCCTTCATATTAATATGTAATAGTAATTGTATGCTAAAATGTGTTTAACTAGTATTATTTTCTGCATAGATGCTCTTTTGTTCAAGGTAAAGATTATCTTAGATGCTTATTTCCAATGTGAAAGGCGCATCTCCTGTGGAAATCTGAAAAAAATAAAATGCATGAAAATTCATGCAATCCCAAGTTGGGTTTATGAGATATAGACATCTATACCAATTGTAAATACATTACCAACTATCTCAATCACCTTTTAAGACTGTAAATTGAGACCAAGAGTTAGAGAGATGAGAGCCATCATTTGTGTACCTTTATGCTGGTGCAATCACACGGGTTAATATCTAAGTTTTTACTACCTTTAGATCCATAGAAAACTCTTGTTTCATCCATTTAGTCTATGTGACATTTGAGATCTAAAACTCTCAATTTTTTCCCATTCCCTTATGCATGTGGAATTGGAGTCTTGAATATTTCTTAAGTGACCTAATATTGTAGGAACTCGAACGATTGTGATGACAAGTGTGGAAAACAACATCATATATTACATTTACTATTTATTTTGGTAAAAAAATCTCTCTCTCCCGCAACCCCCCCCCCNACTCTTTGTCCAGCCTCAGTACTCAGACTTTATAGTTTTTACAAAGTAGTTTCAAGATCCTAAAAACATGGATCTTATTTGAGTTAACGCTAGTAAACTAGAACAACAAAAGCTAAACAATAGGGACTGATCCCTAAAATCAAGGAAATGCTGATATGAAGATCTCCTTTCAAAAGCTCGGTGGTTGGTGAAGTGGAGTTAGCCTCCCAAGGCTCGATGGACTTTGATGGGAACATAACAGAAACGCTCTTGATGATGTGGCACTTGAACTTAGAGCTGTTTCCTCAAAAATATGCTTAAAATTAGCCAAAACGCCCCCCTGACTTAGATCTCGTTCAAAATCCCTTTGGATACTGATAAGACAATTCATAATCCATTCATTTCGATCAGCCTTCTGCCATTTCAGCGAACAAAACCGAGATCTGGGCAAAAACTTAAGCGATCTGTGAAAATAGGCTTTCGGTAGCTAAGCCTTCTGCCAATTTCACGCGTTAGCTGCTGAAAGTCAGCCTTTTCGGCAGCTAATGAGCTCTTGGAGGCTCGCAGAAGCTGCCGAAACCTGTAGAATTCCTAAAAAAATGCCTTTGGAAAAAATCGATTTTCTCAACCGTCCGATGTCCGTTTTGCATGTTCGAATAGTTGATTTTGATCTACAGATCGTAAGCTATCCACTGATTCTTCCAGATATGAATTTGGAGTTCGGGAGGGCCGTCAAAATTGCCCCGCAATATCACGTGATTTCAGCAGAAAATTCCTCTTGAGTTATGGTTCAACAATGAAAATACCTCACAGGGCAGCCAAGTGACAAATCGTAGCTGAGCATTCGGGATTTATTTAATAACAGAGCATGTTGCAATAGACAGATGACATAATGACTGGAGATTTATCCTGAGATTGTAGGGATGAAGCGTTCTAGTTCAAACTGACTTCGTGGCTAAAATTTAGGAATGGAATCGAAAGCACTTAACCATAGACTCGAATTACTAGTCGTGACAGGAAACAGTCTGATATCACAGGTATAACACTTAGGAACTGGGGCTTGTAATTAGTTTCCATACTAATAGGTGATTTCCTTCAGCTAAAAAAAATCAGGGATGCTAACAGGCCATTTTTTTTAAGCACTCGGCTAGGATTTAAAATAGGAGGAAACTGTTAACATACCAATAACTCGAGTGAACTCTAGCTGTGAGAGAGAGACTCAGCCAATCGTGTCATAAGAAAACATTCTGTAGTGGACAATAGAGGGACACTGTTGCAATCCTTCCAATGGTTAACAAATCCTTGGAACTAAGATCATCCGTTGCTATTTCAAGATGCTTTCAAACGAGCACCTGTGCTAAATAATACCTTGAAGGTTGCAGTAGCAATCATACACAACCTGCCTTGATCGCTACTATCTGATTTGTTTTAATACATGGAGTAAACCCCAATATGACTTGGATTTATAGGAACTCAAACGAAAACAAGATCTGAGTGATTGATAGCACCTGTCTGTAAATGAGTTGTGACCTTTCCAATATATTAGCTGTGTTTGGGAAAGATTCAATGGAACCAACCATGCGTTTTAATAAATTTGATACCCAGCAGCAGAGATCTTATCATTAGAGCATATGCACCATCAATCTTTCCTTTCGGTGGTTACAATAGGTTCGTTTGATGATTTGATGAGTATGAAGCAATCTTTGATTTTTGCACATGGATATGTTTTCGGCAGCTAGAGTCATTCTAGCAAACCATATTAGCTGCCGAAACTGGCCTGTTTCGGCAGTTAAGTAAACTTCCACAGACTTAGTTAACTGCCGAGAAGCTGGGATTTTTTGATATTGAAGGCCAAGACTCACAGAAATAAATTTTTTTACCCATTCTATCACCCAAAACGATGGTGTACTTTTTGGGAGATAACAGAGTTCAAATCAAATTAGAGATAAGATAGATATAGATTGACATACAAAGGATATATGACAATAACCTTCAGAGCTAGGTACTTTACCTTCCTATCATTTATTAATTACTTCCAAATAATGAACACCTATCCATTACTAACCCATAGGATCCATTTAATAAAAAAACAAGTGTTAACATAGTCAATTGTAATACCCTTTGGTTTAGCCCCTGGACATATTATTATTGCTGTTATTTGGGACATAGTGGAACAAGGTTCTTGGACGATGGTTTGCACATTATTATTATTATTATTATTATGTTGAACTTATAAAATGATTAATAAAATAAAAACAACCGAATGACTGATGCCACAAAAGAGAGTACGAGGAACCATGAGGTTACAAGCAAGTGGTATTGGAAACGTGTTTACCTATGTGTGTTGAGCCTTTGTTGATGTTGTGCACCTTTCTTATGTACTTGATGGACCCTCTTGATTATATACCCTCGCGTGTTATGTTACTCTTTGGTTTTATTTACCTCAAGATTAATTTTTTTTATTTGAGGATTAGAGTTTGTCTCTCACCTAGTGCACCCTCACGAGTTGGATCAGTGTGCCTTTTGGTGTAGCCACTTGATGTGTAACTCCTATTTTCTATTTTTGGAATGTAAATCTTCTTCTTATGTCCCTCTCTCTCACAATTCAAATTTCTCATGAAGGAATTCAATTTGCTCGTGTATTGGTTCATGCTTTTTCTCTTGTGCTTGTATTTGGTACTTGTGGTTTGATTTTGCTTCTATTGGTATGATATCATTTTTGATCCTGTGCCCATGTCAAGTTACTATATATCCCATAGTATTTGTCCTGGAGCCTATATAATTTTATTGTATTGGAAGTGCTACTTTCCATTGGGTAGTGGTTGGACTATTGTCTTGGAGCCCTTGGAATTGCATTAGAGTGGAAGTAGAGGTTATACTTTTCATTGGGTTGTGGTTGGACTGATTTATTGAGATAATTTGTGGTTTAGTGTGTCATTTCTTGTGGAATCATGGTTCCATCTTGAAGGCTACAATTGCAAAGTGATTTTTTTCTTTCATTGTGTCTACGACTAGGTGGAACGTGGCACGATCGATTCCAGTTGCGTATTTGGAAAAGATAAATTATTTATATCATGTTTATTTAATTTATTTTTCTTTGATATGATTTATTTATGTATTCAATTTAAATTTTTAATGAAACATATGAGCTATTTGTGGAATATACTTCTCATGGAATTCAATCTATTTATGCAAGTAAATTTTGTGAAGGAATTTGAAACTAGTTTTGGGAATTTTGTGCACAAATTGTTTGAGGAAATTATTCTTTGGAACCTTTGCTAAAAAACTGACATTATTTCCTTGTTAATTATATAATGTTTATTTTTATGGTACAATATTCTTAGAATGATTTAATGGCGCTTCTATTTGATGCTTCTACCTTCTATTCGAAAACTAGTTGTTCGATTGGATTACTTTGCATAGTTTGGAGACTTGGAACATAAAGTGTTTGTAAAAATGAATGAGATTTATTTTTATGCTTATGTATTATAAATTAACTTTAAATTTCTGTTATAATTTTAGGGTAATTCTTGTTTATATTGTTTGGGAAATCTCTACCAAAGTTCTTGATCAATTTCCAATTTCTAGCTCCTTCAATGGAATTGTTTTGAAAAGATTTGTGAATTTTCATATGAAGTGTTTGATGAAATTTTAGATTAATAAATACATGATTTATTAATTATAAAACATTTTATTTATATTTGGAATGACATTTTAATGATTTTATGAGCTATGGATTTAATTATTCTAGTTATTCCTAGAATTACTAGTCAATTCAGATGAGTAGAATTAGCTAGTTTTGTGAGTTATTTAATGAAATGCATATTGGAGGAAAAATACATCCATATGACTATAGGTGACCCCTAATAATATTTCCATCAACTACAATAGTCATATATTTCTCTTTATTTGGCATTTGGAAAGTTAAATTGGAAACTAGGTACATTGCGTTGAAAATTGATGACTAGTTATGGATTGAAATCTCTGTTTTTGTAAAAATAGAATGATACAACTATGTTATATATTTATAACTTGTTATTTTGTTATAGGTGTCTACTTAGCAGGTGCTATCCTTTAATTATGGATGTATTTCATTTTTGTTCAGTTATTTAGACTCAATTCTTTGTGGTGAATGTTAACTAGTTTCATTGGAATTGATGGAAAATATCACCTTATGTGCAATCGGAATGATCTACAAATAAGAATTTAATCAGTTGTAGGTGCATGCTTAAATATGTTGTTAATGAATTTTTGATTTCTTTTGGGTTTAATGGCATGGTTACAAGTTGAATTTGTGCAAGACTAGCTACTTATATTAGAAAACTAGTTAACTAGTATTGTGGACCCTCTTTTGTAATTAACATGATTAATTAGTGCAATTTTGGTCATTAGACCTTATTTCATATAATTAGATGTTATTAATCCATTGGTACTGATAACTGATGGCTACTTGTTAAGCAATTGGATTTGAGATAAGTGTCATCATTTGCACATTAAGTGTTGTTAAATAACATAATTGACGCTTTAATTACTAGTTAAATGTGAATAAGAATAATTAGCCTTTACAAGTGGTTATAATCTATAATATGGTTCTGATTGAAGGTTTGATGATGTAATATTATGTTAAGAAACTTTTCCATCCCTTGGATCATTTTTTGGAATTGTTATTGCATTTATTTTAATTTATTGGTAATTAAAGGGATTTTGTCAAAATTAAATCATCAAAAATGAAATTAAGTATTTCTTTAACTAATCAGTTGTGCTAAAATGATATAATTATCCTTAGAGAGCTAATGGCATGTGATTTAGACCCTTTTATATCCATGGGGGACATTACATCAACCAATCACACAAAGATTGCATATGGAAAGAGTACTTAGCTTGGAAACCCAAACAGGAAAACTATGATTTAATGGCTTAGACCTAGCTCTTTATTCCTAGGCAGTGGGAAGAGAGTCTAAAATACTCTATAACTCTTTGGTTATTCCTCTGTTCTTCCCATGGGAACTTGGACAACATCATTCCCACTCTTAGCCAAATAACCCCTCTCTCTTTCTTAGGAAATAGTAAATAAGAGCATGGATCAAATAGGGGATAAATAAAAGGCCAAGCATCCCCAACCATTCAACTTCCCCAAGCCCTTTTACCTCCTCCTCTTTGTATTTTATTTTTTTCCTTTTCATTGCATTTGAGAGGAATATCATGTTTTTTTTTAAATATAGAGATTTTTTTTCCACATGGTATATATTTTTAACTTCATGCTATGTTCTTTAGACTATTACATTTTTTCATTAATCCTTAGAGAATTGTCTTGATGCAGGGGTAAACACCAAATGTGATGGCATGGGGTCATTCACCCCAAAAACTCCATCTCCCACATCATCCATAGTTTTGAACTTTAACTATGCCGATATTTGTTGAGCATAAACCTAAAGCAATTGTCACTAGGAGAATTTTGAGGTAAAAAATCGGCCACAAAACAAAAAATGTACCATCAAAATCAACTTTAAAAGAACCAATCAATTTCTAGAGAGTGACATAATCTCTTATGGTTGAGATGACATTGCTTGAGTTAAAGTTGCTTACTTGTCAAATTCTAAATGCTGGATGAGAATACATGGTCAACCATATTCATAATGAAAAAAGTACCCATAAATTACTTTCAAATATAATATTTATGTGTTTAATACTCTTAAAGTACTTTCTCTTTTGAATATAAAAACATTTTATTAAACAAAAATCAAACATAAATTCAAAAATACAATCATGAGTTAGTATTTTTAGATTTTATATAATAAATAAATTTGATTGTATATATAAAATTTTATAACATAATAAAATTATTATATAGTATATCATATCATATATTATAACTTTTTTAAATATATGAGTTATATAATACATATAATATATAACATATGTTTTTTTTATAATATAAAGTCACATAATATATTATGCATTAATATAAATGGTCATATATTAGATTATATTATATTAAAATATAATATAATATAATATATATTATAATTATTATAAATATTATAATAATTATAATATATATTATATTATATTTTAATATAATATATAATGTTATATTCAATTAAAGAATAAGAATAAGGATTAAAATTTTATATTAAATATGTAAATATACAAAATAAATAATTATTAATGTGAATTATTTTAAATAAGTATAATTTAGAATTTATTTAGAAAAGTTTAATTCATGTTTACAATTCAAAACTAAAATGTTTTACGTTATTTTATTTTAGTAAATTTATGCATTCAAAAGTACTCATGTTTCTAGTTATATCAAAGATTATTTTTTATTAATTTTATTTGTGCACAACTTTTCACTTTAACTTAATCATAGTTACATGAATTGTATTGCAAAAGGTGAGTTGTTAATATACATTTCCCACAAAATGACAAACTTACAATATTTTGTTATATCTCTTATGAGGCCCATTTAGACCTCAAAATTTCCATAATGTGTTACAAATCCAATTTGATATCTCAGAGCTATCCAACATCTTTTGGGATATCATGGGTTGAAGTTGGTGGTTTGATCTCTTCCACTAATTGTGGGATATTGGGTTTTTCTGGATATCATTATCCATGCTTATATAGGCTATATGTTTTTGGTGTATGAATTTATGTGAACAAACCTTCCTTCTTGTTGGGATATCGATCTTTGGCTATCCAACATTAGTTGAGGATCAATGGAGGTTAGATTGAACCTCCAAATATCCAATTCCTTGTTATTGCACAATATCTAGAGCATTGTATTTCTTAGTTTTTTTTCTCCTACAAGGCGTGACACTCTTTATTGGATGGTTGCATGTTATGAGTTAGGTACATAAGTTCTTATCATTTCTAGTAGTATATGTGAATCTAGCTGCCCCTTTATTGTGTCCCATATTGTTAATTGAGCCTTATTAGTGTTGAAGGGGAAGGAAAAAATAAATGGTTTTATTCTAAGTGGATTGATTAGCCTTGTACAACTTAGGAACTTTAATCTTGAAACTAGTTGAAATGTGTGTTCCAATGAAGATATTAGGAAACTAGTTGATATAAAAAAACATCCTTGGGATATTTTACCTTAAGTTTGATAGAGTGATTATTGAACACTTGCTTAAATATTGGATAAATTTTGTGTGAAGCTATCAAAGTTTTAACTACCAATCCAACATGCCATCTTTATACTCTAATACATAAAAACACTTTTCAAGAACTTATTTGAAATTGTAACACCCCGGTTTTGACCCTGTTGCATTAGATGTATATATTGTAATAATCATGGTGCGGAGCTAAAGGCCAAGGCCCCACCATTGATTGGTTATGCTATGTTTCGGATTGAAATTGTCACCGATGGTATATCGGGGAATGCGGAATATGTATTAAGTTTTGTCATCATGTAAGTATATATCTTTAATTAAATGAACCCAACCAGCTATGCTCATTGCAACCATAATGAAAAGGGCATGATTTTCCCAAGGATAAGGGGGGGCGGGGGGGGAATTGTTAAACCATGAACCAATGGGGATATAGCCATGTGTCACCACCTTGTCTTATCCAACTACCACCATTAAAACTACTGCTGTTAGTTGGGGCAGTTATGGCTGGGAGTGGAGTGTGGCAGGACTGTCAGTCCTTGCCCACACGCACACTCCACCAGCGGATTGAACCTCACGATGGGAAGGAGAATGACAATGCCCCTCATTCCATCCTCTCCACTACGCCACTCTTTCCCTTATCTGTTCATCCTCATGTAGGGGTGGTAGCCTGATTGTTCCCACGTGCAGGCTTCTTTCCTATTTTTGGTCTCACGCAGCCAGGAGGGAGGAGTCGTCTCCACTGTCATTCACACTTTCCACAGAGAGGAATCTGGTGTGTTTCAATATGTATTGGGATTTGGTGTGAATCTTCTCTCACACACTAGGTTCTGCATTGTTGTTACTCATGCAACAAGCTGGGAGCCGTTCGCTCACTATCACCCAAGATTTTCCTATGAAGAGCCATTTTTTTATGCTCAGGGACTGTGTGTAAGTTTTCCCTACCGATTGTGGCTCATGCATATGTTTTTCCCTCTGTATTTTGGGGTCTGGTGCAAGTTTCCCTCATGCATAGGTTGGGAGACTGTAATTTTCTTCTCCATTGTGATCTGTGTAAGTTTCCCCAGTGACTTCGTGGTCCAGGATGGACTGTTGTTTCCCCATGTCGTGAGCTGTGTTTACTGATACATTTTGGGATTGTTGTAATTCGCTTGGGAGTCATTTTGGCCATGATAGGGCCAAAACAACTCAGGAGTCATTTCCCTATTTGAGATGCAACTGCTGATTGATTGCATGTGTGCAATGGTTGGTCTTCAGACTATGTAGGGAGCAGGGATGGGGGCTTTGTTTGCTTGATAAACCTGGTGTGTTTGGAAACCACACAGACAGAGCTAGAGGGATGGATTTCTTCTCCACAACCCCTGAATAGCATTGGAAGGGAAGTTAGGGCCTGAGGGACTATGTATTAGAGAAGGGACTGATTCCTTGTGTTGGGTGTGTGTGGGTGTCTTAGAAGTCAGGCTAGTTCTGGTGTAGGTGTCCCTAGCTCTGTAATGAGCTCACTGGCTTATCATTTAGCCTTTCCTAGCTCCTTGATGGCTTGATAAACCCAATTGCATTGGCTTGGCTGTGTTTTGTGTATCCTTGGCTATGTGTAAGCCTGCTTGTTCATTATTCCTTTGGGAATCATGCCCAGCTCGGGGGTGGCAGGATTGCTGAGAGATTTGGGAGCATGTTGGCCTATGGTTGGGTGGAACGTTGCAGTGATGTAGCTAGTTACAGAACGAGTTCTTTATAAGATAAGTAATCTTGTCCATTTTACTCTTGCAATCATTTTACCATTGATGAATATGATGAACATGTTAAATGCTTGTATGAATGTATGTTGCTCCCACTGTGTATGAAAAATAATTTTATCTTTGTATGTTCTACTTCAATGCATTTTGTTTCAATATTTTATCAATGCACATGTTCATGGGGCTAGTTTCCCGGATGGTTGAGGCCATGGTAGCGTCCTCTTCGCCGGTCAAAGGGTTGGGGACGTTACAGAAATAATCCCAATCACTAATACATTGTTGATTTTGTTAGAATTTTAGAATCAAAGAAAAAATTGATAAACAACATAAAATTATGAAGCATTTTAGTTTTTTCCTCTTCTCCATTAACTTAGAATATAGGGTTACATTCATTGTTAAGTGGACCCAAAACAAAAATTGATTTCTAACTGACTTTCTAAATCTAGAAAAGACCTAAACAATTCCTACTCAATCAACTACTATTGTATACATGACCCATTAATGAAAACAACTACTTATAAATACCCAAAACATGGAATATTACACACTTAAACAATCCCCATTAATCTCATTTATTACAATATTTAGCATCGACAATACACAAGTGCTCAAATTCAAGGATGATTCTTCCCAATGGTTTGGTGAAGATACATACTAGTTGATTCCTTGATCCAAAACACAATACAGTGATGTCTCCATTGTTGACAAGCTCATCAATGAAGTGGTAATGAGTGTCAATGTGCTTTATTTTCATGTGGAATACACGATTTTTGGATAGTGCAATAACTAAACTATTATAACAGAAAATAAGAATTGGTTCCTTTTCCACATGTGTAAGATCATATAAAATTATTCTTAGCCATACAACATGGTACGTTGCTAGAGTTCCTGCTACATATTTTGCTTCTATAGATGAAATGGTAAAATAGGATGTTTCTTAGATGTCCATGTCATCAAACTTGCACCCAAATGAAAAACATATCCAGAAGTGATTTTCCTATCATCAATGTTACCTATAAATTCACTGTATATGTATCAAGGGAGGTTGTTATCTTATGGCATTGTGGACCACAGACCATAATCCATTGTACATGCAACATATTTTAGAATTATTTTCCCAACTTTCCAATGAGAGTGTATGGGGAACTTAATAAATATGGAAATGAAACCAATGGCATACATTGAATCAGGTGTTGTTGTAGTAAGATACACAAGGTGACCTAAAAGCCTCTTATACAAGGTTGAATTAGTTGTAATTCCTTCATCATGTTTTCTCAATTTGTTTCCTGTAGATATGGGTGTAACTGCTAGTTTGAATTTATCCATTCAGAACCACTTCAAAATGTCTGTAGCAAACTAATGCTGAGATATAAAAAAATTGTGTAGGTTGCTCAATGTCTATGCCCAAAATATATTTCATAAGGCCAAGGTTAGTAATATCATATTCCTTTCACTTGAATAACTTGAATTCTTCTAGTTGCAAATTTCTAGTATAAATAATATCATTAACATATAGATAAACAATAAGAATTTTACCTTGTTGATTTTTTATTTATTTATAGAATGGGCTCATTACCGCTCCTGCTAAATACATTGTTGACCAAGTCAGAGTCAATTCTAATGTAGCATGCTCTTGGGGCTTGCTTCAGACCATACACAGAATTCTTCAACTTATAAAGTTTGTTTTCTTGTCCTTTTACTTAAAATCCTAGTTGTTGTTCCACGCCCACCGCTTCATCCAATATTCCATTTAGGAAGAAGAACTTCACATCCATATGATATACTTTCCACTTGTTATAGGCTAAAATTTCTAACACAAATCTAATGGTATCTAATCTTGCTGTAAAATATAGCAAAGATACATGATCATTAGACTGGATTGAACCTTACTATGAAAGAAGAATGAACGAGGAAGAATAATTTTAGTGCTTGAATGTCAAACAATAATGGTGAAATTATTCAAAAAAGAGGCAACAATTTGTCAGCATAACCTTAATCTCATAATCACTAACATGTATGTAATACATCCATGATACAATAACGAAAATTTGAGTCGTCTAGGAGTGATTCAAATTCCATGACTTGGTTTGACTCTAGAGATCACTAACTTTGGGAAATCACCATTGCAGACTCACTAGTGTAACTCTGAAAAACTAAATTATTTCATAATAAATTAACTAACCAAGGTAGGTGATCAAAAGTTCCTAACATCCTTAAATCATGAAAACTTGGTGCTAGGCTAACTAAAGGTGAATTAACTAATGCCCATTTGAGCATAAATAAACACAGACTAAGGTGAACTAATGGGTGGACTCCCGTGACTTAGTGTGGGTTCCTAAAATATAGGGATTAGCCTATGGAGATCCTAAACTTATGTAGAATGGTGCATCAAGTGGTAGGTGGGCCCCAGATAACTTCCCAATGGAACGAATGAAGTGGAAACATACTCCTAAGCTATGAAGCAAACATTTAGACTATGGTGGACAAGGGAGGATTAGAGATTAATCCTCACACACCCATTAATCAAAACTTGGACAACCTGGGCCCTAGAAACTAAGACCAAAGGTCACCCATACAATCTAATGCAAAAAAGTAATTGCTTAATAAAGCGAGGAAATGGGGAAAACCTCATGGGAACCCCCCCTCAAAATGAACAGTGAAACTAGAAAAACACTGAATCAGACCTTCACACCAAAAATAGATATGAGATAAAAAAATATATTTTCAGTGAAATATTTTGTTAATATGTCTGCAAACTGCTCCTATGTAGGGAATTAATGCATAGTGATAGTCTTACTATGCACTAGTTCATGGATGTAGTGCATATATACTTCTATATCTTTGGTCCACTTCTTTTGTAATGGATCACTGGAAATTTTAATTACACTTTGATTATCACAGAAAATGACCACTCAAGGGGAAGTGCGAATTCCATATCTATCATAATCACATGTAGACAAGCTGCTTGAATAACTGCAATTATAGCTCCTCGATACCACTACAAGAAAACCCTGTGATTAGCATCTCTTTCAGCTTCCTTTTTAGCGTCCACTATCACTTTTAGTGTATTTTTCATCATTTTTTGGACAAAGTGGATGCTTTTCCATGAGATGGCATTTTTAATGGCATTTTTTGCATCCCTTTTTAAAAGTTGGCGGAAGCTAATTAGCATTCCAATTAGAATCCCAATTAGCATCCCAATTAGAGTCCCAAATAGCGTCCCAATTAACATCCTAGTTAGCATCCCAATTAGCATCCCTTTTTAAAATTTGGTGCTATTTTGGATGCTAATTAGCATCCCAATGAACTTCCCAATCAGCGTCACAATTAACATCCCAATTAGAATCCTAATTAGCGTCCCATTTAAAAATTTAGTGCTATTTTGGATGCTAATTAGCATCCCAATTAATGTCCCAATTAGCATCCCAATTAGCATCCCAATTAGAATCCCAATTAGCGTCCCAATTAGCATCCCAATTAGCATCCCAATTATCATCCCTTTTTAAAAGTTGGCATTATTTTGGACACTAATTAGCATCCCAATTAACATCACAATTATCATCCCAATTAGCATCCCAATTAATGTCCCAATTAGCGTCCACAAAAGCATCCCATATAACGCCAAGAATAGCCTCCAAAAAAATGTCCTGAATAACATAGCACCTTATATTAATCCAGGGTTAGCGATAGGAATTGTGCATGAATTTCAGCAGGAAAAAAATACAACATAGTCCCAAGTACAGATCCAGGAATTGCACCTATAAAACATCGAACATAGCGCCAGGTATAGATCCAAGTATAAAACTTGGAATAATGCCAGGAATTTCGAAATGAACTGCGCTAGGAATTGCACTAGGTTTAGAGCTAGGAATTGTGTTCGAGAAAAGTATGACATAATGTCAGATATATCAATGTCAATGATCATGATCCATGTGATAGTACTTTTGGATCTTTATTTATCATAGTGGAACCTAAATGATCGTAATCATGGAACTTTTGGATCATGATTGATCCTAATGAGAGTTAAATTACCTTAATGTCACCTAAATTTCTCTTATGGCATTTTAGTGTCCCCAACAACATTTGATAGACCCTAATGGCATATGATTATCCATAACAACACAATGGTGATGCATTACAATAATTATGATGTGGTGCATGGATATGATTTGATAAGTATAAGGGTATATCATCCATTCTTGTGAGGTAGTATGGTTCCTTGCTCATTATTATCACAATTGTATTGATGATGACTACGACAATGAATATGATGTTGATTTATTTTATGATGATGATGATGTGGATGCCAATGATGATTATGCATGTGGTATCACTTTTGGATCCTAATTGATTTTACTGGAACCTAAATGTCTATAACGACATCTAAACAACCCTATTATCATCGAAATGACTGTAATGACATATAAATGACCTTAACAATTACATGACATGAATCCTAATGTCGACGAGTGATTAATAACACTTATGGCATATGCCTGACCATAATAAGAATGATGATGATGATTTTTTTGATGATGTACTTGATGCTGACGATGATGATGATAATGAGGATGATGATCAAAATGATGTTGATGTACCATATGGCATTGATGATGATGATGACAACGTCGATGTCCATGATGATGATGCATGTCATAATACTTATGTATACTGCAGGACTTGAGATATTGGAGTTAATAACAAGTAATAGAGTTTGTGAGGTGTTGACCATAAAAATATTGTTAGCCATTGTGAGGTTGTGGGTTTTACATTGGATGATATGGACATTGGGTTTAGTAGTTCTGCCCCACCCCCCCTACACCCCCTTGCATAAAGGTAGTACAATACCACCTATCATGGTGCTACCAAAATGTCACCCTACAAAGGTTGTTTTGGACACCCCCACATCCATACCCTAATTTTTACCAAGAACATCCAAGGCACAAGAAGTGGATACCAATCTTAACAAAAAATCTAACTTTATATGTACTCTTAAGGAAATTTTGGTCTTGGTTTAAAATGGAATGAAGAAACAAGCATTTCAATAATTCTCATAGTGTTACTTTGAAGAAGTGGACCAATTTTTTTTACATCTTTGGCCTTATAAGCGGACATCTCTCAAGGAAAAAAGTAGCTAGTTGCTCAAGTTTTATGGCATTGGTGGATTTTTCGTTAAAGATTCAGAATAATTGCTTGAATTTTTGGTGATTCTTTTGAGGTTTGTCAAATTTCTATTAAAGTTTAAAGCAATTTCATTTATTATGTGAAACGCCCTTGAACTGACATATTTGAGTGTTATTTTGCATTATACCTATTGCGAAACCAGGTGACAGACTTTGATAAACTTTATCGAATATATTTACTGTGCACTATGGCAAGTCTCAGGTCATGGGATGCAGGAGTGTCCATTTACAATTTCAATTACACCATTTACACAACATGTTAACCTTGCCAAATTTGGTACGTTGCATTACATGTGGACCGACATTAACCTCTAATAATGGAACATAGTCTAAGAAGAAAATCATGAATGGTTCACATGGATTTTTTACACCCTTTTGTTTTATCTTACGAGATTTCGATCCCCCAAAGAAACTTCACATACTTTCTTTTCATTTGATGTAATTTAGATAACCTTTTAGATCATGGAAAAAGTGCCTATGTCTATTGTCAAATTTATGTTGTCCCATATCTTTCTCTTAGGTAATCTTGCTCATTGATCAACTAAGATACAAGAACATTATTTTGAAATATCTACTTCTCATACTAGTAAAGGGAATTATTTGGATTTTCGATATGAGATTGGGTAGCATTTGTATTAGCCTATTTGTTGGGATTTTAGACAAGACCACAATTCCTTGAGGAAGCCCAAAGGCTCACTCGAAGCGGCCAACTTTATGTTAAGTTAAAGTGAGCCAAAGTTATGGTAAATTTTATCTAGGTGGGATATAATATGTTTAAATAATTAATTATTTATATCGATATGCCCACTACTTATTTTAGGTACCAAATCCTTCCTAGACATGAGATTTAGAAAGTTTTCTCAACCTTATTTTTAGTCCTAAATCCTCATATCTTTTAGTCTTGTCTCAACACAAGAACCAAGACCTCCATGGGACGTAAAGAGTAAAAAATGTATTCTTCCAAGAAAGGTATCATACCAAGCTCAAGGATTGTCAATCTAGAGTGTCCATAATCTTTCCCTAACCTCTATGCATTACACAAGAACAAGCCTAGCTTTACCCTCTACCATGAATTTAGCAGCTAGCTTTACCCAAAGTCTCTCTTCCAACTGTGGAGCATAGGCCATAGATTAGGCCATTAAAATTAAACTAATAAATTAAATTTGGTGTTCAAATTTGTATGAATCACCACCACAAGTTTCTTTAAAAACAAAGCCAAATTAATTGACTTTAGCTACCGAAATTTTGGTGGGTCTTGATGTGACACGAGATCCAAAGTAATCGACTTAAGCGATCAAAATTATTGGGTCTTCAAGTGACATGAAATAAATAATTAACTTAAAGGAATAATGGTCAAATTTGCGTAAATTTTAAGTATAAAGATATAAATTTAAGTTCAATTCCGTGAAACTTTAGTGCGAGAGTTTTATAATGATTTTAACTCTATAATATAATGATTTTAACTCTAAACTTGGTGTTGGATTTTATTTTTAAAAGTTTGGTTCATTATACACCAACTATATGTTAACATATAGTTTGGTTCATTGAGTTTTTTTACATATAGTTTGGTCCATTCGTTCATTTATAAAGTATTTGTTTACATAGTATACCATTGTATTTGGAAAATATTCGTTATTTTTTGAATAAGTAGGTGATTTATTTCTTATTTAGGTTTTCTTAGCACAAAAGATGTTCTTGTTCAATTTTTGAGAAATTTAGTTTATATTATGATAGTTATCATTGAAATCTAGTGGATTTAAATGAAATTCTTAGGAATTTCTCTTCACGTCTAATGTATATAGGTTTTAAGAAAAATCATGGATTGAAGGGCCATATTGCGTTTGCATGTTTTAATTTGTTGTAGTTATTTTATGATTTTGGTTGAGTGGTCACCATGAAGGTTATTTATTCTATCTATTTCATTGAATCCATTTGTGTGTTTATGTGTATGCTACACCCTTCTCCAAGTTTACCTTTAATATGCAATAAATTGGATCGTTGATCATGAATAAAGATGCTTAGCACACAGTTTTCATCTTTTCCAATTATCTTTGTTTCTTAAAAACATTGAGAAATCAATTCGATGACTAAGTCGTGAAATTGATTTGATGGCTAAGTAATTGTTTTAGCAAAATAATTTCCCTTTTTGTTACAAATTGTGACAAAGTGCCATATAGAACATATTTCTATTGTTTATATAGCAAGAATTGTTTTTTAATGGAGAGACACCTCACAAAATTTTAAATTTTAATAAGAAAAAACAGCGTGATTTTTCAATGTTTTGTATACCTTTCCAAAGAAATTAATCACGCCTAAACATTAAGTCACCCAAAAAAACCCTGGTTTTCTTTCACTTGCTGAAGAGAGTTCATTTCCGGTGCAGAGGAGAGTTCATTTCATAGCTTTTGTTATTTGGTGCATATTGAGTTGGGTTTCAAAGGTTTTGTAAGGAGATCGCACTTATGGGAGAACATTGGAGTATATCTTGATGATTCTTCATCTCTATTGCAATAAGAGAGGGTGTATTTTCTCTATGATTATCCCTTGTGAAGAGGGCCCATTCTGTTTCAGCTGCAACTATTCCCAATTTTATTTTTATTTTTAGGGCCCCCCCTTGTTTGTTTTAGTTTCAAATCGGCCTAGGAATGTTTTATTTTTTCCAAGGTTTGCTCTGGGCTCCAGAATTTAAAAAAAAAAAAATAGTCTTTTGCATCAGATGCTCAGTCAACTAGCTTTTTGCTATCGGATGCTTAGTTGACTAGTCTTCCAATGTTGTAGAGGAACAGTATACTATCCTTTCGATTGGTTTTATCAAAATTTTTTCCAAGATCAAAGTCGTTGCCTCGGGATTAAGTTGGTCTATATTCTTGGAGTTGCTTTGCCAAGGTTCCGGTTCCCTAGTATCAAGCATATCTAATGAATCGGATGTCCCTTCGTCTTTATTTTTTTGATAACCGATCAAGTGGGAAATATCGCTGTCAGGATTGGTTTTACGGATTGAACCGAGATTTTTAGTCTATTTCCTGCCCGACGTTCCGAAGGGTTAGTTGCGAGTTGATCCGAAACTTAGTATTATGGCCTCCGATACCGATGAAACCAGTACCTCCAATTTTTGATATTTCTTTCCCAAGTGAGCACCAGGTGAATAGAGTGATCACCAGCCGACACCGTGGTTGTCGTTCGGCTTTGGTTTCCCGATGGTGGTTAAAAGGTTTTCCCGCCGCTAGTTCTCTACCCCAGTCAAGGTCTATATAATGTCTTTTTGGTTTGTTACTTGTCATTTTCATCATAGAATCCATTCACCCTATGATTATGCACTTGTCAAGCTTCCATTTGTCCTCCTTTGTGCCTGTAGAAGGTGTTCCCATCCAGGTTACCTGTATCGTCATTTCCAGGTAGGATCTATTCACTGTTTTGGTTTTCTTGGTTTTGTTAATGTTTAATCGCCAGGTGGATAGGGTCAGGTTTCAACGGTGGGGTTATGTTTCTTTTTCATTTTATGGCCTTGTTGCGGTGATTTTTATCCTTTTAGTGAGGGCTTAGCCCGTTGGTTGTGAACGTTTCATTTTGATCGGTGAAGTTTTAATTTGTCCTCCATGAGTGCACATGTTGCAGTTTTGTGGGGTTTAGGGCACGGTGCAGACAGGCGTTTTGCTTTCTGCACCACCCTGTTCTTGGTTGTTACATTTTTAGCCTGGGTTTAGAAAACTGTGCCTCCTATAGCAGTAGTTTCCCATGAGATTTAGGAGGGCCGCATAGTTTTTTAGGGTTTTAGAGTGTTGTTGAAGCAAATGGCAGAGTGATTTTTGCTTTAGTTGAAGTGCCCATATAGGTTTTATGAAGTTGGAAGAGTTTAGGGTTTGAGAGAGCATATTTTTGGGCAGGTTTGGGGAGCATAAATATTTTAAAAGTTGTTTAAAATCTCTCATCCAGAAAGCTCTAGTATTGAATTTGAATTCTAGCATGCATATTGAAGAAATGGTAATAATTGTATGTTTTCTTGTTTATCACTATACCAGTTGCTAGAGATATTTAGACTGAAACCATGTGGCACAATTACAGGTTGATTTCCAGCACTGCAATATGCTAAGAAAATAGAAGAAGAAATCCCAAGTGGCTGAAGAAGAACCTGAAGTAGAAGTGATAACCAGGGTAGAATTCATTTATGAAGACACTAAAGCTACTACTGGGGTTGAACCAGAATACAAGTGGGGAGAAGTGTATAGAATGATTTCAAGCCAAAGTGTCCCTGATGCTGGTTTTGAAGACATGCCAATATATGCTAACATTGAAAGGTCAACCCTTATGAAAGTGGCTACTAGGCCTGATCTTTTTCCATGCTCAGAAGTGATAGGTTGGATTCTGCCTAGGGCAGATGTAATAATAATGATCCTAGAAAATACTAAGAAGCAAGGATATGCTACATACAACCCTGCTTATGCATCTATGGCATATAATCAACCAACACCATAGACTTATCTAACTGAAATTTGGTTAAAGGATCTGAATCTGGACATGGTAGAGACAATAAAGAAAATGATGATCCCTGGAAAAAAATTCAGGACCAGACCTTCTGGAGAATATGAGACATCAACTCTTCATGCCCCATATAGATTCATCGCTTTAATGCTGAACAAAAATTTTGGCAGAGCCAATGGGAAAATTTTTAAGATGGGTTGGATTCTAGCCATCTACTTTGTTGCTACACAAGGGACCATTTTTAACTGGGCAAGTATAGTGTCAAATAGCCTGTCATCCTACATAAGTGCAACATTGGGAGGAGTGTCCCAAAAGAAATAAAAATTCTACATGAGCTCTATTTTGATCGATTGCATTCTATGCACTCAGCTTTTCCCTGCACAAAAGTTCCATTGGGATAAGGACCGACCTCCAGTATATGCTGCCTACAAGTTATTTTGGGCTCACAGATATTACAACTATTATAAAGAGATTTGTGAGAATTTTATCATGCCTTTATACACTCTGATTTTCTTAGAAGAATGTAATTGCATGTCAGAAGAATCCTTCAAGGTTATGAAAGAATATGGAAATTACTACTTAACAGAGGATGGCTTATATGTAAGAATGTATGGCGGTTCAAAGGCCCCTTCTCTTCTCTTGAGATATGTTACTGATTATGTACTCCATAAAGAAGCTGTTAGACAGTTATATATTGATGGAGTAGCGAATTTCCTTTTTGAACAGAAAAAGGCAGTATATCCTCTAGTGCCCTTTATTGTTGGAAGTTACAAATTTTCAAGGGTGAAGAATGCAGTAGAATTTGTCAAAGAATTGGAATACTTTCACTTCGTTTAAATGAAATTCCATAGAAATGATTCCAAGGACAAAGTAGATAATTACTGTAAAGAAGCTGGAGTTCATTTTGAGTACACTGATTTTTGGGAGAAAGATGAGGAGACTTTCTACAATGCTAATAACATGACAGCCCTAAGAAAAAGGTTCAAGCAAAAGATAGAAACTATGGGTGGTAAAGGAAAAGATGCAAAGAAATTGAAAAGGAAAGAAGAAGAAGAAGCCAAGAAGAGAGAAGAGGAGGCTAGCAGACTAGTAGAAGAGGAAAAAAACTGGCTGTGGTAAGAAGAATAAGAAAAGAAATGAGTAGCTAAAGAAGGAGCAAAGAAGCTTGAAGGAGAAAAGAAAAGGAAGGAAGAAGAGGAGACACAGAAAAAGTAGGGAGAGAATGAGGGCGTCAGCTTAGAAGATGCCCAAAAGGGAAAATAGCCAACAGACAAAGTCGATGAAGGATTGAGAGAAAATATACAAGAAGAACAAGATCCTATCGATCAAGGACAAGGGCAGTCTGATTTTGATCCATTAGAGCTTGCTGTTCCTTCTGGTAGTGTGGTAGGAGAAGGTTCAGTTTTTAGGGTTGATTTGATTCCTTTCATGCCTATGGAAGGGGAAGAGGTACCATATTTTAACACTATATTTTATGACAAAGAGAAAAAGAGAATTGTCAAAAGAATTGAAAAGAAGGTAGAAATTGGGGGTTAACTAGGAAGGATGGTAACTAACAAAACAGTAGTTCACAGTACACATAAGGATCCATGATTAATAGCGAGGGCTGGGGTAGCTCTAAACCTAGCCATTGAAGACAATGTGGATAGGATCATGACTGGCCTCGAGCAGTCTCAGAAAAAAAATGTCCCAGCTGAAAGAAACTTTGAAGAAGGGAAGGGGTGAAAGCCAAAATTTGAAGAGAAAGTATGAGGACATGATAGGTGAGGTCAAAGTTTCAAAGGTAGAATGTCAAACCTTGCAGGAAGATAAAAATGCTATGGTAGTATCTGTAGAAAATATAGAGAGGAATTCTCAGGCTACCTCAGTAGAGTTGGGAAAACTACAGCTGAAATATCAGCGTTTGGAGGATGAGAAACATCATCTTTAGTTATCAGTTGAAGAACTAAATAAAGAAACGAGAATATTAGAAAGTAAAGTGATAGAGCTAGAAGAGCAGAAGATCACCACATAAGAGAAGGCTAAGCTATATGAGACTCAAATAGCAGCCTTGGAGGAACACAAGAGTTCACTTGCAGCGTCACTGAAGTTAGCTATGGAGCAAAAGGTTGATATTAAACCTTTAAAGAAGCATTCTCTTATGCTTAGAAAGAAGATTCATCAAATACAACTATAGATAGCGGAAGAAATATTTAAAGTCCAACAAATAGACATCAGATTAGAAGAAATTGTAAATACAGCCTCATATTTTTTGGATAGAACCTAGGATATTTTGGAAACTCTGCGAGGAAGGATGACGAGGAAGGATGACTTGGGTAGAAGCAAACAAAGAGTCTCCTGCAGATATATTTGTCAAAAATCAGGAGACAATAAAGCAAGAATACGAGCTGAATGAGTTTTCGATTCACACAGCAGACGAATTAAAGAAGACAGTGAAGAAAACACAGAGTGCCTATGCTGAATTTTGTAGGAGAGTGCTCCTAACCTATAATCGGTGTCTGACCTCCGCTGCGAAGAGATTGGAAGTGTTTCTAGAACATGAAATGTTTTTGAAACATTTACAGGATAGATGTAGCGAAGATGAACAAGCTATCTAGC
This sequence comes from Pseudotsuga menziesii, assembly GCA_001517045.1. NCBI lineage: Eukaryota > Viridiplantae > Streptophyta > Pinopsida > Pinales > Pinaceae > Pseudotsuga > Pseudotsuga menziesii. Next base: position 118,766 of record LPNX010211269.1, read on the forward strand.
AAGTCAAGGATTTGGATGAAAAGATACTAAAGACTGAAGTAGCACATGCAGCTATGAGTATTCACTTGCTAAAAGAGCAACTGCACTTGATTCCTGCCAGGATAGTGGGTGTAAAAACCCAGGCTGCTCATCACGAAATTTCTATTATCAAACCTTCTAGTTTTGAGAATATAGCAACCGAGGCAAATGTATGGAGAAACTTCGTGAATGAACAAGATGGGTCCTCCTAGTTGAATGTTTTGGAATAATGTAATATATTATATTTATTTTTTTTCACAAGCTAAAAGACAATTTTCTGTAAAAGAAAGGTTGGAATCCCAAAAGGTAACGAGGGGCAGCCCAAGGTTTTTTTGCTTTTTGTATAAATATGGGCAAAGTTTAGGTAGAGAGGGGCCTTTTTTCAGACTATCCTTGTGCAATATTATTGTAAGAAGAACTAATTCATCTTATAATAAAGAGTTATATTTTTCGGCTGGAGAAAGCACTGTGGAGTTTCAAATGTTTGCCATGGGCTGGTTGGATGTGAACTATTTTTGTTTCAGCTTGTTTCCATGAACTGTGAGGTCATTCTAACTTATGAATTCTTTCATGTTGTGAATGTGCTCCTATTTATTTATGTGAAATTTCCACAATCATAGTTGAGTAATGAATGTTTTAATTAGAAATGAGCTATCTCTTTGTTCATCTGTCTATTGATATTCGTGTGTTCAGAAATGTTAAAAAATATCTATAATTTCCTTAATGCATGTTATACAATTCATCACTCACCTTTAATTACAGTATTGCTCCTTGGGGATAGGTTAGTTAGTCTTAGTTAGTTTTCTTTGTTTGTGATTTAGAAGCGAGAGAGGTAAGACGAGAGGTAAGAACCTGCACATCACATTGTGACACTCCTCGTTATCTCTATCATCTGCATTTAGTTAGGCACTTACACATCATACATAAATATAAAAAACTAAAAAATACACCTAAACGGTAGACCGAGCTGCAACCAGTAAAACATTTTAACCGTTACTTGACCTATGGTAGCCGGACTGTAAACCGGACAGATTGCCCATACTAAACAATAATGAGAAAATTGGGGAGAATCCCTACTATTGTTACCTGCCCAAGCCTCAACATTTTTGGTGCTAGAAGGAGGGCTACCAGTGCATGGATGGCCGAGGAAATTTATTTTCTCGAGATTACTCCATCAGTGATAGTTCTGAAACCATTTTTCCCTAGAAGTCTACTCCTAAAGAAAAGGGAAAAGGGTATATTTATCCCATTGATAATGAAGTGGTTGATGATTTAAGGAGGATTACTAGGGTGTATGCGAAAAATATTGGAGGGTTACCTATAATATCTGTTCTACCTAGAAGAGAGTATCAGAAGAAGGACTGTCCTCAATTGGAAGACTTAGTGTTGGTAGAAGATCTTGAAGAATTGGTAGAAACATCCTTACAAGAAGTTGACCAACCTTTGGATCAATTGGGGCCAGATTCCCCTCACTGTTCACCTTTTCAGACCCCTGTTCAGTCCCCACCTCATACTCCACTCAGAATCATGGCCAATGTAAATGCCAATTAGCCACCTCCACAGCTTGCTTGGAGAGATAGATCTCCTTTAAACTTGACACCTCCATTACATGATTTGCCTCAGATTTTTGACAAAATGTTGCCCAAGTTTGAACCAAGTGAAGGAATTCTCGTGGATGATCATTTGCAGAGTTTTTATTTGGATTTAGAGGGACTACAACCAACAAAACATGAAGATGTAGTATGCAGATTGTTTCCTCATACCTTGAAAGGAAAATCAGCTTCATGGTACTTTTCCTTACTCACAAATTCGATCAAAATTTGGAATATCTTTGATATACTATTTAGAAGAAAATACGGAATCCATAAAACTCATGCAGCTTTAATGAAAGGGTTAATTTCTCTAAAGAAGGAAAAGAAAGAAAAACTACATAACTTCGCTCAAAGATTTGCTACTTACCTAAACAACTTCAGTGCAGCTGACAAACCATCTGAGCATGCCCTAATTGAGTACAATACCTCAGCTCTCAGTTTAGATATAGCCATGTTTGCCAAGATATCGGTTAGACCCACATTGGTAGAAACCTATGAAGAAGCTGGGAAGGTAAAGGCAGAATTGGAGAGTATAGAACACTACCCTGTGCAGTCAGAAGATAAAACTTTTGGAAAGAAAAAAACTTTATTGCTAACCAAACCTAAGGATGAGTGATCACAGGAATTGGAAGGGATGGTGAAGATGATACAAAAATGATCAAACATAGTGATTGATTTAGAAAAGGAAAGGGGCACTCATAAACAATATAAGCCTTATTATAAAAAAATGGAAGACAATAGTCAACCTAAACCTCCTCCACAGTCCTTCAATAATGAATTTGACCGATGTAGGAATGAATTTTTTTTGTACATTCCATTAGCGGCCTCATTCTGAGAATAATTTCCCATAATGGATTAATTCTATGACATTAGTAATGAACCAATTATTAGATTCCAAGTTGACAGAAACTGGTGAGGAGAAAGAAAAATATCATGAACCTACAAAAGCACGAGAAGAAGATAACTTGGTTTTATGGGACTATGTGTCTATGTTTAACATGGAAGATGAAGACCTCCTTGACCAAGAAGAAATACCAGAGGCTAATGTAACAACAAGAAGTCAGAATCCATTAAAAGAAGATAACTCAATACTTCCAAATATTAAGAAACTTCAAGAAAACATGAAGAAGATAAATAACAACACTTCAACTGTTAACATACCTGAGTTTGTCATTTCAAGTTAGGATCCTAAGAAAGTCAACACACCTGTAAATCCTACTGAAAGTAAAACTGAAAATATCAAGAAAAATATCAAGGAACATGAGATGGGTTATGATGTTGTGGAAGACATTAAAAAGGATAAAACAAATTTATCATTGTTTGAAATGTGCAATTTACCTCAGCAAAAGGAGAATCTTTTAAAAGCACTTGAGACACCCAAGAAGGAGCCTCCCATTGACAACCAACCAGAGGAAGAGATTGGTGAGGCGAGTTTAGGAGGAAAATATAAGTATAAAACTCTTGCATTTCTTCTAACTTTTGGGATTTTCAACTATAATGTGTATAACTATTTAGTGGATTTAGGAGCATCAGTCAATGCCATGCCACTTTCAGTTTGCAAGCAAATCAATGGTCAACCTAAACCAACTACTGGCCAAGTTCTTCAATTAGACAAAACAACAATAAAAGTAATAGGAGAAATGGAGGATGTTCTGATTTGTTTATCCGCAGATGAGAGGGTATGTTAGTACATATAAATTTTCGTAGCAGACATCCCTGATGCTTATGGTTTGGTTTTGAGCCAGGATTGGTCAGAAAGGTTAGAAGGATATTTTGCATCCGATTGGTCACATTTGTGGTTGCCTTTTAAGGGATGTCAAAATCAGATAAAAGTGTTAAGAGAGCCTCAAATGAAATATAATGTGACTCAGTTAGAAGGAAAAAATGAACTAGTAAACTCTATGTTGGGAAACTATTTCATTGAACTGGAACCGAGAAATTACCAAGCTGAAGAATCCAATAGTATACCTGATATCCAGCCCGTTATCCTTCGATTTTCATGGGCTTATGAGATCGATTGTAACATAGTAGATTTAGTTTTAGATGTAGCTAGCGATTCAAATTTAGTAGGAGTAGAAATTTTTTGGATTCTTTATTTTGATGGTTCTAAAACATTGGAAGGATCGGGAGCTGGCTATGTCTTGATTGATCTAGAAAAAATAAACCTTTTCTTTCATGTAGGTTAGAATTGGAATGCACAAATAACACAGCCAAGTACGAAGCACTAGTTCAGGGACTTAAAAAAGCAATAGAATTGAAAGTAAAAAATCTGAAAGTATATGGAGATTCTGAAATCATTGTTAAACAAATTCAAAACAAAATACACTGCATTTCACCCCATTTGAAATCTTACCAAAATTAATTTTGGGATTTACTGATTATTTTTCATGCATTCAATATTGTGTCAATTCCTAGATTAAAGAATGCAGCAGCTAATTTCTTAGCTACCTCAGCTGCAAGATTAGTACCTTCGAATAATAGATGCTCTATTGAATTGTTGTTCAAGCCTTCTATTCCAAATAACATAAAAAATCTAAGGGTTTTTGACAATGATCAGCAAATCTTGGAATGTTTAATGAATGATGATACTTTCAAAGGAGCAATAATAGATGATGAAGAACACCAAGCGGAATTAAAGTACAGAAATTTATGTCCAAAAGGAGTTAGAACCTTGGAACAAATGTTTGATTTAGACAACAAATTTAGAAAGCCAGCGAATGTCAAGACTCATAGCTCGTCCTTACAATTCAAGATGATAATTTTAGGGACTGAAGCTGAACCTAAATATGTGAATTTGGGGAAGTGTTGTTCACCCGGTGAGAGGAGTAAACTCATCAGCTTATTCAGACAATACAAGGATGTATTTGCTTGGACTTACAAAGACCTAAATACGTATGACACTAAAATCATACAACATGTGATTCCAATCAAGGTTGGAGTCAAACCTTATCAGCAACCTTTGAGAAAAATGAATCCAAAGCTTGAACCACTAATTCAAAGTGAAGTGAAAAAGCTACTAGATGCTAAAATCATATTTAAAGTCAGACATTCAGAATGGGTCTCGAATTTGGTACTAGTACGAAAAAAGTTTGGTGAGATCAGACTTTGTGTAGATTTTAGAAATCTTAATCGTGCATCAAATAAAGATAATTATCCTATCCCACCCATGGAACAAATACTACAGATGGTCTCAGGTTCCGAACTGTTCTCTCTATTGGATGGATTTTTTGGTTACAATCAAGTATTAGTAGCAGAAGAGGACAGGCTCAAGACCACTTCCAGAACCAAGTGAGGAACTTTTGCATATAAGAGGATGCCCTTTAGACTTATCAATGCTGGAGCAACATTCCAAAGGGCTATGGATATAGATTTATGTGGTCTAATTTCCCGTAGTTTTGTAGTTTATCTAGATGATGTTACAATATTTTTAAAGAAGAGAGAAGAGCATGCATTTCAATTGAAATAGATTTTTGAGTGTTGCCAGAAATATGGCATTTCATTAAATCCTAAGAAATGTGTGTTTACAGTCAAAGAAGGAAAGCTACTGGGTCATGTCATTTCTAAAAAAGGGATCTCCATAGACCTAGAGAGGATTAGATCCATAGAACATATCCCTTTACCCCATAATAAGAAGGGTATGCAATCTTTTATGGGGACAATCAACTTTGTGCAAAGGTTTGTACTAGAATTTGCTCAAATCGTTAAACCTTTGCAGCAAATGGTTAAATAGAGTGTGCAGTTCAAATGGACTGATGTGGAGAAGAATGCATTCAGCAAGATAAAAACATATGTTGCTCATGCATAATCACTCAAAAGCCCAAATTTTGAAAAGGATTTTATTCTGTACACTTTTGCTTCCGATGATTCATTAGCAGTTGTGCTTACACAGAAAGAAGAAGGGGGAGATGAGTACCCCATATCATTTATGAGCACTGGTCTACAAGGGGTTGAATTGAACTATCCCGTAGTTGACAAACAAGCTTATGTAGTTCTCAAGGCGGTAAAGAAGTTCAGGCCATATATACCTAAGAATCGTACCAAAGTAATAGTTCCAGACCTAGCAGTACGATCTCTTTTTATGAAAAAATAATTGGGAGAAAGGAGAGGCAACTGGGTGACTTCTTTAAAATAATACGATCTTGAGTTCAAACCAGCAGCCATAGTTAAAGGACAAGGGCTATGTAAACTAATGGCTAAAAGTAAAAACAATGAAGATCACAAGTGGTATAATGAAGCTGAATTACATATGGTGGATGTATGTCCTCTATTCATAGCTCCAGACTCCTGGTATAGGGATCTAGTCCATTATCTTCAAGATGGAAATTTTTCGGAGCATTGAGGTCCCAAGAAAACAAGAGCATTATGTCTAAAATCAGCCTTATATCAGATCATTGATGGAGTGTTGTTTAGAAAGAACTGCGATGGAGTCTTTCTCAAATGTTTGGAACATGAATATGCAAAGAAGGTTGTAGCATAATTACATGATGGACCTGCTGGAGGTCACTTTTCAGGGGACACAACAACACATAAGATCCTCAGAGCCGGATATTACTAGATGATATTGTTTAAGGATGCTCATGCTTGTGTTATAAAATGTGATACCTGTCAAAGGTGTGTTGGAAGACACACCAAAGCAGCAGAGTCATTGAAACCTGTAATTATATCAGAACCATTTGAACAATGGGGAATCGATGTTATTGGAGAAATTAATCCAAAATCCTCATTGTAACATAAGTACATTTTGACGGCAACTGATTATTTCACCAGATGGGTCAAGGCTATTCCCTTATGAAAAGTAAATGAAGATGCAGTTATGGATTTTTTGCAGAACCACATTATGACCAGGTTTGGGGTTCCAATTTCCCTGGTCTTTGATAATGCTTCTTATTTTTCATCCATTAAATTAACTTCATTTTTCTAATGAAAGAGGAATTAAGTTACACTATTATGCAAACTACTACCCACAAGGAAATGGTTTGGTAGAATCGAAAAATAAAAATCTAATCAGAATTTTAAAGAAAATAGTGATAGAAAATCAAAGGAGCTGGCATCTAGCTTTACCTAATGCACTTTGGGTTGATAGAGTCACACCCAAGAACTCCTTAGGCGTGTCAGCTTACACTCTTGTTTATGGGAAAGAAGTTGTTTTCCCTCCTAATATTCTATTGCCATCTTCCAGACTAGCCCAAGAATTTAGGGGTACCAATAATGAATTTCTACAAATCCAAATTTATACCCTAATTATAAGAATCTAGATCCAAAGCCCATGAAAGGTTTAAACATCAACAAGAAATGGTGAAGCGATAGTTTGACAAGCATAAATCTGGTAACAAAGAATTTGAAGTAGGTGATCTGGTTCTTAAGTGGGATCACCCGCATGATGAGAAGGGAAAGCACACTAAGTTTCAGCAGCTATGGGTAGGCCCTTTCAGATTGTGGTGAATATAGGCCCCTCAACTTACAAACTACAGGACATACAGGGGTGGGAAGAGAACTTACCAGTAAATGGTTTAGTTCTCAAGCCTTATTTTTCTTAACGATTTTGATTTTGTTTTCTTGTAAATAAATAAATGATTTGATTGGATTGCTTGCTTTAGTTTTAGTTGTTTTGTTTACTTGCTTAGAGTTTTGATTGTAAATTTTTGTTTCCTTATGTTTCAATAAATCAACATGAATTTTGGTTATATGGAGTTCATCAGAGTTCTGGATAAACTAAAATCTTTGATCACAAGATTGCCCGCTATGACTCGTACAAGGTTTAAAATTTCTTCAAGATTAGCAGATTTTCTAAATGGTTATGAACACATTGAAGTCCTTTTTAATCCCTGTGAAATAAATTAGGATAGAAAAGTCTAGAGTACTATTTTGAGGCCCCATTCATCTCACATTAAAAGCTATCCTAGGGGGTAACAACAACAGACCCATGGAAAGGAAGCAAGGTAAATAGTGTATTATTTTAAAATGATCCCATGCCATAAATTGAAAGCCAAAAGGCTAATGAAATTCAAAGTCTCCTATAAACAATATGTATCAAAACACATGTTGGAAACACATCAGTATGAATAAGATTTCCAAAGTTCTTCTCCATTCATGAATTAAAATTTCAAATATCTCTCACACAAAAGGATACTATGGATAGAGGAGCCTGAATTAAAATTCAGAAAGAAGCCAACCAGGAGGACTCGAAAAGGACAAAAGCCCAAAAGCACAAAAAGGTGCAAATTGGCATGGGAATGATGAAAAAATGGATATATTTGTTTACCATATGTTACGATCCTGTGGTGTCTAATTTAGAAACTACCCAAAGGAAGAGGTAAAATATAACTCATATTCTCGGCCTCAAAAGATTTATCTAGACTTTGAAATGCTAGTTCCCCTTCTTAAAATTGGACTATCATCAATGATTAAAGTGCATACATATTGCATTTAGGAATCCATATATCTTGAAGAAATCTAGTAAAATGGTATCATCAAAACAGTTTGTTGTATCAAAGAATAAGTTGTTCAGAGATCTGTGTCCACCAGGTAGTCGCCAATTGTTGCAGCTGCAACAATTCCCAATTTTTCTTTTATTTTTAGGGATCCCCCTTGTTCGTTTTAGTTTCAAACTGGACTAGGAATGTTTTATTTTTTCTGAGGTTTGCTCTGGGCTCAAGAATTTTCCGAAAAAAATTAGTCTTTTGCGTTGGCTGCTCAGTCAACTAGCTTTTTGATATCGGATGCTTAGTTGACTAGTCTTTCGACATTGTGGAGGAACAGTCTACTATCCTTTCGATTGGTTTTATCGAAAAAGTTTCCAAGATCTAAGTCACTGCCTCGGGATCAAGTTGGTCTATCTTCTCGGAGTTCGTTTGCCAAGGTTCCGGTTCCCTAGTATCAAGCATATCCAATGAATCAAACCTCCGTTCATATTTATTTTTTTGATGATCAAGTGGGAAATCTAGCTGTTAGGTTTGGTTTTATGGATCAAACTAGAATTTTTAGTGTGTTTCCCGCTCGATGTTGCGAAGGGTCAGTTGCGAGTTGATCTAAAGCTTAGTATTGTGGCCTCTGATACCGATGACACTAGTACCTACGATTTCTGATATTTCTTTCCCAAGTGAGCACCAGGTGAATAGAGTGATTAGCAGCCGACACCACGTTTGTCCTTCAGATTTGGTTTCTCAATGGTGGTTAAAAGGTTTTCCCGTCGCTAGTTATTTTCCCCAGTCAAGGTCTATATCAAGTCATTTTGGTTTGTTACTTGTCATTTTCATCGTAGAATCCATATGTCCTGTGATTACACAACTGTCAAGCTTCCATTCATCCTCCTCTGCACCCACGGAAGGTGTTCCCATCTAGGTTTCCTTTGTCATCGTTGCCATGTAGGATCTATTCATGGTTTTGTTTTTCTTGGTTTTGTTAATGTTTAACCACGAGGTGGATAGGGTTATGTTTTAACGGGGGGGTTAGGATTCTTTTGCATTTTATGGCTTTCTTGCGGTGATTTTTATCCTTTTACTGAGCGTGTAGCCCATTGGCTGTGAATGTTTCATTTTGATCGGTGAAGTTTTAGTTTGTCCGTCATGAGTGCACCTATGGCAGTTTTGTGGGGGTTTAGGGAATGGTGCAGACAGGCGTTTCGCTATATGCACCACCCTGTTCTTGGTTGTTACATTTTTAGCCTGGGGTTAGAAAACCATGCCTCCTATAGCACTAGTTTCCTATGGGATTTAGGAGGGCCGCACAGCTATTTAGGGTTTTAGAGTGTTGTTGAAGCAAACAACGGGGTGATTTTTTCTTCAGTCGAGGTGCCCATATATGTTTTATGAAGTTGGAAGAGTTTAGGGTTTGAGCAAGACGATTTTTGGGCAGGTTTGGGGAGCATAAATATTTTTAAAGTTGTTTAAAATATCTCATTCAGAGAGATTTGGTAATGACTTTGAATTCCAGCATGCATATTGAAGAAATGGTAATAATTGTATGTTTTCTTATTTATCACTATACCAGTTTCTAGAGATAGTTAGATTGAAACCATGTTGCATGACTATTACAGGTTGATTTCCAGCACTGCAATATGCCAAGAAAATAGAAGAATAAATCCCAAGTGTCTGAAGAAGAACCTGAAGTAGAAGTGATAACCAGGGTAGAATTCATTTATGAAGACACTAAAGCTACTACTGGGGTTGAACCAGAATACAAGTGGGGAGAAGTGTGTAGAATGATTTCAAGTCAAAGTGTCCCTGATGCTAGTTTTGAAGACATGCCAATATATTCTAACATTGAAAGGTCAACCCTTATGAAAGTGGCTACTAGGCCTGAGCTTTTTCCATGCTCGGAAGTGATAGGTTAAATTCTGCCCAGGGCAGATGTAACAAGAATGATCCTAGAAAATACCGAGAAGCAAGGCTATGCTGCATACAGCCTTGCTTATGTGTCTATGGCATATAATCTACCAACACCATAGACTTATCTAACTGAAAGTTGGTTAAAGGATCTGAATCTGGACATGGTAGAGATAGTAAAGAAAATGATGATCCTAGGAAAAAAATTCAGGACCAAACCTTTTGGAGAATATGAGACATCAACTCTCCATGTCTCATATAGATTCATCGCTTTAATGCTGGATAAAAGCTTTGGGAGAGCGAATGGGAAAATTTTTAAGATGGGATGGATACCAGTCATCTACTTTGTTGCTACACAAGGGACCATTTTTAAGTGGGCAAGCATAGTGTCAAATATCCTGTCAGCCTCTATAAGCACAACATTTGGAGGACTGTGCCAAAAGAAATCAGAATTCTACATGAGCTCTATTTTGATCTATTGCATTCTATGCACTCAGCCTTTCCTTGCACTAAAGTGCCATTGGGATAAGGACCGAGCTCCAGTAGATGCTGCCTACAAGTTATTTTGGGCTCACAAATATTAGAGCTATTATAAAGAGATTTGTGAGAATTTTATCATGCCTTTATACACTCTGATTTTCTTGGAAGAATGTAATTGCATGTCAGAAGAAGCCTTCAAGGTGATGCAAGAATACATAAATTACTACTTAGCATAGGATGGCTTATATGTAAGAATGTATGGTGGTTCAAAGGCCCCTTCTCTGCTTCCGAGATATGTTACTTTTATGTACTCCATAAAGAAGCTGTTAGACAATTATATATTGATGGAGTAGCGAATTTCCTTTTTGAACAAAAAAAGGAAGTATATCCTGCAGTGCCCCTTTTTGTTGGAAGTTACAAATTTTCAAGGGTGAAGAATGCAGTAGAATTTGTCAAAGAATTGGAATACTTTCACTTCGGTGAAATGAAATTCCATGGAAATGATTCCAAGGACAAAGTAGCTAATTACTGTAAAGAAGATGGAGTTCATTTTGAGTACAACAATTTTTGGGACAAAGATGAGGAGAATTTCTGCAATGCTAAGAACATGACAGCCCTAAGAAAAAGGTTCAAGCAAAAGATAGCAACTGTGGGTGGTAAAGGCAAAGCTACAGAGAAATTGAAAGGCAAGAAGAAGAAGAATCCAAGAAGAGAGAAGAGGAGGCTAGTAGACTAGTAGAAGAGGCAGAAAACTGGCTGAGGTAAGAAGAAGAAGAAAATAAATGAGCAGCTGAAAAAGCAACAAAGAAGCTTGAAGAAGAAAAGAAAAGGAAGGAAGAAGAGGAGACATAGAAAAAGCAGGAAGAGAGCAAGGGTGTCATATTAGAAGATACCCAGAAGGGAAAACAACCAACAGAACAAGCCTATTAAGGATTGAGGGAAAATATACAAGAAGAACAAGATCCTATCGATCAAGGACAAGGGCAGTCTGATTTTGATCCATTAGAGCTTGTTATTCCTTCTGGTAGTGTGGTAAGAGAAGGTTCGGTTTCTAGGGTTGATTTGATTCCTTTCATGCCTACGGAAGGGGAAGAGGTACCATATTTTAACACTATATTTTATGACAAAGAGAAAAAGAGAATTGTCAAAAGAACTGAAAAGAAGGTGGAAACTGGGGGGTAAACCAGGAAGGATGGTAACTAAAAAAATAGTAGTTCATGGTACACATAAGGACCCATGATTAATAGCAAGGTCTGGGGTAGCTCTAACCCTAGCCACTGAAGACAATGTGGATAGGATCATGACTAACCTCGAGCCATCTCAGAAAAAGGTGTCACAGCTGGAAGAAAATTTGAAGAAGGAAAGGGGCGAAAGCCAGAATCTGAAGAGAAAGTATTAGGACATGATAGGTGAGGTCAAAGTTTCAAAGGAAGAATGTCAAACCTTGGAGGAAGATAAATATGCTCTGGTAGTATCTGCAGAAAGTACAGAGAGGAATTCTCAGGCTACCTCAGTAGATTTGGGAAAAATACAACTGAAATATCAGAGTTTGGAGGCTGAGAAACATCATCTTTAGTTATCAGTTGAAGAACTGAATAAAGAAAAGAGCAGATTAGAAAGTAAAGTGACAGAGCTAGAAGAGCAGAAAATCACCACAGAAGAGAAGGGTAAGCTATATGAGACTCAAATAGTAGCCTTGGAGGAACAAAAGAGTTCACTTGCAGCTTCATTGAAGTCAGCTATGGAGCAAAAGGTTGATATTGAACCTTTAAAGAATCATTCTCTTATGCTTAGAAAGAAGATTCATCAAATACAACTGTAGATAGTGAAAGAAAGATTTAAAGTCCAACAAATTGACATTAGATTAGAAGAAATTGTAAATATAGCCTCATATTTTTTGGATAGAACCCAGGATATTTTGGAAACTCTGCGGGGAAGCATGACTTGGGTAGAATCAAACAAAGAATCTCCCACAGATATATTTGTAAAAAATCAGGAGACAATAAAGAAAGAATACGAGCTGGTTGAGTTTTCCAGTCATGGAGAAAAATAATTAAAGAAGACAGTGAAGAAAACACATAGTGGCTGTGCTGAATTTTGTAGGAGAGTGCTCCTAACCTATAATCAATGTTTGACCTCCATTGCGAAGAAATTGGAAGCACTGCCATAACATGAAATGTTTTTGAAACATTTATAGGACAGATGCAGTAAAGATGAACAAGCTATCTAGCATGTCAAGGATTTGGATGAAAAGATACTAAAGACTGAAGTAGCACATGCAGTTGTGAGTATTCACTTGCTAGAAGACCATCTGCTCTTGATTCATACCAGGATAACGGGTGTAAAAACCAAGGTTGCTCAACATGAAATTACTATCAGGTTTCTCAAACCTTCTGGTTTTGAGAATATAGCAGCCAAGGCAAATGTATAGAGAAATTTCATGAATGAACAAGTTGGGTCCTCCTAGTTGAATTTTTTGGAATAATGTAATATATTATATTTATTTTTGTTCACGAGCTAAAAGACAATTTTTTTGTAAAAGAAAGGTTGGAAGCCCAAAATGCAACGAGGGGAAACCCAAGGGTTTTTTGGTTTTTGTATAAATATGGGCAAATTTTAGGTAGAGAGGGGCCTTTTTTTAGACTATCATTGTGCAAGATTATTGTAAGAAGAACTAATTCATCTTATAATAAAGAGTTATATTTTTCGGCTGGAGAAAGCACTGTGGAGTTTCAAATGTTTTCCATTGGTTGGTTGGATGTGAACTGTTTATGTTTCAGCTTATTTCCATGAACTGTGAGATTGTTCTAACTTATGAATTATTTCATGTTGTGAATGTGCTCCTCTTTATTTCTGTGAAATTTCCACAATCGTAGTTGAGTAATGAATGTTTTAATTAGCAATGAGCTATCTCTTTGTTCATCTATTTATTGATATTCGTGTGTTCAGAAATGTTAACAACTATCTGTAATTTCCTTAATGCATGTTATACAATACATCACTCACCTTTAATTACAGTATTTCTCCTTGGGGATAGGTTAGTTAGTCTTAGTTAGTTTTCTTTGTTTGTGATTTAGAAGCGAGAGAGGTAAGACGAGAGGTAAGAACCTACACGTCACATTGTGACACTCCTCGTTATCTCTATCATTTGCATTTAGTTAGGCACTTTCACATCATACATAAATATAAAAAACTAAAAAATACACCTAAACGGTGGACTGGGCCGCAACCTGTAAAACATTTTAACCGTTACTTGACCTATGGTAGTCGGACCATAAATCGGATGGATTCTCCATACAAACAATAACGAGCTAGTTGGGAACGTTTATTGGGGAGAATCCCTACTGTTGTTACCTACGATTTTCCAGGCCTCAACACATTCAAATTGATCTTGTGGTTAGGTTGTGAAGGTCACAGGCTATTGGAGAATCCATGTGGGAGAGACAAAGGATTCCTATTTACTATTTGTTTGCGTACATCCCTCCATTTGAAAGGACATGCCATTCATCCAAAACCGAAAGGAAGAGTTGTTGTAGTTAAGGGGGAAATATTGAGAGTGGTGTAGACACGTACATGAAGTCTTGGGGCATGGAAAGACCAAATACACAACAATAACTCATATACTTTTACTGTTCTTACAAAATTCTACAAGAAGGATGAGTTCATAGGTGGATTGGCGACTTGGTAACTGGGTGTTTCATCTCTGTGGAGGGTGTTGAATATTGGCATCATAGTGTTATCATAAATCTGTTGTTGATCAATGGAAGAGTTTATCTTGCTGGTGGAGTTTCCACAAGTCAGATATGCTACATTTCTACATTCCCAGGCATGTAAGTAGCCCATATTTCTGAGTATTGATTTTGAGTTTATGCATATCTAGAGAAATGCTCATATTGTATTTTCATTTTATATGCTAGGCCATTCTGAAACATCTCAATCCTTGAGAATTAGTGTTCTGAATTTGGAAGCTGACCAATGGTCCAATACACATCAAATATTGAATAAGTCTATTTTAGAATGGTCACCAGTAACTTGTAAGGCAAGGTTTAGGCTTTAGATTTCAATCTTCCATGTGAAGCCAATTTATATTGTTTCTGTAAAATCAACTTTCAAGGCATTCAATATCTATTATTGTTTTATAGCATAAGATCATTTTCTAGAGAAAGATAATATTTTCATGATAGTAGCATTATTTTATTTAGTCTATTTTGCATTTTTATGATTTGTCTTTCGGCTTTCTTGAATGCAGGCTCTCTCAAGGATCACATCAAACAAATTATGGAAGTCTATTGAATTCTATGTGTAATACCATCCGTGAAACAGGGGCAAGCACTGGTGGGTGATCCTGTCAGTTCTCTTATCACTGTGCTTTTAACTAGAGGTAGTTACAGTGGTGGTCTTACCTAGGTAACATTTATAACCATAGAAATTCCACTTTTTATTTAATGTGGCACTGCTTAAAGATGCCCATCAATTGCAAGAATAAAATATATATTCTTGCAAATCCTTTTCAGTATAGGAATATGTTATTTTCCTAATATGACATTGGGAATCTGAGAAGATCCATAAAATAAATTTTAAAGCATAGTAATCAGTAATGTAATTTAACTTGGAAACTTCAAACCTTTTCATAGAAGCATCCTCCATGCTGTAACATTGACTGTGTTTTTACTTTGCTTCATCACAAGACTTGCAAAAAATTCTTCTGCCACACTCTCATTGACTACATCAAACATCAAATTTAACATAGTATGTCTCTTGTATATCAGATACTTGAAATTTCTCTGCTAGAATTAGAAGTAGGCAATGAATAGAGATGGATGTCAAGTTCCAAAGTCTTTTACGGTTCCTTTTTTTAGTTAATTGTTTACCTGTCCATATGAGAATATTTAGCTCACCTTAAAAGGACAACGGTCTTCCTTCCTGCTGTAGAATTTGCTTACCTAGTATATAATGGTCTCTCTTTTGAAAAAGGGGCGACTTTATTTCATCCAAAATAGAACTAATATATATACATATCTCTCTCTTCCCCACCTTGTAGTAGGGTCTGTAATTTAAATTTATGTGGAAAAAAAAAATCCATTGGATCATTTCATTTAGGAGATGAATGGACACCCATTCAATTTAATAGCTATAATTTTCCACATAGAGATGTTCCTTGGTGGTTTAGGAGATGAATGGACACACATTAACCAAAATAACACCTATGTGGTATTAGTTCTCCTAAAAAATATCTACTCATTGTTTTGAAATTCAGACCACGATAAATATTATCTAGACAGTGCTTGTGATAATGCAATGGGCCTTGAAATGTGGAATAATTGCAACAATCGTATTGAATCCCATGGTTGGTAAGTTCTTATACCCTATATCTATCTATCTATCTATCTCTCTCTCTCTCTCTCTCTCTCTCTCTATATATATATATATATATATATATATATATATATATATATTGGGGGGGTTTTAATATCCATACAGACAAGGTTTTTTGCACCAACTATTAAAATCATAGAGGGTTTAAAAATGCCTCTGGAATTTTTTTACAATTGCAGCATGGTCTAAACCTGCACATTTATCATCTCTCACACTTCTACCGCCTCTCAATCTTAGTTTCATTTCATACATAGCCAAACAATTCATTCCCTCTCGCACCTCTCTATTGTTGATGTCACCTGAGTCCCATCCCTGAGAAATGCACGCCATGTTTTGGAAAATGCATGCCCATCAGTGAGGTATGGAAGTGAAGGTTCCTGCTCAAGAAATTCCTTCCATGGTCATTCAAGTAATCAAATACACCTAATTGCATTAATATATAAACAAAATAGGAACAACAAATAACTGAGGTGGAATATGAAAAGTTTTTTTTGTTTGATATTGGATGGCCAAAACTCCAAAGGTAGTGCTGCATCACATGTGCATAGCAGGGAGGTTTTCATGAAGTTTTGTCTACCTTCTTCTACCATTATTTTTCTTAGAAATCACTAGAAATAATAATGGATATAACTGGGAGCTAAAGGAAGATATAATGAGTGAGGAGCCATAGTCTCATCTCTTTACAACAACACACACAATACAAAACTTTCTATAATCTAATATGATCTTTTCTTACTGCAGTTCATATGGCTTTAACTATTTTACATGCCTAGGCTCCTATCCTCACTAATCATGCGCACTTGATCTACTAAAATGACTTACTGTGCCATATTATATTTCTTCTGTTGTACTTTATAGTGTATCCTGATCAATTTTTCCTGAATAGTATGTGAATTAATTTTTTCAATGGAATTTAACTCGTATGCGGAAATATGAGATGCTATGGCTGGTCCACTCTTATATATTGTAGTAAGAGTAGTTACACTTTTTTAGCTAAATTGGTGGTAGACTCACACTAAGATCTCGACATCCTCAAATAAAAAATCTATCAGCAACTAGGATGATTTAAAAGTAGCTGTTAGGAAGCAATTTTATCCCTCTATACACTTCCTGGTAAGACTGCCCAACAGTTCATCGAGGTCTTCAGCAAGCTCTTCATCAAAATTGAGGTACAATAACCCAAGGATACCCTATGCATCAAATTCATTTCAAGTTCATGTCCTAACATTAGAAAAGGTTCAGAACTCTTCCTGATTTCTTTACTGGAGCATGTTTTTCAACTAGCTTGCAAGATTGAAGCTAAATTGTTGAAGGCTAATCGATCCACTTAAAAGGTAACCACCAAAAGTGGATAGAATAAAGGAGCAACTAGTTCCACAAATCTTTCTGGCAATGGAAAGAAGAAGTTTTGTACTCTTATCATAAAATGATGAGTCATACCAATGAAGAGGGTCACACATTACTGGCTAAAGAAGCCAAGTAAGTCAAGGCCCTACTTGACGTTGAATAACAACAAGAAGCTGGAGATTTAGATGTTGATGAATTGATGTTAGTAGTCCAATCTCCTTTGATTCTCAACTAAACTTGACGGCGAGAGATTACTCTGCCAACAACTAGGAAACTCTATTCACACAAAACTTCAAGATAAAAAATAGATTAGTCTACATAATCCTTGATGATAATGACAACCAAAAGAACTTGGTATTTCCAAAAGTTGGTAGAGGATGTCAAACTACCAATTTCATATCATCTTAGGCCATACCAGTTGGATGGGTCAAGGATGCCGAGTAACCCACATTGATCACACAAAGGTGTTCAACTACTTGCCATCATCCCTTTTTGAGACATTGTGGACTGTGATGTGACTCCACTGTTGGGATACCGGATATCATTGCAGGAAACCCTTACCAATTTGATAGAAGAGCAGTTTATAAAGGGTATCACAAACCTGCATAATTCACAAAGATGGTAAGGTCTACATTGTACAAACATAACTTCTTATGCTAATTTTCTGCTCTCTAGTAGGCGAACTGTTAAACATGTTATTTTGAATAAGTATGTGATGCAACACATGTTGATGATGTGGAGGAGAATGAAGCCCAATTGATGGTGATACTGCTGAAGGTCTCAAGTTTCCAGAGGGTGATAGAAGGGGTCAGTTAAATGGTGAATAAACAGTCCCTTTAAAAAAAATCAACAATCCAATAACTTATAGTGTAACATTAACCTAGTATTAATTGACATATCAAAATATAACAATGAACAGACCTTCCCCCATGGTCGGGCTTGCAACTAGTGCATGCTTTGGTGAGATTTTGTTTGCTGTTGCTGCCATTGGTATGTTTGGTTTCTTTGGGGGTGGTGCAGATGGAATCATCCTGGGTCTAGATGCAACAAAGCCTAAGATAACACAACATAGAATTTAGAATTACTGAAATTTCAGAGTACTAGGCCTCCAATGAAAGAGAAAAGGATATCACCTTTCATGCCCCAAAAATAATGAGTAGGAGATATTCTTGATGGTGCAGGTGTAGAATAAGTAAAGGGCCCTAACAATGCAATAAATAGATTTTCCTTAGTGAATTTTTCTATTGCAGTCCAAGAATACATCTCAAAGATATGATAAAAGGAAGCACATATACCTTTCACATGTCGATGATGTGGAGGGGAACGAAACTGAATTGATGGTAATACTGCTAGAGGTCTCAAGTATATTGAGGGTGATGGAAGGGGATGGTTAACTGGTGAATAAACAGGCCCTGCAAATTCAATCAACAATCCAAGAACTTAGATGGTAACATTAACAAAGTATAATTTTACATATCAAAGTTGAACGATGAAGAGACCTTCAGCCATTAGTGGGCTTGCAACTAGTGCATGCTCTGATGACCATTTGATTGGTGGTGGTGCCATTTGTATTCTTGGATTCTTTTGAGCTGGTGTAGATGGAAACATCATGGGTGTAGATGCAAAAGTCCCTATGACAATAAAACAAAGAATTTAAAAGCACTGAAATTTTAGACTACTTCGCTCCAATTAAAGAGAAGAATATCACTTTCATGCCCCGGTAATGATGAGTAGTAGGAGATATTCTTGATGGTGTAGGTGCAGGACATCTTGTGTTTCCTTTGGGTGACTCAAATGGAATAATAATTGGACTAGAAATAGGCCCTCCAAAAAGTTTTCAAGAACAAGTTTAACGTCCTGTAAATAAACATAGGTTGCATGGACATCACGATGCCAAAGGTGATACTTCTCAGAGACCTTGATTAATGGGTGGAATCGCAGTTGGTGCATGACTCCCAGATATTTTACTTACTGGTGCTTCCAAAGGTACATTTGGTGTATTCTCAGGTGATTTAGAAGAAGCAATGCTTGTTGGAGCAGCAATAGGCACTAAAATATAAAATAAATGGTCCAAAATTACTTAGTACTGATAACTCTCCCATCTTGAATGAAATTATTGAGAACTCAAAAAAAAATGAATATACCTTCCATTCTTTGATGATATAGAGGGGAAGGGAATGTTATTGATGGAGGGAATGGAGGAACTCTTGAGTGTCTTCTATAATGCTCAAGTGGAAAGGCATGTGGAGGAGATGAAGGACCTACACAAAATGTAAACCGCTTCAATCATTTGTGGAAAAATTCAAGAATGCTTATACTTCACAAATTAAGAATGATAGGAATCAAATACCTTGACTTGTGGGAGGTATCGCTACTGGTGGATGCAACGATGACCTTATCTTTGGTGGTGGAGCTACTGGTGTTCTTGGTTTCTTCTGGGGTGGTTCAAAAGGGGCATTTCCTGGAGGAGAAAGATGCCCTAAAACATAATAAACAATAGAATCTTAGAAAACCTTAATAATACTAACCTTCAATAAAAAAATAGATAAGAACTGAAGAGGGATAGCATGTCTACCTTTCACTCTTGGATAATGTGATGGGGATGGAAATACAATGGATGGAGAAAATATAGTTTTGAAATTGGGTTGTTTCGGTGGAGGGGTAATCAAAGGAGAAGAAACAGGCCCCGGCAAGTCAGTTTAGGAAACTAATTAGTAGGGAAACACAAATTATGTGATTCTATTTCCAGACATTTATAAAGAAACAATTCACATACCTTGGATAATAGGTGCATTTATTGCCGATGAATGTCTCCATGATCCTTTTCTTGTTTGATTTGCCACAGGTATTATTGATTTTTGCCGGTGTGAAATAGAAGGAGAAATCCTTGGAGGAGAAGCATGACCTAGTCATAGTATAGTAAATATTCCATCAACAAGTTTTAATAGTTTCCTTCATAAAATTATCCTCAAGATAAAGGAGGTGAAATATCTACCTTTCACATTCTGATTACAAGGCGGAGAGTGAAATCTTATTAAATGGGCTCCTTCAGATGTTCCCGGATACTCAACAGGGGATTTTGAGGGTAAAATGATTGGCGTAACAGGCTCTGCAAAATTAACAACAGAAAGCAATGAATTCATTGAAAGATAAAAATAATTATTCTTTTCAAGAGATGAAACGTCTCTGAAACCTTGATTCTTAGGTGCCAATGCAACTAGATTTTGCCTCTTTGATCTGTTCCTTGGTTGTGCTACAACAGGTATACTTGGTTTCTTTTGACGTGGTACAGAGGGAAAAATACTTGGGGAAGAGACAACCGGTCCTACATAAAAAACCAAATCACTCATCCATAGCCAAATCTCAGCTATACTTTTTCATGATGAAAGTTATAATTATTTATATCTGGAAAGAAAAAATTATGTACCCTGCAAATTTTCATCTCGATGATATTGAGGGGGGTTAAATGCCATGGATGGGGATGACTCAGGTCTTCCTAAGTACTCCATGGGGGATCTTGAGTGTTGTCTCATTGGAGGAATAACATGCCCTGCAAAGTTTAAAATAGAGAGTAATGAATTTATAGAAACATAATCAATTTTCTTTTACTCTAAGAAATAGAAAGCTTCAGACCTTGAATCTTAGGTTCCAGAGCCACTGGTGCTTGTGCCTTTGAAATGCTTTTTGGCCATGCTGCAAAAGGTATACTTGGTTTCTTCAGAAGTGGCTTAGAAGGAAAAATGCTTGGAGAAAAAACAACTGATGCTACAAAATAGGAATCAAGTGAACATAACCCAATGTTGGTTACATTATTTCAGGATAAAAATTCAAAAATCTCAGAAGGAACATATATCCACCTCGCATATTATGATGGTGTACATGGGATGGAGATGTAATTGATGGTGCAGCCTTAGGCGGTTCAGATCGAAAGCTAGTTGGTGAAGAAATAGTCCCTACGAAGAATGACAATAACTCAGAGACAACCAATCATAAATGGCATTGAATTAGGTTTATTTCTTAGGTATTTGAAAAGGACTATCATTCTCAAAGAAGATATATTCCTCTTAAATACATCATTACAGGCTATTATGTCTTCTGCAAATCGTAAAGATTCCATAATCATTAACATAGCGTATCTGTTCTCTAGGAACTAGAGACATAGACAAGGTAAGGAGAGGGCATAATCATAGGTGAAGATTTAGACACTCTTTTTTTCAGACTTATCCTCTTATGGTGGTTTTCAGACACTCTTATGGTGTAAAGTAACGTAATCATATGAGTAGACTTAACTCAATTCAACTCAGAATTGAATTTATAGATAAGAACAAATATCATCCTTTTGAACTTAGTTAAAGACAATGGTATAGGAATCTTTTGTGACAATCACTTAAGAGTAAAAACAAAAAATACTTGGCCTCCATTTAGCAAGATATTATGATTTCTTAAGAAAAAGGGCATTTTCCTATATTAGTGTCAATTCAGTTTTATATAGCACGTAAAGATATCCAATCTTAGAAAAAGGATAAAGAAATTGTCAAGACTGATATAATAATATTTAAAGTATTAGATGAAATACTATGCTCAGACAATCTTGTAAAACATAAGGCCTATTTGAACAAAAATGCATTCTCCCTATGAATATCAATTCTTAAGGCATGTGCATGTAGCTATTATTTTCTAAAGCATACAGATTTGAATTTTAGTTTAGTCTATGAATCTAAGTTGTAGTCCACTGTTTCTTTCTAGTTGATTTGGTTGGCATATATTGGGGGCACAACTAAATATTTGATACCTATAATGACTGATATTCACTTAATCTACAACTTATGTCCTACAGAAATCTAACCTAAGAGCTAGTCTCTACTTTTCTATGCATTTATTGAGCTGATACTTTGAAAAATATTCCATGCAACCCTTTTTATACAATCATTTTCCACCTTAATGCACACTCAAATATAGAACTGCAACAAGAAGTTCCCAAATATTTCATGTATGTAGCCCATTTGTCCATTGCCATGCAATTATAAAGGCATTAAAAATGAAATAATGAATATTTTACTCTAGCCAATTACCGACTCCTAGTTGATATGGAGTTTGGAATAATATACAAGTTTATGCTTATTTAGTGGAAGGATTCCAAGACCCAGAAGGTTGGCAGATAATTAATCAATCATATGACCTGGATGAAGCTGTGATCAGATCCATTCCTCTGTGCAGACTCAAAACGATTTATGTAGTGCATAGTTCTGAAAGCTCGCTTTTTTAATTATGTGTTTCAAAATATTTTATATTTGGATTTATTTGGGAGAACGACATCTTTCACTCTTGGACAATTTAGCTATCACAATAGATTTTGGTTTACCAAACATAATGGTGGATTAAACCAAAACATATAGTTTAAATGGTCATAACATAAAATTGTAATAAAACGACCACTTAAAGAACTATCAAGGAAACTGAATGAATGGTACCACCCAATAAAGCCCTTGGCTAAATCTTTCTAGGGCCGATCCTTCATCTATCAACACAACTCATAAGGATTTCTTTGGAAGGGTGGGTCTTTGATTATCTTGGCCAATTGAATATCCTAATCAGCACTTTAAATTCTTGTCTAAATAAAAATTCATTTTAAACTATGGTCTAAAAAGGATTTATTTGGTCTAGTGTTGAGATATGGTCTAAAAATGCTTTCTTTGGTCCAGCGATGATAATGAAAGGGTTGAGAGTTTGATAAAGAATTGATGAGAGAGATTCATTAAGAATTTGTTTAAGCACTCACTTGTGGATTTGGTTGCCATCTTTGATATGCATGTTAGTATAAACATATTGGTGTTCGATGCACATTACAGTGGCGAATATTTGACACAAATTAAACATGGGAAGTAATGTTGTGGTATAAACACACTAGTATTCTCAGAGACTAGGTATATTATCAGATCATAATTGTTGTACTGTAATGTTTTTAAAGTAAAAAATATAGACATAGCATGATACATTAGAATATGTGAGTGTAATAAAGTATGGACCTTAGTTTATGAAGCAGAGCAGTTCGCATTAGGTGTATTGTACAATTTTTGTAAGGCACTAGTATTCCAATGCAACTACTAATGGGCTTCTATTCTAAAAATTGAAAAATATTCCGAAAAAAATAGTATGAGTTGTTTTGTCGATGAATTTATTGTAGAAGATGGTGTAAGTTTTTCAGAGTCCTTTAAAGTAGAAAGATATTTTGAAAGATTATTATGGACTGTAGTTTGAGTTGCATTTTAGTAATTGCAACTCATTTCTATGGATGAGTGATGCTGGTTTTTTGGATTTATATCTAAAACAAGTCTATATTGAAAATGAAAATGGATACAAGTTGTACCAATATAACGGATGATCTATTTGGGGTTGTTTGCATGTTACAATAGTGGATGAAGCAAAGCAGTTCTACCCTCTGTTTGGCCTAGGAGCCAATGTAGACTTGATTTTTTTGGAGAGAACTGTTAAGTATTTCTCCCATAAGCATAAGAATCTTGGGCTTGGTGTGGATGGTTGGGCAGTCTCCTTGAAGGGAATGATGCACATTTTGGTGCTGCTCGGGCTTACAATATGTGGAATCTATTGGTGGGTAAATAAATTTGTAGTGGATGATCCTACAATTCCCAAGGGAGAAGCTCGTAAGAAGGTATATCTATATTCTAATTTCTTGCAGTTTTTCAAATGTATTATGTTAAGAACATAAGTTATTTTAGGTTCTTTAACTCAACCTCTCGTACTTTTTACAGGATAAACCAAAGATGTGAATGATGGAGAGTTTTAAGTTCCTATTGACTTCAAGATATGTGAGAGACCTTGCCACTTTGGTGGTTGCATACGGTATTAGCATCAACCTTGTTGAAGTCACCTATAACTCCAAACTGAAGGAACATGTAATATATGTCAGATCTTAGGTTCTTTGGCAACATAATTCCTGTTCATACATGATACATAATATGCATAATAATATGTGTTCATAAAAAACTGATTGTTTGACAGAGCATTACGTAGTTACTGTACAACACTTGGTCTTAATTTTTAAACCTCTATTTCTATCCACGCATTTACAGAACATCCTTTTCTACCAATCCAAGTACAATTCCAGATTCTTAACTACTAACCAACTACAGTTTGGTTGCGTTTTGTTCCTATATTAAAAGTACAATAATTTGTCATATAACTCATTGACAATTGCCATTAGTTGAGCTAATGGTTCATTGCATAGTAGAATTGTAATTAGGTGGGCATGTTACTTACTGAAGTTGTTACTTTGTGGGATTGTAACTAAGTTGATTTACCAGGGGTGTCAAGTGTTTTGGCGGGAAGGGGGTTTGTCTTTGACCCCAAAGGAAAACAAGTCATTGAGTTTGCATGGAAAATGGGAATCAATTCTAACAATATGGCAGAAGCATTATCTTTACTCCAAGGCCTATCATTATTGTGAGAGTAGAGAATTCACAAAGCTACAATATTACGGGACTCCAAAATTCTTATTAGGTCTCTCTATCTCAAATTTCAATCGCCTTCCAAGGAGAATAGGCCCTATGTTATCTAGTTCAAAAAATTCTTCAAAAAGCACACCTGGTTTTGAATAGATTGATTATTACCATGTTATTCATGGATTTGAACTTTAGATTTCATAATTTAAGGACATATATAATGTAATGTGTCTATGATTGCAGAGAATCGGATAGGGTTGTAGCAGAGAGTAATATTGAAAGTACTTTAGCTCCGTCCCATTTGGACTCTATTTATTGAATACTTCGAAGTGGGAGGCCAATAATTTGTTTGAGTCATTATAGGAAACTTCAACTCAAAATGGGACTCCTAAGGAAAATTAATAAAATAATAAAATAATATTTATTAATTTTGGAGGAGGAAAAGAAAAAACTACTTTTTTTGTTTGTATTTTCGACATATCTCCCTGTGTTTTTATTCAAATTTCGATTAGGAGAGCTCATTGGATATGGAATTAAATTTTTCATCCAATGAGTACTCACTCAGCATACTTTTGACAACCCCCGCTACCCCAAAAATAAGAAATACCTGAAAAAAATGTGATGATGATGTCATCATCACATTTTTTCAGGTATTTATTGTTTTTGGGGTAGTGGGGCCCATAAAAAGTATGCCGAGTGGGTACTCGTTGGATGTGGAATTTAATTATGCATCCAATGAGCTCTCCTGATCGAAATTTGAGTAAAAACACAGGTAGATATGTCGAAAATACGAACAAAAAAAGTAGTTTTTTTATGATACCTATCCCCAAATTTATATTGAAAATTTGTTTAAGAGGTGCTCCCTTTTTAATTTTAAATAATTTTGATTGGCTAATACATGATGACATGGAATTTGCATTATTTTTGGAAGGCCCATTTTAAATTGAAATTTCCTCTAATGAGCTAGGTTGATGATAGTCAACCACTTAGAGGAATGAGTGGCACTACAATAGAATTAGGAATTGAGGATAATTTTGTTTCTTAATTATAGAGGGATGAACCAATTGATGACACTCGATCAGATTAGGCCCAGGATACCACCAGATTAGAAGAAAAAGGTAATGCTACGGCTTCACAAGCTGCAGATGTTGGTACTGTAATGATAAAAACTTTACAATCATAGGAAAATGAAATACAAAGAACCAAGGAACGTAATCAATCCCATGTTGAGGATAATACAATATATCATCCTTTGTCAACCATTAGATACTCAAAGTTGTGTATTGATCCTTTTTACCATTATAGAGGACTCTGTAAGTTAGGTTCCCAAATTCTTAAAGGGTTCTAGCTCAATGGAAGAGCATCTGCTTTACAAGCAGGAGGTTGGTGGTTCGATTCCTCCATGCCCTAATGATATTATAATATCGGTTAAAACAACTAAATTAGTAATCAAAAGATAAGAGATAGGTGACCAAACAAAATTACCAAAAATCGTATATAAAATTACTAAAAGCGACTAAATTAGTGACCAAAACATGAGAGACGTGAAACTAGGAATTAAAAAGGATGTAACACGTGGCACAGATGATGAAGCCAAACATGGCGTTGATATGGTAGAAAAATAAAACGTTACTTTGGATGCAAAACATGGTGCTACATAGGAATAAAAATATGGTGCAACAATAGAAGAAATAATTGGTGTCGTTTTGGTAGCAAAACACGATGCAAAAAAGGAAGCAAAAACTGGTGCAAATTTGGAAGCGAAAATTGGCACATATTTGGAAGTAAAACATGGTGCAAAATGGGATTCTAAAGTGGTAGAAAAAATGGATGCAATATTGGATGCTAATTTGGATGCTAACATGGTGCTATTAAGGATGCAAATATGGCACTAACGGGGGTGTCATTTAAGAAGCAAAAGAGGACACTCGCTAGGAAGCAAAATAGGACGTTATTTAGGAAGAAAACCTTGACGTTGTTTAGGAAGAAAAGTTGGATGCTATTCTGGAAGAAAAACTTGACGTTGTTTAGGAAGCAAAGTTGGACACTATTTAGGAAGCAAAAAAAGAGAAGCTATTTTGGACTTCATAAAGGATGCTATTTAGGAAGCAAAAAACTACGTTTTTTGAGATGCTTTAAGTTTTTTCCATGATGCGTCCCATTTAGTGTCTAGTTTGACCACTCAATGAAAAAAAAAATTACACTAAAAAGGGATGCTAAATGGGACGCTAATTCCAGGATTTGTTGTAGTGTACTCTGCTTCTTTTGAAAAGAGAGATTCTTGCTTCTTGCTTGGCCAACAGATTGTTCTATATTCAAACATGAACACAAATCCAGAAGTATATTTTTTGTCATTACTCTCTCTAGCCCAGTTTGAATCAGTGAAACCAATTAGATCTAGTCGATCACCAGCAAAATAGTGAATCCCAAACTCTCTAGTACGCCGCACATAATGCAATATGGGATTCGTTTCCTTCTAATGTAGCACATGTGGCTCCTGCATGAACCTAGCAACAACACTCACAACATATGAAAAGTCTAGTCTCGAATGAGTAAGGTAAATTAAGATATCAATCAATTTTCTATAGAGAGTACTATCAACCAGGGGTGTAGAACCACCTTCTTCCAATATGATGCAAGATAGGAAGGGGAAATATGCTACTTTGAAATCAATCATATGTAACCTCTTGAGAAAATCACCTACATATTTGTACTGTGTAGTCATGATCCCCAAATATTTTTTATTCACTTCAAGGTCAATAAACTTCCTCGACATCCCTAGATATTTCATGGAGAATTCCTTGCTTAAAAGCTGACTTTATATCCCTCAATCCAAAATTTAAACCACTGGTAGTGAGAAAGTCATCCACATATAGGACAATCAATAGTATTCAACCTCCCTTCTATTCCATGTAGACATTGTATTCAGAATTGCACCTTTCAAAATTTTGTGACAATAAGAACACATCCATATTGGAATACCATGCCCTTGGGGCTTGCATGAGCCCATACAAATAATTCCTTAGTTTGAAAATGAAGGAGGAATATTTAGTGTAACCCTCAAGGTTTTTCATGTAGGTCTCTTGTTCCAAGTCACCATGGAGGAAGGCACTCTTCACATCCATGTGATGTACCTCCCATTTCTTCTAAGCTGCAATGGCCAAAAACAGCCTCATGGAACCCATTCTTGCAACAGGGGAGAATTCCTCATTGTAGTCCATCCCATGAACTTGTGAATACCCCTTTGAAACTAACTGAGCCTTGTACTTGGTAGTAGATCCATCTGCTTCTAGTTTGGTTTTGTAGATCCATTTTCACTGGACAAGCTTTCCCACTGGAGACAAGGAGACAAGCTCCTGGGTCTTGTTGTTCTGTAGTGAATCATATTCATCATCCATGGTTTCCTTCCACATTGGATCATGGAAATCCTATTTGTAAGACTGAGGATCATACCTCATCATCACGTAGAAGCTCTCTAGGAGAAGTGGATATGTATTACAAAGTGCAAGGTTCCCCTCTTGAAATTGAGATCTGGTTCTCCTTATGTCAGATGAATCCCCATTATTGTTCCAAACAAATTCAATGAGATTTTGGGACCATTTAGGCCTTAGATTAGGAGGAGGATATGGATCAATATCTGGATCTGCTTGATCTTCCTTCTCAAGATCAAGATCTGGTTCCTCTTGATCCTCATCTTTGAACTCTGAATTTGAAATATCAGTAGAAACAACATCACATGCAATTGTAATAGATTGAGCATTTATACCTTCCACTTCAACTATATGTAGATCAACCAATGGATATTCATTGAATTTGAAACTTCTCTCTATGAAGCATATTCTGGTTGTAATCTCCATCAATTTGTAAGCTTTCACATTATCTGCATATCCCAACAAAATGCCTTTGCTACTTTGAGGTTGGAAGGATTTCCTTTTGTTAGATGGAATTCTGGTCCATGATTTGGAGCCCAAAACCATTAGATGTGAGACATTAGGCTTATGTCCCATCAGTAATTTGAATGGATTGAACCCAATCACTAGCTTGTGCGGTACTCTGTTCTATATGTACAAAGCACAATTCATTGCTTTATCCCACAAATATGGTGGAAGATCTCTTTCTTCAAGAAGGAAGGTAGCCATCTCTTTCAAGGATCGATTCTTCCTCTTAGCTATTCCATTCTATTGTGGTGTATAAGGGATTGAATGTTGCATTTGAATACCTTCTGAAGCACACAACTACTAAAACTCTCTTTTGATGTAATCACCTCCATTTTTTGATATGAGTGCTTTTATATTATTCCCAATAGTGTTCTCATCTAAGGTTTTGAAAATTTTTAAGGTTTCAAACACCTCAGACTTTTTCTTAATCAAGTAGATCCAACAATATCTTGAGTAGTCATCAATGAAGGTCAGAAAGTATTTGGATCCATTAATGGATATCATAGGAATTGGTCTGGAGACATCACTATGAACCAATTCAAATGAAGAGGAAAATATTCTTTCCTTTCCAATTTCATACCTTTGCTTTGGGTGATTACCTACCAAGCAACCATTGTAGACACCTTGAGAGGACTTGATGAGAGGCAATCCCTCAACCATCTCTGCATTTTGCAGATGCTGGAGATATTTGAAATTGAGATGGATAAATATCTCATGCCAAATTTTTATGGTTTCATTAGCATGAGTTAATAGGGAAATTTTTTATAATAATAAAAACCCATTCCCATACTTAGGATATAAAATTTTAAACATTTTGGTTAAATTCCTAGGTCCTACACTAGCTAGTTGGCATCCACTTGCTCTCTTGTGGTAAAAAATTTCCTAAAATTCATCCAGGAGTGCTTTGGAAATATTCTGAATAATATTCTGACAACCCATCAGAATTCCCAGTTTAGTAAGTGTGCATTCCTTCCTTATCCAGAGTTTCCTACTTTTTCAACAACTTTTAAGGAAAAAGGTGAAAGCTAGTTTTAAGGAAATTGCCTTGTTTTTTACACAACTCACCCTCCTTATTTTTCTCTCCTAAAATCATAAGTTTTTCCACTTTCCTTCACTTATCATCTGATACAACTCATTCAGCCTATTTTTGACCTTCTTGACAGCTTACTTAAGTGTTTTATGCACCTATGGGGGATTTTGACTAGTTTAGTAAGCCTGCTTTTGTGTTGATTCGAATGAGATATTTATACATTAGAATATATGATGTAATTATATATTTGTACAACCTATTTTTTCATAATTTTGGCTGATGTAAACTTATTAAATATAATTTTGTGTTATGCACCATATACAGTCTCCATTTTGAGTGAATCTATGCATGTTTTTCAAGCAGTTTTGTGAGTTCAATTGATCTAAGCTTGAAATTAATTTCCATACACTTTGGTATGAGAGAGGAATAAAATGTGAGAATTCATATGCCTTAAAGGCATGATTTGAAATTCCTTTCTCTAACAGGTTCCCGGTAGATGTTTATGAGATCTCCAATGAGTAAGGTTCAAATATGACTCGCTTTGGTCAGCCAGAATGGGTCATCTGATATACATACAATATATTTGCTGCCAAGGATGGAAAATAGAGGTATTTATTGAACAATACATGCTCAAACTGAATTTAAACCTTCCCAATCGTTGGGATTTGAGAGTCATCTCCCATGCGTATACTAGGACCACCAAAGAGAACCAGAGAAGAGAATGATTTCTTGGAGTAAACCATGTGGTTGGAGGCTCCAGAATCAATGAGAAAGGCTTGTAAATGAGACAAACCAACCTTCAATACATGGTATCTCTCATGATCTTTAGTCTTATTTCCAGGATCATGATTCCTTGTGCATTCAGGGAGGGCAACATTGTTCTATCCAAGGATTCTTGGCATCTAGTCTATGGTTTTCTTCATACATAGGTTCTTCGGATGATTCCCTCTCAAACATTTTTTGCTTGTACTTAGAACTAGAGGTTCCATTTGAAGGATTTTGATTCTCCTTAGGTTTGGATTTATTTCTTTTTGTCCTTCCCTTTTGTCTCCCTTTAGCTTGTGCATTCTTGGTCTCCCCAACTAAAAGAGATTGATTCTTGGAGGATTTGGGCATCCCATTTGAATCAACTTGTATTTTTATTGAATGACGCATTCAATGAATACATCAAGTGAGGGAATTCACTAGTTTTGGGTAGTTAGTATCCCAGAGTGGATGGTGGACACAAATACAGAAAATTTTGGGCCAAGATTTATCAAAATGGAGAGCACCAATTTCTCATCCTTCTTGTCAATTCCACACTGCTTGCACTTGGAGAAGAATTGTTAAAATGGTTTTGAAATTGTTGGGTTGAAGAGAAATCAGTTCATTCTCCAAAATGTGGGCTCTAAGCTCATACTTCTTTCCAAACAGTGATGAAATATTCTTCCATACTTCCCTTGGTGTTTTTAATCCATCAAGTTGGAAGAGTAGCTCCTTGGAGATATGAATGCACATGAAAACAAAGGATTCATCCAATTTGTTCAGATACTTCAATTTTTCTAAAGGATGTTGGGGTTATACCTCCTTGCCCATAATGAAACTGTATAGACCTTTGTTGTGAAACACAATCTGCATATCTTCCCTCCAATCCAGATAATTAAAGGGTGTGAGGATCCTTGGTGTCAAGGTTGATGAATTCTCCATTTTGTAACTTCAGGAGAAGCACAATTCTTCTAAATTATTTAATTTACCTACATAAAACTTTCAATGCAAAAGAAAACCAATTCAATCACTCTGTACTTTGACATGTGCACATTATCAAGGTGCTTCACACTTGGCTAGACTTCTCTGGAACAATCCAAAGCGAGAAAGGAAAAGATACCACGAATTATTTGGAACCTAGTTTCTTATGGTGCATCAATGGAAGTTTTTGAGGATTGAAAATGGCTTGAGCACCTGCTATGATACCATGTAAAATTTAGAAAATATACATGATCATCAGATTATATTGAACCTTACTACGAAAGAATAATGAATGAGTAATAAGAATGAGAGAAACCTCCTGTAATAAATAATGAAAATCCATGATATAACATAAATAACAGAACACAAGGAATTTATTGATTGCAGGCCATTGCGAGGGGGAAACCTCCTTTGAGAAATATCAATACAAATAACTCGTGGATTCCTTCATTGGCCTCAACACATACTTATATACTAATTCTAATCTAAACAACTATTACTCCCCATTAATGTGGGATAATACAATGTACTCACGATATGACTTGCAAAGCATATGCATCCAACAAGAATATACTAACAAAGTAAAGAGAAGGGTTGACATGGGTTCCTAGCATCCCCTCCCTCTTAGAAAATATTTTCCATTAAAGCTTTATATGTGCAAATTGTTGTTGAATCTAAGGAGTGGTTCCCATATAGCATCCTTTGGTTGCATGTCATGCCACTGAATTAATACCTCTATGATGGATCAAGAGTGAAGCTGATAAGTGTGCCTATTGAGGATGGAATCCAAATGCAAAGTGATGTATCCTTCATTATCTATTTTTGGAAAACCATTTTTTCTTTGATGTTGGTGCCAATAACTTTCTTAAGACAGGAGACATGAAATACTGGGTGAATGCAAGAAGGAGGAAGTTCCAATTTATAAGCAACTAACCTAATCTTTTGAAGACCCTTATATGGCGCATAGAACTTTGGATCCAGCTTATGAATGCCTTTGATTTTTAGGGAGGATTTCTTGTAAAACTGTGATGAATAAAAACCATATCACCGACTTGAAAAGTGCGCTCATAACGGTGCTGATTGGCTTGTTGTTTCGTTCAGTTTCTTTCCATGTGAAAATTGTCTTGCAAAAGGTGAAGAATCTGATCTTGGTTTTGGAGAACCGTGTCAACTAGCTGAACTGGTGAACTATTGGGGGTGTATGGAGAGAGCACTGGCAGTTCATGACCATAGAATACTTCATATGGAGTCATTTAGATGCAGTGTGGTAGGAGATATTGTACCACCATTTAGCGAGAGGGAGCCATTTTTCCCACTGATGTTGTTGTTAAGAGGTGAATCAATGAAGATAAGTTTCCATACATCTGTCAATAGCTTCATTTTGACCATTTATTTTTGCGTGATACCTTGAACTCATCTTCAGTTTGGCACCAGTGTGGTGAACTAGTTCTATCCAAAAATGACTTCTGAAAGTTGCATCATGATCTCATACAATAGAAGAAGGAATTCCATGAAGATGAAAGATATAGTCCATGAAACTTTGTGTGACTGAGGAGGCGGTATATGGCTGGTCAAGGGAAAAAAATGACTATATTTGGATGGGCGATCAACCAAAACCAAGATCATTGTCTTCTCTCAATATTTAGGGGTCCCTTCAATGAAATCCATCGAAATATGTGTCCAAATCCATGTAGGGATGGGAAAGGGTTTGGGAAATCTTGGAAGGAGTGTCATTTCACCCTTGTGGCACTGGAAGGTATCACATTCAACCACCATTTATAGAATTTCCCTTTTCATTCCCTTCCAAAAGAAGTTATGATGTGCCTGCTCATACATTTTGAGAAACTTAGAGTGCCCTGCCGATGGAGAAGAATGGAGTTCATAGAAGACAACCTGTTGAAGATTGGTGCTCCAAGGAAGCACCAAATGAACCTTGTATCTCACAGAAGCACCATCACAAGAGTAATGTGGTACAACAGAAGGGTTATGGGCCAATCGTTGGATGATCTCAGATAATGAAGAGTCATTTAGATAGCCTTGCTAAATAAATTGCAACCAATTTGGAATAGGCAAAGAAATAGATGAAATAGAAACCTGTTCCCTGGGTGAATTTATCATCACAATTATAACAAAGCCCTTTTCTCTACATGCCTGCATCTTGGATTCAGACAAATTCTTGATAGGAGTGGTTCTAGGGGATGGTGTGATTGGAGGTCTATGGGAAACCATATTTTTGAATGGAACAAAAGTGGAATTGGAGCGTTTTTGAGCTATGATCTCATATTCAACCAACTTATCTAACCCTAACGATTCCATCATTGTGTTGGGAAAAAAAAATTAACTTCAGATCATATTGCATCCTTCAGACCACTAATAAAACAACTACTGTAGATGCATAAGACAATCATTTTGTGTGATTGGCTAATTTCTCAAATTCTTTCTGATACTATCTTACAGTGCCAGTTTGAAAAAGTTTAGTGAGTGCTCCTCTGAATTCATTAAAAGCAATAAATCCAAATTGTTGCAAAAGTAGTTGGCAAAAATATTTCCATTTTGGATCCTCTTGAGCCTAGATGTACCAACATAATCATTGAAGGGCTTCATGTTCCAAATGAAAGGATGCAAGTGGTACTTTTTGACATCAAAAGTGTTATGCAGATTGAAATATTATTCTTCCCTGGATATCTATCTAGTTGGTTCATCACCATTGAAGCAATGAAAATCAAGCTTCGACCCATGAAAATTGTTGAAAGAAGAGAACCTAGTCTGCAGACGACTATGGCTGTCATCTATTGCTCATGGCTGAACGATGAAGATGAGGAGATGATTTTTTTCATCAAGATCTTGGAATTTTATCTTGAGGGAAGCAAGTTCATCTTCCATTTGTTTTTTTTCTTCTGTGTGGGTGACAACCATAACCATGAGTGTATTTTTTTTGGGGGGGGGATGGGTAGAAAAACAATAATAGAATTTTTTTTAGATTAGGAAAATTCGGAGTTGGGAAAAAATTTGATGGGTAATTGGGGTTTGACTAGGTTTTGGACACTTTATGAGAGACACAGAAGCTGAAAATGAGAATTTTAGAAGCGGATTGAAAGAATGGGAAATTTTTTCAAAGAGAGACAAGGAAGAAGAAATAGGAATTAAAATTGTGGCAAAATTTGATGGTGATTGGGTGAGAATCGAAGAAGTTCTGGCAAACCCTAAAAATAGACAAATGTGGGATTTGTAGCTCTAGAAAGTGGAATTTGGGATAAGGTCCTCAAGGAAGTAAATATGTAGAATGGAATTGTAGGGGCTCCAGTGAATTTTCAAGGAAAATAGAGCTAAAATAAATAATATATGGCTAAAAATAGAAATTTGTACCTTTTTTTTGTTGGAATTGATCTGTGGCGGCTCTGGACAGATGCAATATGTTATTTATCAACTAGAAATAGATATGGATCCTAGGTATGTTCGACTTCTTAAAGATTTAGGGGATACACTCGGACACCATTTTTTTCTAATGACTTGTGTATTAGGGAAGCATCCCTCACTCCACGGATCACGTAAAACTGATAACCGCTTCGCCACAATGACAACTCTTGGTTTACCTCACGGGTGGAAACTATTCAATCAGGTAGGGGCCATTGTTGTTTTTTTTTGGTAGGTCCTCACAATGGAAAACTACTTCAGGGTTTATATGGTACTCATCATAATGATTTTTAGGTCTATTCATAGGTACTTCCCATAGTTAAGAGGATATGGGTTATTCCCTGATCTGAACTTGCAACTAAAATGAACAATATGGATGCAAAGAAGAAGAAATACTACAATAATCACAGTGCTGGGAAGCCAATGAAAACAAAAATTTAGTAGAAATTCCACTCAGTGATCCCAAGAAAGTGCTCTGATATCATATTAGATAAACCTCTTGCAATAAACAATGAAATGCATGATATAATAGAAATAATAGAGAAGTGAAGGAATTTATTGATTACATACCACTTTGAGGGGGAAACCTCCTTTCAGAAAGATGAATACAAATAACTTGTGGATGTCTTCATTAACCTCAATATGTACTTATATACTAAGTCTAATATAAACAACTATTACTCCCAATGAGTGTGGGATAATACAATATACTCATGAGACGACTTACAAAGAAGATGTGTCCAACAACAATATACTAACAAAGTAAAGAGAAGGGTTGACATAGGTTCCTAACAAATAATTTATGTGCTTGAATTTCAAACAACCATGGTGAAATTATTCAGACAGGAGGAAAAAAAATGATAGCATAACCTTAATCTCATAATCATTAATCTGTATGTAATGTGTATGTAATACATCTATGATACAATAAAGAGAATTCAAATCATCTAGGAGTGATTCAAATTTAATAACTTGGACTGACTCTAGAGATCACTTACTATGGGAAAATCACCATTGGAGACTCACTAGTGTAACTCCAGACAACTAAATTAGTTCAAAATCAATTAACTAACCAAGGTAGGTGAGAAAGGGATCCTAACCTCAAATCATGCAAATGTGTCCCTAGGCTAACTGAATGTGAACTAACTAATGGATCATAACTCAACACAGACTAAGGTGAACTGATGGCAGGACTCCCATGACTAAGTGTGGATTCCTAAAATATAGGGATTTACCTCTAGAGATCCTAAACTATGCAGACTGACGTATCAAGTGGTAGGTGGGCCCTAGCTAAATTCCCCATGTCACTAATGTAGTGGAAACATACTCCTAAGCTAGGAAACTGATATTTAGACTATGGTGGACAAGGGAGGATTACAAACTAATCCTAATAATTTCTAATGGGGAATTTTTTTTACCATAATAAACTTTTGGTTGCTAAAAAATCCATTGGAAACTAGTATTTCCTTGTGCTTCTCTACCTTTCCTTTTTTCATTTAGTTGGGTCTTATAAACCTAATTGACACCAATGCTTGATTTGTCTGCTGGTAGATGAATAAGACTCCATGTATTTTTCCTTTCAATGGAATTAATTTCATCATTCATGACCTTTACCCAATGTTCTTCCTTCACCACTTCTTATAAATTTGTGGTTTTGCATGTAGTGTGCCTACGGTGGAGAGTAGGCACACTATCTAGGAGACAAGCAAGAAATCCTAGATTTTAAGAACCTATTGACATTTACAAATTCCCCCCGAATAAATACATGGATGTAACAACTTAGTATGATCTATAGTGTGCACCTACATGTCTATAATACATAAATTAGAAAGGTTTAGAGTCCATACATTCGACAATGGCACATTCTCTAGGTGCATCAAACCCAGGAGGACCCTTTGGAAAGCCAAGAATTTGAGGCAATTTCCCCATCAATTGTTTGGAACCCAATAGCTTTTGGTGCTGCACCAGATGTATCTATACTTGGTTAAAGTCACTATATACAATAGGAACACTAAAATCAACTACAAGCTTTTATTTTGCAATATTGGGTGTTTAGGAGGAAAGTACTAGATTTGTGATTACTCAAGTAGGTGATCTCCAACCTATCCCAAATGATAGATAAGACTCACAAATTTTAGATATTAAGGTATTTCCAGGTCATATTTTGTCTTACCTACCTGTATAAACTTACATAACGAGATTTGGTTGAGTAGAGTTTTGGTTTTTACAATGAAAGTCAAAACTGGTAAGATTTAACAATGTATTGAGCATAGGATAAATAGAGCGTCGAATATAGACAAGAAATTTCAGAGAAGGAGCATAACTTATGATTTTATAAATATGTAGGTATATAATTATGTAATTATTCTATATAGAACAAAATCTATGGTGCATAGAACATAACACTCCCAACTACAATACTACAATGATACCACATTTCTAATAACACTTGCAAATAACACCCTAGAACTGTGGGAACCTCCACTGGAATGAAACACACACTAGAAATACTGTTTGATGGTGCAATATGATCAATTAATGGACAGGGTTTCCACTTCTCACTCACCAATCAAAATGGTTAATATGCTCCAACTAGATACTATAAACATAGGGTCACATCTCCGTACTAGTTTGAAAGGGGTACATCTCCCAAACATGAGAAGCATAAGAAACTCTATAAGAATTCACATAATCAACAATATAACCCCCACTCATGAATTATTCCTCCCTTTTTAAGCTTTACTTTCCCCAAATTCTATGCTTCAAAACCATGGACATGACTAGTTCATCCACTTTAGACAATACTAGGGAGAAATACCATGGAACATTCCGAAACAATGCATCGGGTAGTTATTGGTTCATAATTTCTCCAATATATTCATGAATACACCCTCTAACCACCTTAACCACTTCTTCCTCTTTTTGAGGATAATTGGTTAGGTTTGTCCACTTCCATCATGGTTTGTCCACATGATCTCCATGTTTTAAGTAAAAAGCCCCATTTCATGGGATAAACATGCCACTTGGTCCAAAACCCTCCTTGGATCCTCTTTGGCTATTTAAAAACTATATGATCCTTCATTAGCACCATGATATTGACCCTTTTTCACCTTAATTAAAGTTTTAATACCTACTTATGGACAAACTCTTTCCTTCAGCATTTTTAATAATTTGGGAAAGGCAACCTTAGATAAATTTTAATTACCAAATTAACTGAACTTCCCACTTGAATCAATTGGAATCTAATGGGTTAGCGGATGGATCCATATGTCACCAAGGTTGGGAAATTATAGTCGTCCCGTCCCAATATTTCTTGTCCTCAAGATATTGCAATCTCGGGTGTTGCAAAATGTATCCACCTTCCCATGTTGCATCTTCAATAGGAAAACCTTTCCGCTGCACAAGATACTCCTTTACGGTTCAACTTCTCAACATCCTCTCTCAAACCTACAAAATCCTCTCTAGAACTAGTACCATGATTCCTTCATCATAAAGTGGAGGGGTCTCCTTTGAAATCACTACTTGTTTTACAACTACCTTCTTGAGATGAGATACATGGAACACATTGTGTATCTTGATTTTTGCTGGACACTCCAACTCATAAGCAACCTTACCAATCCTACTCACAAATCTACATGGGACATAGAAACTTATATGAAAATTTTCATCTCCCTTTTATTTCAAGGATGATTTCCTATATGGCTACAACCTCAAATACATCAAGTCACCCTCTTGGAAAGTTCTCTCTATCCTATACTTATCTTCATACATCTTTTGTTGGTTTTGTGAAACCAATAAATTGTCCTTGAGTTCCTTGAGAATGTATTAACTCTCTTGGATCCAATGCTTGTTCTTTTGGGCCCTATAATCTCTAAAAATAATATCTACAAATGTAGGAGCATCATACCCATACAAATTTTTTAAAGTTGTCATGCTAATGGATATGTGGAAAGTTGTGTTGTGGCATAATTTTCCCAAGTGAAACCATGTAATCCATGCATTTTGATGCCCTGTGACATAGTTATCGAGGTAATATTAAATCCATTGGTTCAACCTTTTAGTTTGAACACTAGTTTAAGGGTGATATCTTATGATAAGATCCAAGATTGTTCCAACCAACTTGATTATCTCTTTCCAAAATGCACTTGTGAACTTGCTATCCTGTTCACTTACTATGATTTTGGGAAAACTGTGCAACTTGAACACTTCTTTAAAGAATAGGGAAGAAACTTATATTGATGCAATAGTGGATGAAACAACAAATAAATGTGAAATTTTTTCTAGTCTATCAACCATAAAAAATACGCAATCTTTACCTTGGGATTTTGGCAAATCGGTGATGAATTCCATGGAGACACTTTCCCATTTTAGCTCCAAAATGGGTAGAGGTCGTAATAGACTAGAAATATGTATATGGTCCACCTTATTTTTTGGCATGCAATTCACTCCCTCACATGCACCAACACATCATTATTGAGGCCCTTCCTTTATAACCTCTCTCTCACCTTTCAATATGTCTTCAAGAAACCAGGGTGGCCAGTTAAGGGTGCCGCCATGAGCAACTTCTAAAATTTTCTTTTTCAAGTTTGATCCTAAAACCAAGAAGATTTAGTCCTTGTAGTATATGAAATAATTGAGAAAATTGTCTGACTCATACTTTACCAAACCATCTAACAAATCACATACAAAATTATTCTTAGAGTACTCAATAGCTAGTTGTACTTTCCAATCATGTGGTACTTGCATCAAAGAAAGAGTGGGATTCCTAGAAAGGGAATCAACTACCACATTCATCTTTCCCATTTTGTACTCTATATAAAAATCAAAATATTGAAATTTTCTTACCCATTTTTTTTGCATGTCATTGGGCCCCCTTTTGTGTCAAAAATTTCCCCAAGCTATTGGGATTAGTCTTGACAATGAACTTTTTTCAAACTAGGTACTATCTAAACTTAGCCAAGGCATGCATTATGGATAACATATATTTTCCATATATGGAGTAATGCCTCTCATGTGGCTGAAATTTTCTTCTCTGATAGGAAATGGGGTGCATATTCTACATCAAGACCACTCCTGTGCCTTCTCCTGAGAAATGACACTCAAGTACAAATGTTTGAATGAAATGTGGAAGTGAAATTTCTGGGGAGCTGCTCATCGTATCCTTCATTCACTTGAATACTTTCTCTGCTTCCTTTGAAAAAATGAAAGATATTTTGTTGGTGATATCTATCAAAGGTGATATCAACCTTGATAATCCTTTAACAAACTTCATGTAAGAGATGCATATGTCAATGAAGGCTCTCAATTTAGTGATGTTCCTTAGGATTGTGTAATGTAGGATGGAATAAATCTTCTCCATGTGTACTTTGAAACCCTCTTTCCCAATAACATGATGAAGATATATGATCTCAATCATTCCAATTCTCATTTCGACAACTTGGCATAGAATGCTTGTCTCCTAGAATGGCTAGCATAATATCCAAATTCTACAAGTGTTCTTCCCAAGTATTGCTATAATCCAAAATATCATCAAAGAATATAAGAACATAATTATGAATATGCTTACCAAATTTTCTAT
Organism: Pseudotsuga menziesii; assembly: GCA_001517045.1. Classification (NCBI taxonomy): domain Eukaryota; kingdom Viridiplantae; phylum Streptophyta; class Pinopsida; order Pinales; family Pinaceae; genus Pseudotsuga; species Pseudotsuga menziesii. The sequence continues at coordinate 159,048 of LPNX010211269.1, forward strand.
TCATGAGATATTGGAAGTGGTTGGTGCATTATTCAAGACAAAGGGCATGGATAAAAACTAAAAGTGTCCATAGTGACACCTAAAGGTTGTCTTCTGAATGTCCTTCTCCCGATCCTAATTTGGTATTATCGAGAGTGGAGATCTATCTTGGAGAAGAACTTGAATCCATGAAGCTTATCCATAAATTCATCAATAATTGGAATGTGATATCTGTTAATGATGGCATTCTTTTTAAGGGCCATGTATTCAATTCACATGCACAATTTCCCATCCTTCTTCTTGACTAGGACCAATGAAGATGAAAATGGAATTGAACTTGGTTCGATGTAACCCAATTCAAGTAACTCCTTGATGTATTTCTCTTTCTCATCCTTGAAAAATTTTGTATTCTTGTAAGGATGGATCCTGATGGGTGGTGTTCCCATATCCAACTTAATTTTATGCTCAACACCTATATTAGGTTTCTTTCCATGTGGAATATCTCCAAATACCTTCTCATGCTGGTGCAACAACCTATTAATGTCTTCTGGATGTTGTGCTACATCAATGGTTGTGCCTTGAGTAGTGATAAGACATTCAATATCCCACTCAATGTCCCCATCCCTTAGGATGGAGATCATGCTATGCGAAGACACCAATTGATTGGGGTAGGTTTTGATGCCTCTCAACATAACTTGTTTCCCATCATGATCTTGGAACTTCATTTTAGGAATGTTGTAATTCATAGAATGATCACAAATGGAAAACAACCATTGGAATCCCAACACAATGTTAGTATCAACCACATTAACCACAAAGAAGCTATCTTTCAAAATATAATCTCCTATGGTGATATGCAACTTGGGAATCCATCTAATACAATCCATGGAGTTATTACCTAGAATGATGACAGTGAAACCATCAAGGGTTTTTGTGGGTAACTTCCTTATTTACACCAAGGATGAATCCATGAATTTGTGAGCATAAGCTCCATCAAAAAAAACTATGACTCTCTGTCCCTACGCCACTCCTTTTTATCTGAGAGTGTGCTAGCGTGGGACTCCTCCTGTGAGAACTGCAATCTTTCCACTCTCAGGTGGTGGATTCTCTTCATCTATTGTCTCATACCCTCCACTTATATCAACATGATCATCTTCACTTTCCTCCTTAGTTTCTCTCTCTGAGAAAAATTCAATGTAATGTGCCTTACCCTTGATACACTTGTGGAATGGTACCAATGGTTCCTAGATAGTAAAGAATAACTTCCTCCTACTCAACTCTTCTTTATCTCTAAAGGTGTTCTCCTTCTTGAAAGTGCCAAACAAATTTTTAAGAGGTCCTTGACTCTTAAATCTAGTGGGAACAAAAACTTTGGGAGGATTTCTGGTCCTGAACATAACATCTCAAAAGTCTCTTGTATTTCTCATTGCATATGGAAAGCTAGTTGATCTATAGGCCCTGAGAAACCTTTTAATGGCTCAACTAATCCCTTTGTGAAGAGAAGAATTAAGTGAGTTTCAAATATGTTAGTGACCATCAAAACTAGTTTTTGGAACTCTAAAATATATGCCTATGTAGCCCTAGTCTTTCTTAGGAGCGCCAACTACTTGAAATGGATTTTTGGATCCCCTCAGTCAAAACTATCCACTAACCTCCTAGTGAACTCTCCATAGTTGGTCACTTGTTCATGAACCAAGGTTTGCATGCCATGGAACCATCAACCATTGTCTTGACCATTTTAATGAAGGGAATCTATTTTGACTGCATCCCTCTCAGTCATAGGGTTCAACTAAAAACAAGTGTCTAACATTTGGATCCATGAGCTAGAATAACACTTTGATGAGCCATGAAAATATGGAAGAGAGATATTTCCAAAAAAATTATTTAACTCATGATTTTGAGTAGATACCGACTATAACAAATTTGAATTTTAGGAGGGGCTATCTTCCGCCTCCAAAAGTCACTTTTGGGGGTAGTTTTGGCTTTTAAGGAGGTATTTACAAAATCGCCCCTAATGGCATCACCACTAAAAGTTTGGCCTTTTAGGGCTGGTTTCGAAAGAGATCAAAACCACCACTAAAAGTGAATTTTTGGGGTGCTTCTAACCCCCCCCATAAAAGTGACTTTTAATGGTGGTTCTAAACCCCACTCGTAGACACTTATGGGGGCGGTTCCAACCCCCCTCTAAATTAATTATTATAAACCTTTGGGGGAGGTTACAAACCCCCCTCATAGGTACCTACGAGGGCAATTACAAACCACCCTCATAGGTACCTACGAGGGCGGTTACAAACCCCCCTCATAGGTGCCTACAGGGGCGGTTCTAAACCCCCCGTATGTTTCTACAAGGGTGGTTCTAAACCACCCCTAAAATTCAACTTACAAACCTTTATAGGCGGTCTTAACAAAACCACCCCTAATAGCATTGATGCTAAGGGTTTGAAATTTTAAGGACAGTTTTGGAAGAGATCAAAACCAACACTAAAAGTGAATTTTGGGGGTGGTTCAAAACCCCCCTTAAGATTCCTTATTACAAACATTTATGGGTGGTTATAAAATCCCCTTGCCAATACCTATGGGGGCAGTTCAAAGAACTCCCTAAAACTCCATCTTACAAACATTTGGGGGTGTCTAGGAATCCCCCTTATATAAATCTAGAGAGGGGGTTTTGAAACCCCCTCATTTGAACATAAAAGAGAATTTTTGAACCCTCCTCGTAGTGACATATGAAGGTGGTTTAGAACCCACCCTATAGCCATAATAAATAATAATAAAATATATTTTTATTAAAAATACCAATATTGCAATATCATTAGGGCATGGAGGAATTGAACCACCAACCTCCTTCTTGTAAGGCAGGCTCTCTTCCATTGAGCTAGAAAGCTTTAATAAATTGCTAAAGGATCGATATTAATACCAAGATTGCATCATTTGTAATTCTAAGAAAAAACAATAATATATAAATACAACCCTGCTTAGAACCCAATTTTTATTTCCAAAGACAACCATGCTTAAAATCACTCATCAACAACCTACATGCTCATATCTAGAGAACACAAGAAAATGACACTATTAACTAAACAAAAAAGATTTGCAATACATAAATATTACATGCAATAAAATGAGTGTTATATAAAGATATTATTAATGTTTCCTAAACCATTGTATATGCTTCTCATCATCCTTTTTAGCTAGATATATGTTCCCAATTCTTAGTTCCTTGCCAATACTTTGAGTTTGACATGATTGAATCATCCATCGATGTCACTTGGTTTTGATGTCATTGACTGTTTACTACTCACACGATAACACCCATTTCCAACATTATAAATGTCACTTTAAATTACAAAGATGATTGTCTCATTTGAATATCCATTTGAAAATGTTGGAATGTCAATGGATTGGTAAGTAGGGGGATGAGCACATTTCTAATATGAAAAAAATATAATATAATTTGTGTAAGTTGAGTTAATGCATCTAGTATACAAATTAGTGAAACATGGTCACTGTATTGGTATAATTATCTAGATAATATTCTAGGATCAATGAGCACATCTAAAGGTAACAATAAAAAACAATGAGCACTTATATCCTTACATAATTGTAGGAGGGATTTCTCCCTTACTACAAGGCAAGAATGGCTACCTTCTGTCTATAGGAAGGAAGGGTAGGGTTCCTGGTGGTTGTGCAAGAAAAAAAAAATAGAAATGAAATAGAACAGAAATAAAAAACCCCTCTGCACACAAGTTTATGGGTTAAGCTCCAATACCCTGCATACAACTTGTTAGAAAACCTGAAGACCTGTAAGCAAACAATGGAGACCTGCAAGAACATGTTAGGCCATACACCTGCAAGAAAAAATATGTTAGAAAAAACTAAAATAAACAACACAAAACAAACATTATACCTTCTATGGGTGGAAATGGGCCACCATGCCCTAGCTTGGAGAAGCACCTCTCTTGAGAATGGGGGAGCTATGGCTCAATGGGAGGATGGATGAGAGGGAGGGTGAATGGCTTGAGAGGAAAATGGTCTCAAGGCACTCACTCGGGTAGCATAATAGTATGCAATGATGGAATGTTTTGAGAGTGACCCCACCCCTCTATTTATAAGATTTTTAGGGCTTTAAGCCCCTGGTTGGGCCTTTAGCCCCTTTTTTGGCCTTTTAGCCCCTTTCACTCAATATTTAGCTCTTTTGGGGGTTTTAAGCCCCTTTGATGGGTTTTATTCCCCTTTTGGAGGCTTTAGCTCCTATGAGAGCTATTTTGGCTCTTTTTAGGGGTTTTTAAGCCCTTTTTCATATTTTCAAGCCTTTTTGAGGGTGTGGGGGTCAAATGGGGTCAAATGAGGGTCGTGTGTGGGTGTCCTTGGGTGGTGTAGGCCATGTAGAGCTGGGTGAGGGATTTTTTGGGTTAACATATTTCCCCTTGATGTGTGAGGGAAGGAGCTCATTGTATGGCTGATGGACATCATAGGATTTTCTGGGGATAGGTGGTGCTTCCTAGGCTAGGGCATGGTGTCTTTTGGTTTTTGTATTAACATGGTTCCCATCAATGGGTGTGATACAAACAATGTATGACATGTATATGGACGAGGCGGGAATTCCCATGATCGTAACAATGCCAAAAGAATAATGTGATCTATGCTCTATAATACAAGAGCCGATCATGTACAACTAATGATACATAGTGGTTTCCTCAATGAGAGGCTGAATACGATACTGATTTGAAGAACTACTACATTGGACCCATGTCATTCTCATGGAATGTTATATCTTCATGACTGATAGCTACTAGATCTGGAATGGTACATAGCTGTATGGACTCACTGATGGAGATTCAATGTCATGTGGTACAAATATGCTTCATCAATCATAAATCTATATAGAAGCACTACTCGGGCTTCTAAACACTGTCTCCAACGCAACTTGGAAATCATAAGGGACATAAACCTGTTTAGGTCCCTCGAATAGACTCAACAATTTGCTAGAGTCAGGTGACATCCGGGGTCTTCGACCAAATACTGCATAGACCAATACCCTATATGAATCTCAATGGTGCGATGATGTAGTTGGAGTTGAGCACATGGGAAAAAACCATCCCAAGAGGCATTAAGGACTCCTCTCAAGTGGTCCAAGGAACTCATTAATGAGGTTAATGAAACCAAGATACAGGGAACTTTGGGTCTATCCTTTGGAATATGTGTGTTGTCGTCGATAGAGGGAGACCTGCCCCTGGTCAAGGCAATGATGTTTCCTTGACCAGAAGCGCGAGGGAGATAACCAAAAGATGTGAGACAATCTGAGGACTGACCCACTGAATGGGGGGGGGGGAGGAGTTGAATAGGGGTAGAGGGAGTGTAGTAGACTCAAACTTCCTTTGTTCAGAGTATGACAGCAGGGCGGACCAGGCAGTAAATGTAACTGACTCATGGGAAAGGGATCATAGCTGTAATACCAGGAATGTCACTGGAGATGGGAAATACTTGGAGGAGGTAGAAATTTTTGATATCAATGGGATCCAAGGAAGACAAATTACAGAGTAATCTGAACAACGGCAACCCAAAGTGGGAATGCTGCCAAACTGTTATCTGTGGGGTGGTGTCTAAAGACACCGTTGTGGTACGATCTCATGGATTTTTGGCGAGCCCGAGAAAGTAAATGCTCGATGGTGCTTTCAATTTTAGAGAGTCTAAAAGCATGAAGAAGACTCTAGTGGGGGCTCTTTTTCGTTGGTAGTCTCCTATTCCTGAAAAAAAAAATGTATACATAGGAGAGCTCGCCCATCCTGTAAGGGATGAGAGACTTATTTACTGTTGGTAGTCTAATCAGGCTGAAAAAAGTTAAACCTATACTGAGTGGACGGTCATTCAGATACTTTTACGAGCATGAATGAAACCAAGTTTGCTTAGCAATATTTTCTTAATGAGAAGGCTATAAAAGAGCTGAACGACAACCCATGGTGATATTTTTCATAAAGTTCAGCCCCTATGCATGCAATAAAAGTATGCAGAGGGGAATGGTCTTGGCTTGAATTTGCCAAGGTGGTCCTTTTCATTTGATGGTCTACATAGTCAGCAAAAGGAGATAAACAAGACGATGTAGACACCCTTTCCTATACTTTAACGAGCAGGAAAGGAAGTAGTTGTGCTCGGACATCTTTTCATTCTTTTAGGATTCAGAAAAAAGCTTAAAAGAAACTCTATTATGGTCACCCAATCGCCGTGGCACATGTGGCTCCCGTATGTCGGGACGAAGGACAGTGGTCCAAAGGTCATCCGTGCAATATGGATGGAGCAGGTGGCTCTTAATCATACCGATACATGCATGGAATAGATTGCGGAGAAGGCACATGAGTCGATGTGGCAGAGGCATGCAAACTGAACTAGTGGCTCTCAGATAGAGGTCAGGAGAGCTATGTGTGATTTGTGATGGATGGTCTTGACTACATGTGATGTGAGTGCAAGTACGAAGGTAGTTATATGCAAAATGCATGCAAAGGAAATGATCCATTCTCTGGACGATGGTCTGGAGATCTGCATAAGGTGCGGTGGACGGATTAGAAAACTATATGCTAAAAATCAAAGTGATGTGCCTTATGGGAGGTGGCCCAAGAACACACATAAGTGGAGGTAGTATGCAAGTGCAGGTCCAGAGACACTTGCATCATGATGTTGTGGCTCGTAAATTGAGGTAACTTCTAGGAAGTGGTCCCGAAAATTACTTTTTAAACATGAGACGATTGTCTCATCAGGATATTTGACCCTTGAGGTGTGAGAGGTTTCTCGAATGGGATCCAGGTGACTTTGGATTAGAAGCTGATGGCGCTGCCCCTGAATGGGGGTGTTTGATTTGTGGTAAAAGAATTGCAAAACAAAAAAGGGAAAAAACTACGCTATAAGGGACTCATAGTGGTTATATCAGGAATAGACTCTCTTGAGGTAGAGCCCATTGCGTGGCTTCTTCAAGAGTCGACCATCTGAGTCAGCAAAGAGGTATGCCCCCTTGTCGAGATGAAGGTCATTGGCAAGGAGGGGTGATGGAATCTGGTCTTTTATGGGAAGAACCGATTCCACACTATGGTTAAAAGGGAATGGGGTAAAACCAGAGGCAGTCTTACAGATCTCTTTGTCATTGCGTAAGTGGTGCCAGGGTAGATCAGGTGGGTCTTCCACGGTCGATGAGACAGAAGGGAAACTGGTGTTAGAGATCATGTAAATTGTATTGGTTGTGGCTTTGGTGGCCTTGGACCCAGTATCTATTGGAGGAAGAGGGGCAGGCTTGGAGATGGGAAGACTCTTTGATTGACCCATAGGTAAGTGCAACATCATCTCAATTGGTTGGATAGGAGTCAACACATCTTGGGGGCTCATAGGTAGCATAGGTGGTTCAAGGTACCATGCAGGGAATCCCATTGTGAAATCCTGTAGATTGTGGGTTTCCAAGACAGACTTGCTCATGATCCCAGATGGTAGGAAAAGGAAAATGAAAAGGATCATGTTGAGTGGGAATGAACCCCAGTGTTTCCCTCGTAACTGAGGTTGAGGTTGCAACCGAGGTTGCAGTTGCAGATGGAGCTACAACTGTGGTTGGTGCTGCGGCTGTAGATGGTGCTACGACTGCAGAGGGTACATGTCATTCCATGGGTATTCTGGGGCGGTTAATTCTTCCAGTATCTCCTCATCATTGCGGAAGAAATGAAGAGACAAGTTTGATGGACCATCAGTGATGGTGGAGACAAGAGGGTCTGTAGAACTGGACATCATGTAAATGGACATGGTGTCCGAAGAAGGAGGTGGGGGGTGAACTTCTTCGATCAGAGTGATCTCAGATTCAAGGGAATGTTGTTGAAGGTTGGCTAGAGCCATTCGAAACTCAGATAAGTCTTGGAAGTGGTGAGAATAGTGTCCATACAATTCGCAAAGGTCACAAGCATGGTTTGTTCTCAATGACTTGCTTCTCACTATTGGCCCGTTTGGAAGTTCAACCATGGGGAGGTTTTTCATTGTATCCATGGCATCCAAATGCGTGCAGATTATGGGAATTTCAGGGTAGTTTTTATTTGGATGGACCTATTCTTCGCAGATGGTGCAGGGAAGGATCTGTCGAGGTTCAGCGGTAGCTTTTTCTTTTTTCCCCCTTTCCCTTTTTGGGTGGGGCTGTGTGGGTGCAAGTGCAATGGTTGGTTTTTGCAGGCTAGGTGGAGGATGAGATTCGACCACAATGGGTTGCATGGGGGTTAATACTACCTGGGGAATTGGTGGTTGAGCTAGTGGATCCAAGTACCACACGGGAATTCCCAATGTAAGTTTGGGTAAGTTTAAGGTGGCCATTATTGACTTGCTCATGACACCAAGCGGGGGAAAGAGGAAAGGAATTGTGTGGACTGGAGAGGAGCCCAGATAACTCCTTGATGGTTGTATCTGGGGATGAGGTTATGGTTGTGGATGCGCGTAATGCTGTAGATGCAGATGATATTGCAGCTGCTGTTGATGTTGCGGCTGCGGACGGTGTTGTGGTTGCGGTTGGTGTTGTTGCTACAGTTGTTGTTTGGGTGCAACAATGCTGGATGAGAGCATGCAAAAATCCATAGTCTCATTTGGTGTCAATGGTGGTGACACTAAGGGGAAAGAAGCTATTGTGGTGGTATCAACAAACAACCCAGGGCCCACATTCAACAATGGGGAGGCTAGTATGTTGTCAACCATGGTGTTGAGCACAAGGATAACATTGGAAGGTGTGGTCAGCCCTTGCAGATCAATGGTGTTGATCATAGGGATAACGTTGGCAGGTGTCATTAGCCCTTGCGAATCATGATAAGTAAGTTGGTCAACCGTTATAATTTTCCCTTCGTGGGGGAACATCATGAGACAAACAACAGTTGATGCTATGGCTCTCATGGCATACATATAACTTCTTCCAAGGAGAAGGTTATAGTCCAATTGAACATTGACAACCTCTATGTCAATCAGTACTATTTTCTCAGCTAATGTGATGGGGACATGGGGGAGAATTCCTTGGGATTTAGTGGGATGGCCATCATAAGCCCATAGAGTTGTAGAGGATGGTTGCATAATTGGGGATCCAAGCTTCTGCTAGACTAAGGTATACATAATGCACATGGATGCCCCCTCATCCACTATGCACTAGTGTACGACCAAATTCTGGATAGAAACCGAGATTTGGAAGGCAATGGTTGATGGCATCCATGGTTCTCCATTCTCTGTGTCGAATGTGATCAACTTGGAGTCAGAGGGGTCCATGGCACCAAGGGCAACTAGTAAGGATTTTTGCTGCATTGGGAAAGTTTTGGGTACCTCAAGAGTGGACATGGTGGTAGGTGTTTGGGCCAAATCATCCATGACACTTTAGCTGATAGCAGCTCTAGCCGTGGAGTTGTTGGAAAATCGACGTATGGGGGGGTGTAGGAAAGGGGGTAACTGAAGAGGTGAATTGGTTGTTTTAGACGTAGATGTCATTGATGTGTCAGTGGGTTCAATGTTGGTTTTGTACTCATTTCATCTTGTTTTTAAATTAACCTCTTCAGTTGTCATAGCTAGAAGGTGGTGGACACATGTTTCTGCTATGAGAGGTGCCCCGGAGCGTTGGGATTGGGTTGGGGAGGGGGTGTGGTTGCAACCAATCCTTGGACTGGTAATGGGTTTGGGAGAACCATAGGAGGAGGTCTTGGTGGTGTTGGGTTGGGTTGGGCTTGGTCTGTTGTATTGGTGGCATGTTGAACCTCATTCCTAATGGCCTGCTTAGTGCGACCCATGAAGGGACACTCGTATGTGTAGTGCCCGTAGACCTCGCATAGTGTGCATGATTGGTTTGTACACAACAGAGTGTTCCATCTCGATGCATTTGGTCATTGAGGATTTTGGGCTGGCCGGTTTGCCATGGAATTGTTGGGAGGATTTGATTATTGACTTCCTCCCTGCGGTTGATTGTTGCCTTGGTTCCGGGGTCGGTTATTCCTGGCTTGCCCTTGTTGGTTATTGGGTGCTGGCTGGTTGGGACGGTTTTGTTGTGCAAACACCTGTCCCAATGGAGCAGGTGGAGTAGGGGCAGGGGCTTGAACATATTGCACCGATGGTGCATAGTAGACTTGGGTGGGTGACGGTGCCATAAATGTGGGCATTTGTCTCACGTATTGTTGTGTCAGCCAAGCTAATGCCTAGGCCTATTGCGATGGCACAGGTTGTGCATAAGAAGTTGTGGCTCTGGACTGGGACATCATTATTGCATAGTCCAGAGTTTGGTTTTGGTAGGAAACACTAGGGGTGTTGCTTGGTTGTGGTGGTATTGTAGGTGGTGTCGAATGGTCTTATGGATGGTGGGAGACAGAACCTATGATGCCATCTGCGGGATGGGATGCACCCGGTGCATCCCGGTAGGAGGTGCCTGCACGGGGAGTGTATGGAATGACAATGTAAAGGTATCCAAACTGTGCATAGATCATATCAAACTATTGGGATTTCAAGATGGCCTCCTCTTTAGATTGGGGACGTTCGGATGCGATGCCCTTTTCTATAGGTGGTAGCAAGGTTTTTAGGAACTAATCCAGGAAGCTCCTGTCATCAAGTTGGACCTTGCACAAACTACAATGTCGCCGCCACTCATGGATGTGGTCGGTTATGTGGGTCATAGTATTCTGGCAACAAGATAACAATATCTCCACCCATTTGTCGTATCTAACAGGGAGTTGGAAATATTGCAAGAACATGAAAGCCAAGGAGTTGAAATCCGGGTACTTGGCTTGTGGTAGCTCGATGTACCACTTGGATGCAGCACCTGTAAGGGTGCTTTGGAATAGTCTGAGCATGATAGAGTGATATACAATGCTATTTGATGATCACCATAGGTGAAACATCATGATGTGGGTTTGGGGGCACTCCCCTGCCTTCCCTTCAAACTTGGGAATGCCCGAGGGAAGTTTGGTTGGCATGGGAGGCCAAAAAGTTTGATGGCGGATAGGGTCATTTGTTAACCGAGCCAAGTCTAGCAAGTTGAGATGTGCCATGAAAGGAAGTTTTGACCCAAGTTTGATGTGAGATGGGGCAGCCATGGTGGTGGGGTTTGCAGGGACATGATGCACCTGCATAACTAGGGGTACTTGTTGCACCATTGTGGATGGGCCAGTGCCCCCAAGTGTGGTAGGAGGGATAGTGTAGGTGGAAGGGCCACTGCCCCCATGTATGAAAAGAGGAGTAGTGTAGGTGGAAGGGCCATTTCCCCCATGTATCCCAAGTGGGATAGTGTGGGTGGAAGGCATATTGCCCTCATGTGTTACAGGTGGGACAACTTGAGTGGTCAATGTGGGTGGTGGTAGCTGGCTTATGACGGTTTGCATGACCATGTTGGGGTCACCAGTAGAGGTGTTGGTGGTGGTGTGGGGTGTGGACATGGGTCCACTTCCAATCACTATGACGGCAAAATGGATCCGGGTTTGCACCAGCCATGGGGCTTGATGGTGCAGTATGTAAGTATGGCTCATATTGGTATGATTCTGAGTCTGAATCAGAGGCTGTGTGGCCTTCTGATGGTGTAGAGGGTCATCGAGAATGGTCTCAATGGTGTTGGTTCAAGGACCAAAACTGTGGTGGGTCGCCTCTTAGGTGTGAGGAAGAATGTGGGGGATCAATCATGTCTTATTTGTATGTCAAAATGGTGAAATATGGTGATGATTTTTGGACCCTAGTTTTAATGGCTTCCTATTGGCTTTAGGTGGTCACTCAGGCACCAAGACTTCTAGAAGACAACGCTTGGCTTTTTCCTCATGGGAGTGTTAGTCAATTGGTGGGGTCGTTGCCCATTTCTCTTGGCAATTCCTCTCAGTGACCAACTACTTTCGGGTTTCCATGGTACTCCTCACAATGAGTTTCTAGGCTGATCCCAAGTACTTCCCATAGTTAAGGAAGTCAAGGACTTATGTCCTCAAAGACTGTAGATGTTTGACTTACTGTAAATTGTAAATTTTAATGGCTCACCTAGCGTCATGAACTGAGTTGGGTTGGTTTATATGGTATGGTTTGTGTGTATGTATTTTGTGTTTTTGTTATGCTTAGTGGCTGCTTAACATTGTCAATGAAAGCAGTAAATGATAATCATAAATTTTACACATGTACCATTTGTGAATCTGAACTATGATAGCCTGACTAGGTGACTACCTTGCACCTATATTTCTCTTCAACTAGGAAAGGGTGTCGGGTTCTCAACACAATGGGACTAAGCCCATCTGTAGATCCACAGGTCACCCTCCAGAAGCAAGGTTGGTCAATAGGGAGGATGCTGAGCGCCGTGAGAAGGCCTCCTTCTCTACCCCCTCTACCTTCCAATTCACCTGTTTTTAGTGGCTTTGAAAAATGATAGGTGAAGTGCTTATTACTATATGAGCTTCACCCTTCGTCTTATCCCAAAATACCCCGAAGGGTGATGACTGGGTAGAGGAGGAAGGGCTAGGAAAGATGTTTATTTTAATTATAGTAATTTTTAATCAAGCTTTGATCATGTTCATTAATCTATTAACCATTGATTTACACATTGATTTACACATGCTGCAAATAAAAGGAACAAATACTGAACAGAAAAAGAAGCAGATTTGATGCATAGAGGCAGCTGAGCTGCACTGATAGTCCTTAACTTTTAAAAAATCATAATTTGAGAGATAGATCACACTTTTCGGGTCAAATGTGGCAAGGGGGTCACTAAATTTTCCCAAAAATAGGCGAGGGGGTCACTCAGAACCTGCAGATAGAAGCGGGATGACTTCTGGGAGGGGGTCACACCTTTCAGGGAAAAATGGGTGACCTGGTCGCACCTCTCAGGCCTGAATGAGTGACCTAGTCCCCTCTTTCAGCCCGATAAGAGCGACCTGCTCCGGAAAGTGAAATTTTTTTGATCCTGAGCCAGATCCGACCAACAGTAACCTGTACTATGACCAAATGGGCTCGGATTGGCCTTGAGGAGGCTTGGCAATAACTAGAAATGCAGTAAAACAGAGATCTAAGCTAGATTTGATAGAAATTTAAACTAGGGCAAGAAAATAGAAATAAAAACTGAAACTTGTAAAAACAATCCAGGGATCCTATGGGATCGACCTAGTATGGTCACCAGATATGTGGCAGGGATTTCTCCCTTACTAAAAGGTAGGAATGGATACCTTCCATCTATATGATGGAAGGGTAGGGTTCCTGGTGGTCATACAAGAAAAACAAAATAGAAATGAAATAGAATAGAAATAAAAACCCCTCTACACACAAGGTTATGGGTTTAGCTCCAATACCCTGCTTACAACTTGTTAGAAAACCTGAAGACCTGTAAGAAAATAATAGAGACCTGTAAGAACATGTTAGGCCATACACCTGCAAGCAAAAATATGTTAGAAAAAACTAAAATAAACAACACAAAACAGACATTATACCTTCTATGGGTGGAAATGAGCCACCATGCCCTAGCTTGGAGAAGCACCTCTCTTGAGAATGGGGGAGCTATGGCTCAATGGGAGGATGGATGAGAGAGAGGGTGAATGGCTTGAGAGGCAAATGGTCTCAAGGCACTCACTCGGGTAGCATAATAGTATGCAAGGAAGAAATGTTTTGAGAGTGACCCCCACCCCTCTATTTATAAGATTTTTAGGGCTTTAAGCCTCTGGTTGGTCCTTTAGCCCCTTTCACTCAATATTTATCTCTTTTGGGGGTTTCAAGCCCCTTTTAGGGGTTTTATCCCCTTTTTGGAGGCTTTAGCCCCCATGAGAGCTATTTTGGCTCTTTTTAGGGGTTTTTAAGCCCTTTTTCATATTTTCAATCCTTTTTGAGGGTGTGGGGGTGAAATGGGGTCAAGTGAGGGTTGTTTGTGGGTGTTCTTGGGTGGTGTAGGACATGTAGAGTTGGGTCAGGGATTTTTTGGGTTAACAATAATGATCAATGAGTTTGTGGAAATGAGATTGAACTTTACCAAGCATTAGCAACAATATTCTTGTATTTTCCAACAAATAAAATTAGTAACAAATAGTTGATACTTTTGAGACAAAGTATATCTATAATTTCAAGCATGAAAAGTGAATTGAGGTATTAGGAAAATTGAAGTGTATTTTTATTGTTTGAATGGTTTTACTAATGTGGATTCAAGAAGTGAGATCCTAAGAAGAGGATTTAGCTTCCATTCCAATAGAAGGAGAATAATTTCATTCTAGATTTAGACTATAATAAGGTACAGAAATAGGATATGGTATTTGTAATAAAAGAATATGGATAACCTCTTACCTTTCTCACCTCCATTATTAATCATAAGTAGGGCACATGAATAAAAAGGGTAAGCATACTAGAATGCGCATAAACTACTAAGGGGGAATGTACTGAAACCTAAAACAAATTAGACATATAAATATTAATCTATTGGTTATTCGTTGAGGATTTAATCTACTTCTAGTGGTACTTTAACTAATATACATACTCACTAAACACCTAGTTTCTTGTGTAACCCATAATTAACACCTATGTTGTTCTTCTATTAGTTATCTCTATCTTTATTTCTAACACATATTTTTTTAGTTTATAAACCTAAGCTATTATGTCAACAAAGTCAATTTCAACAACTAGTGAAAGGTCAACTTAAAGGTTTAAAATGGGATTGAGAATTAAACAAGATGATGTTGGCTATGCTTATTATTTATTCATCACATGCGAAGGTGGAGGGAATATCACTTCTAACATCAAGGCTAGTGAACTCCCCACAAAAGAGAAGAATCCATTATTGCATTGCAAAGGTATATGGTTCTCTCAAGCAACTCTGATCCTCCTAAACGCCCCAGTCAACCTAACATGGAACCTAGATAATATGGGTTAAGTAACAAAGACACATATTCCTAGTGGTGTCAAACTCAATGGTAGCAGGATGTTTCATCCCCTAGTTTCTTTGACTTAAGGGAAGGACAAGAACATCTAAGTAGCTAGAATATAAAAACACTAAACTATATCCCACTTGAAAAAGAGGGAAAAATTAAAGTATATGGAAAGGTACCATACTGCCACTGATCCAAATATTTGATGAATGTTGTTATGGGATAATATGAACCCCTATAATTCACCAGTACATGTGAAATTTTTTTCCACAACAAATTGTGGCTATAGCAACACATGTTTTTTGCTATAACGATGAATAGAAGGCCAAATTTTTGTCGCAAAATTAGCGTCGCATAAGCCACACTTCAAATATTCCATCAGTATAGAGAAAGAACATCGATGACATGTGGTGATTGTGGCATTTGATTCAAAAACCCATAGCTTTCGATATAGCAACGATTATGTGTTGCTATAGCAACGATATGGAATCTCTATAGTGACAGTTTATTGTGGAAAAAGCAAGCGACTAAGTCAAATTGCATCGTTTGAGCGATGTTTAGGAGTCGCTATAGCGATGGTTTATTATGGGAAAAACAAGCGACTAAGTCAAATTGCATCATTTGAGCGGTGTTTGGGAGTTGCTATAGCAACATAATATTGTCGCAAAATCAAGATACTATTTCTTATTGCATCGTGGGAGTGACAAAATATTATCGCAAAATCAAGCAACTATTTCATATTTTGTTGGTATAGCGATGTACATTGGTCACAATAGCGACGTACATTGGTCGCAATAGTGACATCAATGCATCACTCTAGGCACGAAAGAATGTTGAAACCAATAAATGCCCAAGTCATTTTCCATTGCTATAGCGACGGTCTATCCTTGTTATAAAAACGATAACCTATCTCTATAGCGATGAGATCTTGTCACAACTTAGAAGTGACTAAGCACTAATTCGTTGCTATAGTAACACCTCTATGTCAGTATAACAATAGAAGTACATCGCTATAGCGATGTTTACTGTATAGTTTAAAAATATATATATAAAATTTGCAGCAAAGATTATATTTCAAATCTAGACATACCTGCATTATGGAAAGGATTTTACAACCTAAACATTGGTATCAATATATCAAGAAGAAATGAAAAATCCAAGCGATTTTTCATGCATTCAATACTATTTATCTAAATTCAAAACCCTTATACTCTTTGCAGAAGAATGTAATATAGCTAAGACAAACAAGCAATGCATTTATGCTATTCTTGTTAATCTTTGCTCTCCTTATTCTATTTTTTCACTTTTTCTTTTTTCTTTTAGAGGCCCATACATTATTGTTTCCATCAGCAACAGAATTTAAAAACTATTTCATTTCATTTCTTTTCATAATAATTTTATATGCACTAGTATGAAAATTCCTGGATATCCTAAAAAAATTTATTCAAATTGTGACATTTAAACACCCATCATGTGGCACATAATTTTATCTAGGTCATTAACCACACAATTGACTGAAAATATATCTAAAATGCAGTATTTTAATTGCATTTCCAAAGACGAAGAAATCCATATTTTTGAAATTTTTACATAGCAATAACCACAAATATATAGACCTTATCCCCTTGCTGTGACACTTGAAGTAAGATTTTTGTATACTAGATAATATGCCTTTTCTTCAACAACAACAAAAAAATCCATCAACGAAGATATTTGATATTTAAATAAATAAATATCCTTCACCCATCTACCCATCCCAAGAATTGACAGGGCAGTTATATATTTCACCTGGACTTGAAAGTTTTCCCCATATATTGTTCAAAAAATTTAAAACATCACCAAAATACTCCTCTACAGACTTCATGCCTACAATAGTAGGCCATCGTGCAAGCATTTCTTCTCCACTACTTTTCCCAACAATATGCAATAGTCCCAGTAAATTACATTATCAAATTCATTGAAAATCTCAATTAAAATCACTTAATAAGAATAAATAGTCTTAATCAACCTGAAGATGCCTTAGAACTGTTGGGAATGGAGGGGGGCTCCACAAATGCAATGCTCCCCAAGAGAAATATGGGGGAATTACATTTTGTCTTGCAAGTATAGAAGTACATGTCCATGCCAAAGCCCAATCCCTCAATAAAATTTCCTCACTATATGATGTAATCACCCTCTTCCCTCCTTTTCTTCCAACAATGTTTGGCATTCCTTTTTCAGCAGGAACAAATTCAATGAGGCTTAAAATATTGCATAAACTACTTCCATACATAAGTGAAAACAGTTTGAGAATAGATTCCACTACAGAACCAGCAAGGGACCATATCTCAAATGAAAACTCATCTCTAAATGAAGAAAAATCTGCATCAAAACCATCAGAGTTGTCTATATATGAAGTAAACTCTTTTGCAAGCATTTCTACCTTCCTTGCACATTTTGTCAGCATTTTTGGATCTAAAACTGTTCGTAATACTGCTTTGTGTAAAAAACAAATCCATCCATATATTGCAAACCTTCCACTAGGGAATTTTGAGCTATCTCCAACAAAAACAAATTTCAGTAAAGAATCATCAGGATCCATAAGCTCCCTAGGTTTGAACAATTGGCTACTGACATCATGTCCACCACATTTGACAAACTTGGTGTCCTTCAATGCAGTGGCTACTATGTTTTCAAACTGTAAGTCTTCCCAGTTAAGATATATAAATATCATAATGCGTTCTTGATCATGTTCATTCTTTTGTTATAATCCAGTCAAACCAAACTTCACCAGTAACTCTTCATTCTGCAAATCAAATTCAAATTATATAAGTAAAATTTTGAATAATATCTCTAGTGTTTGAATTATTTGCCATCATATTTTATAGTATTCTTCTATCTATGAATAGTTACAAGACTCATGAGGAGGTTAGTTCTTCCTATCAACTAGATCAAATAAATGCTAATGTAAGACCTATACATTTTACTGTTCATGCCTCAGTTTAATGTGTTAAGAGATCATAGTAATCACAATGTATGGGATAAAATAGATTCTATCAAGTTTAATAAGGAGTTTTGCATATGGTGACTAATTTAAGGATATTATTGAACTAATCTTTATTGGGAGATAGATAGTCCTCCTTTTTATGGTTATGTTGCGATTTACAATTGTGATGCTTGCTGTAGTGCTTATCCTAGAAATTCGTCTCCTTCAACTAATGATGGAACCTATTCAAATAGGTCTTTCCAGAAGTTGGACACAATCTTGATCTAATTTTCAGGGGAATATGGTCTAAATTCAGATGTATGAGTCATAAAAGCATTAAATGGAGAGAACACCCTCTCTCATTCATCATAAAAACATTAAATGGATAGGACACCCTCTCCCATCCAAGGTATTTGACAACCCATGGTTTTATTCCATGGTATGGATTCAAGGCACATCGTACCTCTCTCATCCATGGTATTTCACAACCCATGGTATTTCCTCAAGGCCCATTGTAATAATGTTATAAAAAGGATCTATGTCTTCTCAATTAAGCATTCAAGGATTTTTGACATCCTACACTTCTCTTATATTATTGAGTTATTGGTTTATTAGTTCTGAGTTCTTTTCTGATTATAGTTTGAGAGGTGTGGCTTAAAGACCACTCTTTGATTATCACACCTCCATGTGGAATATTTAATATATGTTATCTATGTTACTTTATGGATCAATTATTAACAATTTGCAGCTTTACTCTCCTCCTCTCTCAACATCCAAGCCTTCCGAGCCTCAACCCCCAAGATCTGGATCAGTGGCATCAGAGCATGTATACTCTCCATGGGAATGAGGGTTTGAGCATAGTTCGGGTTCAAAGATTTGTAGGAATTTCCAGCCTCCTTTTGGCACACTCAGATTCATTTTTTTGGGCCACACTGTAAGCATCATAGTTGGTCCTCAAGAAATAGAGACTGTCTAAGTTGCAACAAGAAGCTCCATGATCTCTAGAACATCCCATGTTTCTCTACAAACACTTGGAATCCTTTGTGGCTCTATACTCTCTGAGATCAAGCATTATTTCCTCCTCATATGGCCATGGAATAGATGATTTTTTTTTTTGCATGCTTATTGGAGCTTGTGGGACCTCATTCCAACCCCATATCATCCCATCCATAGAGGTACAACCATCATATAAACACCATGATAGAAGAACTGAAGCTCAACACGTCTCTATAGAATTCAAACTGATGATGAAACTTGCACAGATAATTTCAAAGGCTCTTCCATATCTCATTGGAAATATATTTTTGTCATATAAAATGGGTATTTTTTGGTTTCTTGTTTACCTTCCTAGTTTGTGAGATACGTTTGTTTGAAGCAACACAAGTCTGTGCACATTGAGACCTCACGTACAAAAACTTCAAACAAGTACCACGCCCTCCTCAAAAAATATTAGAGGCTCTTCCATATCTCATTGGAAATATATTTATTTTATCTAAAATGATTATTTCACATTTTTTCATTTGGATTTATGGTTTGAGAGATATCATCGATTGAAGCAACATATGTCTGCAAAAACAATGCACACACATCCCCTGAGCCTCAACAAATATTTTCTCATTTCTTAGGACACCATAGAGAAATTATGTTATATAGATGGAAAGGTCTCTTCAATATATCAAATGGGTCTTTAACAGAGTTCAATTTCATCACCTACATCAGAAGCTATGAATGGATTTGCAGCAAGACATCAACTGCAACAAAGACCTTTTTAGAATTTTATTAAGTCCTATTGTAATCATGGTTATGGGTCAACCACAAAAAATGCATGGTTGTGGTTTCAGGTCAACCACACAAAACCCATGGTTATGTATTGTAATCATGGTTAGGGGTCAACCATGCAAAACCCATGGTTATGGGTCAACCACCAAAAACCCATGGTTAGGGTTCAACCACACAAAAACTGTTGATGTAATTGTAACTTCAGAATGTATTTACTTGTATTTATTATCTATTGTAACCCGATGTTTATTCCGGGATGTTATTGTGTCATGTCATGACCCGATGTTCCTATTGGGAGGGTCTATAATGTAAACAAGTCATGTCAAGTCATTGTGGGTAACCCTCCTATTGTCTAAGGGTTAAAGTCCCCGTAGTTTCCGGGCACTAGGGTTATTAGACTCTCCTAGTGAGGTCAGCCCTAGTAGGGTTTTAGTCATGTCGAGAATTAGTATAAATAGAGAGGTGACCTTTACATTTATCACACATCTCATACACACTCAGTTGTAGCGCATAGTTGAGGAAGAGAAATACACTGGGGCAAGAGGAAAGAGCTTACTATTGTCGGGAGATTGTCTTACTGTTTTTGGTTTTCACTTTGGTGTTGATTCTATCTCTAAGGAAGTCACAGGGTTTTCTCCATTTATGGTTTCCCCGAGGAAAAACACTATGTTCATTGTCTCTTGTGTTTGATTGCTGTGCTTGTTGTTCTCTTAGTTAAAGATCCTAATGATATGCTAGCTTAATGTTTAAAATCTAACATGGAATCAGAGCTAACCTAAGAACAAGACACTGTTCAGTTGCGGGAACTAGGGATTCCTATTTTGTGGATCTTTCTCCACAGATATTCAGAAAAAGTAGGGTGGAATAACACTCCTCCCTAGGGTGCATCTTTCTGTCGAAGCAGAATCCAATTCTGAGGATTTTCAGTTTTGGACCCGACACTACTGCCAAAAATTAGGGTTTTTCACAGAAGTGGAATTTTTCAGTGAACCCAGGCCTGGATTGATCTTATACCGAAAATCAAAGTTAGGGATCAAATTCAAAGCATTTGGTTGGACAAAACTCCGGAAAATAAAAACCCTAATCTGCTCCTGAACCAGTACTGCAAGATTTCAGCTTCAAATCCAGATCTGACATCTTGACCTGGTAAGATCTAAATATTTTGTATTTCCATTTGAGGTTCTCAGTTAAGATGTCTCATCATACCAAGCTTGAGGGAGCTGATAACTTTCGAGCCTAGAAGTATAGGATCTCCCTGGTCCTGGAAAAAAATGAGTTGGACTCCTATATCCAAGAGGAGGTTCTAGTTCTAGAGGGAGATGAGGCCAAGGCCTTACATAAAAAGAATTTGGTTATGGTAAAGAGGATCATTGCTGATTCTATCAAGGATCACCTCATTCCACAGGTGTCCTCCCTCAAAACACCTAAAGCCATGTTTGATTCCCTAACCAAATTGTTTGAAGGGAAGAACGTCAATTGAAAGATGACTCCAAGGAACTAGTTGAAGAATGTCAAGATCCAGAATGAGGAGACCATCCAATCATAATTCACAAGGGTCTCCCAGATCAAAGAAAAACTAGAATCTATAGATGAAGAAGTGGAGAATGTAGAAATTGTGATGACAACATTGAATGGCCTCCCTAGGTCATGGGATTCTTTCATCCAAGGAATCTGTGCTAGAAAGAAGTTGGTCAAGTTCAGTAGACTGTGGGAAGAATGCTCTCAAGAAGAAGCTTGGATAGCTGCTCGAGAAGAAAAGATGGGAAGTGAAGATCAAGATCTCATAGTACACTCCAAGAAAGGAAGAAGGAAAAAGCATCATCACCAAGGTAAGCATTCTCATCAGAAAAATAACTTTATGAGAAGGGATCCATCCAGACTTAGATGTTATACATGCGATGAAATAGGACACTTTGCTAAAAATTGTCCCAAGAATAAGAATGGATCCAAGAAGAAGAAGAACTCCAAAAGAAGACATGATGCTCACACTGTCGAGGATGATGATCCTCCTAGGAAGAGAGTAAAACAAGAAAGTGAAGACTCTTCAAGTGAAGATGAATATGTTCTGATCTTTGCTCTCATGGGAACTGTCACTCATGGAAGCAAAGATTGGATTATTGATAGTGGGGCTTCCAAGCACATGATAGGTTTCAAGGAATCCTTTGAGAAACTATCCAAACATAATTCACCCCATAAGGTGAAGCTTGGGGATGACTACCAATATCCCATAAAAGGTAGTGGTGAATCCTCCTACAATCTAGACTGCGAAAAATCTATAAAAATGAAAGATGTCTTGTTTGTACCAAGATTGAAGAAGAATCTTCTATCCATATCAGCATTGGATGCAAAAGGTATGAGGGTTGCATTTATAGATGGCCAAGTCATCATGTGGCCAAGAGGAAAGACTATTGATGATGCAATAGTGAGTGGAGAACAAGAAGGAGGCTTATAGAAGCTGAAGGGCCATCTAGAACAAGCTATGGTCCATGAAACAGTAGAGCCAAATGAACTTTGGCACAGAAGGCTTGCGCATGTGCATTATAAAGCACTACCACTTGCAAGCAAAGCTGTTGAAGGTCTTCCAGAAATTCAAGCAAAACATGAAGGGGTTGGCAAGGATGTGCAAAAGGAAAGAATACAAAGAAGACATTTCCAAGTAGCGAGAGCAAGGAAAAAGGAATCTTGGAAATCATCCACTCCGATGTATGCGGATCAATGTCATCAAGATCACTAAGTGGGTATGTATACTATGTTTCTTTCATTGATGAATTTTCTATGAAGACATGGATTTACTTCATGAAGAACAAAGATGAAGTTTTCAGCAAGTTCAAGGAATTCAAAGCCTTGATCGAGAATCACAGAAAAGAAGATCAAGACCTCTCGATTAGATAATGGTGGAGAATTCACATCAAATGAATTCAAAGACTTTGCAAAGAATTAGGGATTAAGAGGGAGTTTTACACTCCTTACAATCCACAATAGAATGGGGTTGCAGAAAGGAAGAATAGAACCATCATGGAAGTTGCAAGAGCAATGCTTCATGATCAAGATATTCCTATGCATCTATGAGCAGAAGCATCTAGAATTCATGATACAACCATGAATGAAGAAATTCAAGAAGAAGATTGAGAATTTGAAGAACCATAAAGACCTATAGATCCACCTTAGGAGAAGAAGCCTCACAAGAGGAAACCTGCTTGGGTACGAGAAATTATCCAAGGTGCGGAAAGATATGGGGCTCTAGAAGAGAATCATAGAGAAAGAAAGAGAACCAGATCTTGTTACGGATATGTAGCTTTACTATGTGATGTTATCAATAAAGAACCTTCCAACTATGAAGAAGTGACATAACAAAAAGAATGGAAGGATGCTATGATCAAAGAGTATCAATCGATCATGAAGAATGATGTTTGGGATGTTGTCCCAAGACCAAAAGGGAAGTCAGTTGTAACTTCCAAATGGATCTACAAGATCAAGCATGTCCTAGATGGTAGCATTGAAAAATATAAGGCAATATTTGTGGCTTGTGGCTTCTCACAGGAGGAAGGAATAGATTATGAAGAAACCTTTGCTCCTGTGGCCAGATACACTTCCATCAGAATAGTACTTGCTTTGGCTGCAGTAATGAAATGGAAGATACACCAAATGGATGTCAAGACTACTTTCTTGAATGGTGTAGTGGAAGAGGAAGTATATGTAGAATAGCCACTCATTTTTTAGGAACATGATAGGGAGTCTCATGTGTGTAGATTGAAGAAATCCCTGTATCATTTGAAACATGCACCCAGGACATGGTACGATAGAATTGACAGCTTTCTGTCTAGTTTGGGATTTACCAAGAGTAAAGCAGATTCCAACCTTTACTACAAGGTTGAAGATGGAAACCCAGTGATGCTTCTACTATATGTAGATGGTCTGTTTGTAACAGGTATGGATGGGTTGATTGCTGATACAGAGAGAAAGCTTGCTGCCCAGTTTGAAATGAAGGACTTGGGTATGATGCATTATTTTCTAGGTATGGAGGTGTGGTAGAATGCGGATGGAATATCCATCGGACAAGGGAAGTATGTAGTAGAGATCCTGAAGAGGTTTGGGATGATGGACTGCAAGGCTATGGCCACACCTATGGCATCGAACCTAAAGATATTGAGTGATGCTTCATTAAAGACGGTTGATGCCATGATGTATCGTTAGATGATTGGGTCTTTGATGTATCTGACGAACACAAGACCAAACATTTTCTTTGTTGTGAACACCTTGAGCCAGTTCTTAACAGATCCGAGACATGTTCACTTGATTTCTACAAAGCACATTTTGAGGTACCTGAGGGGTATAATTTATTATGCGCTCAAGTATGAGGCGAATAAAAAGATTAACCTAGAGGGTTATGTTGATTCATATTGGGCAGGCAGTACCATCGATAGGAAAAACACTTTAGGTTGTTGCTTTAGTATGGGATTAGGTGTGATCTCTTGGTTTAGTAGGAAGCAATCCTGTGTGGCACTAAGTACAGCTGAAGCAGAGTATGTCGTAGCTTGTTCAGCTAGTTGTGAGAAAGTATGGTTGCAGAAGCTACTGTCTGATTTATTTGATCTTCAGATGGATGCTACGTGTATACATTATGACAACCAAATTTGTGTGAAGTTGTCAGAGAATCCACTGTTCCATGACAAGTTGAAGAATATTGAGATCAAGTATCACTATATCAAGGATATGTTGCAGAAGGGAGCAGTGAAGCTCCAGTATGTTGTGATGGAGGAGCAGATAGCTGATGTATTAATGAAGCCATTGGCTAGGGTGAAGTTTGAGTACTTCAGGGAGAAGCTTGGTGTTCTCCAGATCGAGGTTTCCTCCAAGGGAAAGTGATGAGACCCATAGACATTCTGACATGGTGAGAGGATTGGTTCCTTCCATGGTTAGATATAAGGGCTGAGCCATTCTGTCATGGTGAGAGGATTGGTTCCTTCCATGTCAGATATGAGTGCTGAGATCCATCGCCATTCTAACGAGTAGGTCAGATATAAGGGCTGAGCCATTCTGTCATGGTGAGAGGATTGGTTCCTTCCATGTCAGATATGAGTGGTTTCCATTCTGTCAAGTAGGACAGATGTAAGCGAAACTGCCATTCTCCTGGAGAATGGAGGCACCTGGTCACTTACCAGGTATCTTAGTCTAGGACTGGGGGCCATTCTGATATAACTATAGGATTGGTTCTTACAGGATCAGATGTGAGTGCACGCATTTTCGAACATACTTGTTGGATTGGTTCCTTGTATTTGTTGAATGTAAGTGTAGAGCCTTTCTTTGATCATTGGTTGATCAGATATAAGTGTTGAGCCTTTCTTCGATCATTGGTTGATCAGATATAAGTGTTATGCCTTTCTTCCATCATTGGTTGATCAGATGTAAGTGCATTTCCTTTCTTTGATCATTGGTTGATCAGATGTAAGTGCAGGAGCCTTTTGGCATGGAGGATTGGTTCCTCACATGGCTAAGTGTAAGTGCTTGGTCTTTCTTCGATCATTAGTTGATCATATGTAAGTGCTGGGCCTTTCTGATAGGGTTGTGGGCTATGTTACCACATGGTCATATGTGAGTGTTGGGCATTGCCTTTCTGATATGATTATAGGATTAGTTCCTACATGATCATATGTAAGTGCTAAGAGGTCCATTCTGACTTAAGTGTCAGATATAAGCACTGAGGAAGACCTACATGGTGGCTATGCCTACATCCAACATGAAAAGGGGCTGGATATGTAGAAATTCCTGTGATGAAAAGAATCATGAGATAGAACCTGTGAAGATTTAGTATTGATGATCCAGCAGAGATGATCCAGATTGAGGGATGATCCAGATCCAGAGATGATGCTCCAGAGATGATCCAGATCAAGTGATGATCCAGATCCAGTGATGATGATCGAGATCGAGTGATGATCCAAATCCAGAGACGAAGATGACTTGAAGATGACGAAGACTTGAAGATGAAGATGACTTGAATATGCAGATGATGAGAAGATCCAGAGAAGAAGACCAATGATGAAAATTGTGTTGAGAGAATACCTTCCTAGTTAAGAGGGAGTGTTGATGTAATTGTAACTTCAGAATGTATTCACTTGTATTTCTTATCTATTGTAACCCAATGTTTATTCTGGGATTTTCTTGTGTCATGTCATGACCTGATGTTCCTATCGAGAGGATCTATAATGTAAACAAGTCATGTCAAGTCATTGTGGGTAACCCTCCTATTGTCTAAGGGTTAAAGTCCCCACAGTTCTGGGGCACTAGGGTTATTAGACTCTCCTAGTGAGGTCAGCCCCATTAGGGTTTTAGTCATGTCAGGAATTAGTATAAATAGAGAGGTGACCTCTCTATTTATCACAAATCTCATACACACTCAGTTGTAGCGCATAGTTTAGGAAGAGAAAGACACTGGGGCAAGAGGAAAGAGCTTACTACTGTCGGGAGTTTGTCTTACTGTTTTTGGGTTTCACTTTGGTGCTGATTCTATATTTGAGGAAGTTGTGGGGTTTTCTCCATTTATGGTTTCCCTAAGGAAAAACACTGTGTTCATTGTCTCTTGTGTTTAATTGATGTGCTTGTTGTTCTCTCAGTTAGAGATCCTAATGATATGATAGATTAATGTTTAAAATCTAACAAAACCAGAGTGATAGTCATGATTATGGGTCAACCACACAAAAACCATGGTTATGGATTAACCTCACAAAACCATTCTCTTCATTGGAAATTGGCACATTGTAATATTGGGTCTCTTTTTAGCATGAAATGATGGGGACCATAATTTTCTAAGGGGCGAGGAATGATCTAAATTTTGGGGGGAATATGGTATAAATTCGGATGTATGAGTCATAAAAGAATTCAATGGAGAGGAAACCCTCTCTAATTCATCATAAAAACATTAAATGTATAGGTCACCCTCTCCCATCCAAGGTATTTTACAACCCATGGTTTTATTCCATGGTATGGCTTCAAGGCACATTGTACCTCTCTCATCCATGGTATTTCACAACCCATGGTTTTGACGGTATTTCCCCTAGGCACATTGTAATAATGTTATAAAAAGGCTCTATGTATTCTCAATTAAGCATTCAAGTATTTTTGACATCCTACACTTTTCTTATACTATTGAGTTATTGGTTTATTAGTTCTGAGTGATTTTCTGAGTATGGTTTGAGAGGAACTCTCTTTTAGACTCACCCCTCCATGTGACATATTTACTCTATGTTTCTCTATGTTACTTTATGGATCAATTATTAACAATTTGTAGGTTTACTCTCCTCCTCTCTTAGCATCCAAGCCTTCAGAGTCTCAACCCCCAAGATCTAGATCAAAGAGGTCCTCTGGGTGACTAATTTAACGATATTATTGAACTAATATTTATTGGGATATAGATAGTCCTCATTTTTATGGTTATGTTGAGACTTCTAGCTGTGATGCTTGTCGTAGTGCTTATCCTAGAAATTTTGCTCCTTCAACTGATGATGGAACTTGTTCAAATAGGTCTTTCCAGAATCTGGCTAGAAGCCCCTTCCTGGGAGCCTTGTGATCTTAACCTTAATAATTTGGCCCTTTTTATAAATACCTGAAGAGTAGAGGATGGAAACTTAGTGAAAAACAATGAAAAATAAATGTCACACTCCATATTTGAAAATTCACCAAAAGTTCAAGCTCAAAGGCATTCAATAGGAGAAAATTCAAAATTACTTACCTTAGTAGCACCCCATCCTAGTCCTATACCAGGAGCAGGCCCTTCTCTTTCTTTCAATTCACTAGACTACACAAGGCGCCACTCTAAAGACACAAGATCCATAAAATTGTCTAATGCACATTTTAGCTCATTTGGATAAAAGTTGGAAACTCTCAGGTATATTCAGCTCATTTGTATTTTATAATTGTTTTTCTCAAATATTAAAACTCAAAGATGAAATAATGAAACAAGCATGTCCAACATAGAAAAACCATACCTCAATATCCTTCATGTCCAGCATGTCCCAGAAACAATGATTTAAAATAACCATTAAAGTACTTAAAACAATAACAGTAATAAGAGTAGCGATCTATATCAGATCTAAGTTGTGAATGAAAGACAACAATACATAACAGTAGCATGATATATCAAATATGAACCAATTATAAACTCAACATAATATAAATCAACATAAGATGGCAGGGAAGAGCTCCTTTATCCTCAGAAAAATGATTTTAAATAGTGTTCAACCTCTTAGAGTTAGGTTACATGCATGAGACTCAACTAGAACAACATACTTGTGAAAGGAGAGAACCCAGAACTAGAAAAGAACGTAAAATAGATCATCCAACCCACACAAAGAAAAAATAGTAGCATCATAACAGTACGACCAACTCGCAATAAAAAAAGACAACAAAGTACTCCAAAAAATGTCGTATAAGGTAGAGATATGGTGGATGGCACCTAACGAGGGCTCTTAAGGTGAATGCAAGGGTACAAGAATGCATAAAGCAGCTGATGTGGACGGGTCTTGCAAAGTACATAACAAGTATTCAAAACATTTTTTGGCTCATCCTCCCAACTAATGTAAAGAATGTTCGCAGAAATGCACAAAAGGTTCAAAATTACTTTGTGGGCATGTTTAACTAGCTACGGGAATTTTATGGGAAAGATTCAGAAAAATGCATGCATGCAGAAGAAAAATGCCAGCATGAGTGAAGGATATGTCATTAAAATGCATGCAGGGTCCCCAATATGCTTGCAAATGGAGGAGATAAATTCCATCCAGGCCTCACTAATATCCTCAAGCCTCAAATATGCCTGCACTTGAGAGTGAAAATTCCCTCATCTAGTTAAAAATTCCCATAGGACAATAGAGAAATAAAAATTCCCACAGGGAAATATAGTAAAAATTTCCGCAGCTTGTAAAAATTCCCACATCTAGTTAAATATGCCCACATTTACGTTTCATAATACACTTACATCAATTCCCCAAATTGGATAAAGAGTTGATTTGGAAAAATGTCTGCATCATGTTTATAAATTCCCTGCAACCAATTGTAAATGCCCATTGGACTAATAAAATTCCCATAGGCATCCAACATATGCACGCATGTGCATACAAATGCCCGCAAACAGCCATAACAATAGATGAAGTAAAATGCAGAAATAAATTAGGTACAATATGTTTGTAGAAATCTACATTTGTGAGATATTACTTTTCATCGATTCTGAAGATATATGTGAGACAAATTAAGTATCTTGAGATGCACATACCAACAAGGTTTCAGGGGGATCAATTAGTCTACATATTGAGAGGGGGAGTAGTATGGTTAGATAAAGAAAATAAAATAAAGTGAAGCAACATTGTGATGTTGTCATTGATGCATGCTTACCTTTTATGAATTTACTAGATGATTGTTGATACATTCATTATGCAGGAATGTCCTTAGATGTCACTAGAATTTCAATGATAAAGTTAAACACTTGATAGGTACAACTAAAGTAAAGTTGTTATGGGAATCCCGAGCTTATAAAAAAATTCTCCAACTATATTGTACGACCACTTGGATGGAGGGTCCCCATAAAAGGTACAACAATAAAGGAAAAATGATGTTTATGGAAAATGATGATGACATTGAAAAAAAGAATATAAAGGTTGATGACAATGGATGATGACATCACAAAAAGGACAAGACAGTTTGGACATCAATTCAATTTGAGGGTAGGTTACCCAACCTTCTCAACTATATGTGGTCATACGTCTCATGTGTCTCATGCAAAGAGTGGAAGCTCATATTCATCATCGCTGGATAAGGAAGATCATGTGGTCATCTAATCTTCCTCAGGTTAACTTAGAAAGGGGTGGCTATCCCCTTGAGTATAACCATATTCCTCGGAAGATGTCACACATATTAAAAAATAAGCTATGCAACAAAACTGAACAAACATTTTGCATATAAATTGTAAAAATCACAAATATAGGTATATTAATTGTTTTAATCAGCACAATACTGACAAATAGAGAGCTACATTAATAATCATAAAATTAATGAAAACAAAAACATTAATAACCATAATCATTTAAATTCTACAATATTAGACAATACTGAAGGGGGGGGGGGGGGGGGGGGGGTTGAATCGGTATTGTTACCTTTTTTTTCACAATTTTAACCACTTTTAAAATAATAAATAACAAATAGAATCAACAAGATACAAAGAACAAAAAATTATCGTGGAATCCCAACTGGTAAAAACAAAAAACACTGTCTATAACTTCAAAATAACATTTTGAATTGGTTTTAATAATTTCAAAATTAGCTTATATCTTATACTTCTATCAATACAAAGTACCCATTCTATGTCAAAAACATATCCTACAAGCCACCATCAAAGGTTGTACAAAAGAAAGCCTGAACAATTTTCCAAAAATACATTGCACACAGTCAAAAGAAGCACATAATGAGCCCTGCAGGCTTATCCAAGGAAGCACCTAGGGGGTAAAGTGAAAATCCCCCGAACTAAGGAATTTATATACCATGAAAACAACTCATCCAAAGGAGCAGTCAGTAGAGCATAGTCAAAGGATAAAAAAACTTGAATATTTTCTAAGAAATATGAGTAAGACACAACGAGTATGTTGAATAACATAACTTAAAAGAACAGTACGGTATCGCTCCCAATAGACTCTCCATCCAATATCTCAATATAGGAGAGTTTTCCCATCTCAAGAGAAAGTGTTTCATTGGATAAAACATCGGCACTCATATTGTGCTCCCTGTGAATGTGTTGAAAGTCTTCTTGATAGTGGATGTATCCCTAGGCAGGAAAAATAAATCCCTCCCATACTCATAACTCCAAAAAACAAAAAGAAACCACCCTAGTTCATAATACCTTCATACGTTCACCTACTATTTTGGTTTTTCATGTTGTAGTATGGCCTTTGACAATGGCATAGGAAATAAGAACCACGAGATCACCTTTATTAAGCAGCCTATGTGTGTCAAACTTTGAAATGGTCACCATATTACACTCATATGACAAATATTTTTCAAGAAAGGGTCTAATGACGATGATGTTCTCTATGATGCCGATGATAGCCATAAAGACAATGGTCATGATAATCCTATTGACTATGACAACAATGATAGTTAATAAACATTAAAAAAACAACAAACAATTAAAACTATCCATCTTACCTTCCCCCTGTCACGACAAATTTTTTTTACATCTTTCACTTACCTCACCCATGAACTAGGCCCGAGGTCGCAGAGGAGTTTCCAAGATTGCAGAGGAGGTTTTTTAGTTACCTCACCCATGATCTAGGCCCGAGGTCATAGAGGAGGTTCCAAGGTTGCAGAGGAGGAAACTCTTGTTCATACAGTAGACCCCTTCCTTGACACAACCAGAAATCTATCTTGTGAGTGTGGTGAAACCCTTAAGTTGCACCTAACACAGATCAATTTCTTTGTTTGACTCAATTTTTATAGTACAAGTTATTCCTATAGGCCACGTTTTATTGGGTGGGTGTCAGGCTTCAACTCATTTTTAATGGTATCCCAGCTTTGGGGTCTTTCTATCCTCAAGGATATCTACCCCCTTCATCTCCAAAAGATACACAAAGGGACATTGGTAGATTGAGATCGAGACCCATTAGCAAAGGTGAAGGTCACTAAGGCATCAGGAAAAGCATAGGCTAAGGCAGCTTCAGGACCAGGTGGTTAAAAACTAGTAATAAATCCAATATAAGTTTATTTTTTTCCTGCATAGATTTCTTCGATAAGTTAACTGCTTTCATTTAATCCATTAACTCGTTTTCTATCATAATATATAATGCTTTCCATGTATGAGAATTGCTCCTATATTCCCTCCATAAATTACATTCAGGGTTTTATTAGTAGATATAGTCAGGGTTTTCTCCTCTCTTCCCTCCATAGATTGATTAGGATGGATGGTTTTATACAAAAGATACTTCACCTACTTCCTATCAACCATGCTTCCAAGTACAACTCTGAGTTAGTGAAATCTTTTGAAGACATTTGAAGCCCACACTTAATGGACATAATGCTTGCAAGTATTGCATTATGCATGGAATAATAACATAAAATTCCTGCAGCTAGTTAAACATGCTGATAGGGTAATAGATAAATGCCCACTAAACTCCAAAATGCATGAAATAGAGGTGGAAAGATGCTTGCAGGAGGTGTTGAAATGCCAGAAGATGATTGAAATTCCCGTGACATGTAAGGACATGCCTGCATAAGTATGCAAGCACCCACACATGAAGGTTATATGCCAGTGACATGTAAGGACATGCTTTCATAATGAATGTATCAACATTCATCTAGTAAATTCATAAAAGGTAATCATGCATCGATGACAACATCACAATATTGCTTCAATTTATTTCATTTTCTTTATCTAACCATATTGCTACCCTATCACCTTGCTTCCAGGTATAACTCCAAGTTAGTGAAAAAATTTGAAGACATTTAAATCCCACACTTAATTTACAGAATGCCAGCAAGTATTTCATTATGCATGCAAGACTAAGATAAAATGTCGACATCTAGTTAAACATGCCCATAGGGGAATAGATAAATGCCCATTGAACCCCAAAATGCATGAAATAGAGGTGGAAAGATGCCCACAGGAAAATCATTGAAATGCCAGTGGATCATTGAAATTCCCATGAAATGTAAGGACATGCCCACATAAGGATGCAAGCACCAAAACATGAAGACTATATTCCTGTGACATGTAAGGACATGCCAGCATTATGAATGTATCAACAGTAATCTTGTAAATTCATAAAAGGTAAGCATGCATCAATGGCAACATCACAATGCTGCTTCACTTTACTTCCTTTTCTTTATCTAACCATATTCAACTTTTTGTGCATTTTTGTGGGAATTTTTATGGACATGCGTTCATATGTTTGAGGCCTGCGGGAATTTTATATGGTAGTGCGGGTATTTGATCAGTCCAATGAGAATTTGCAAACTGGCTGTGGGAATTTCTCAACAGGCTGCAAATTTTTTTCCAAATCAATTGCTTATCCAATTTGGAAAATTGATGTAAATGTATTCTAGACCTTAAATGTGGGCATATTTAACTAGATGTGGGAATTTTCAGTGCACCTACGATGCCATGATCAAGCATACAATTGAAACAAATCAAGGAATTATGGAAATTCATCTCCATCTGAGTCATATTACAATATAGTTGAAAAATATATTTATAAGCTCAGGCTTCCCATAACAGCTTTACTTTAGCTGTACCTGTCAAGTGTTTAACTTTATCATTGAAATTCTCGTGACATCTAAGGACATGCCCGGATAATGAATGTATCAATAGCCATCTAGTAAATTCATAAAAGGTAATCATGCATCAATGAAAACATCACAATGCTGCTTCACTTTATTTGATTCTCTTTATCTAACCATATTGCTCCCCCTATTAATATGTAGACTAATTTCTCCCTCTAAACCTTGTTGTTATGTTCATCTCAAGATATTTAATTTGACTCACATATATCTTCAGAATTGATGAAAAGTAATATCTCACAAATGTAGATTTCTTCCACAAGTTGTTCACATGCACTCAACTAATAAGGAACTTGATGCATCTAGCAGTTTCACTAGTGGTGCAAAATACTAGTAGGTTGGTGAGCTATTTGAGACTAGCTAATGGTGAGAGAGACCAAATTTCATAGGGGTGCACCACTAGAGAAGAGAGACACTATTATTTAACAAGTGTGCATAGTGTATACTTTCCATGTAGGCCCATATAAGTGTCCATGCAGGCTCGAAACAAGTATCATAATTCAATGTTGGTGGGTAACATATGGAGGTTGGTGAGTTGTTTGAGACTATCTATTTTACCCTAGAATTCGGGCGGCAAAGATTGTACTTCAAATCTAGGCATACCTCTAGGATCTTACAATGATGTTGGTAGACAATGAGTATTAGAGACTAAATGTCATCCTTGAAACTGATTTCCTCATCGAAACTGTATAGGATAACATATATATTTCAAGCACATAGCCTATTACTTATTAGTATATGATTTATTTAAGTCTTGAGAAATATTATTAGGAAGAAAAATGAGAAAATGGCACACATGCATCCTCAAAGGAATGAGAAACATCCATCCAACCCAAATATCCTACTTTCAATGGAATCCTTCTATCACATCTTACCTCCATTTTCTTACCTCATACAACCTAACAAGCGAAATATTTCAGCTCTATGTTATGCTAACTCAGAATTTGAAGTTTGAACCATTTCTAGCCTAGAAGAAATGCCATTATCATGCTCAGTCATCAATAAATTGAGTTCGAACACTCGATTTTTCATTAGATGGGCTAAAAAATGCTCCCAATGTGCCCAAAAATTTCACACACTACTGCATGGGTGCTCAAAATTGGAAATTAGTCCTCAAATTCAACCCATAATTATGAGTTAGGCCTATTACTGCTGAAATTAAACTAGATTTAAAAATGATGCTCTTCATTGCATATTAGATACACAATCATGGAGAATTAAGGTTGCTTCACATCAAAGTTTTCCCATACTTGAGGGATCATACTTGTTGTTGCTATTTCACATACATGAGGTTGCTGAGATTTGAGAAATTAATGCCTCGAATGCCACTACAAGTTTCTTTTATGCCCAGAAATATTCATAACTCCTTAGTGGAAACCCATGCAATATAAGTAGTAACATGATGTACACCAAAAACAAATTTGATGATTTCTTGTGGAAATAAAGAGGAATAAGGGAATAAGGGTGCATCCGCATAAAAAAAGGATCAAATAGTTAATTTGGGATCAAATTTACAGAATGATTCTCCTCTAGAGGTTTTCCACCCAGCCATAGGCTCGCACTTTAAAAATCCACCCCCAAGTTAAGGGCCTAAGTGTGACAAGGGCGACTCTCTCACTCATCCCAAACCCCAAACAATTGCTGAGCAGGAAAAACATTCATCAAAACCTCCAAACCCTCACAAACTGAGCAAGAAGAAGTAACAACTAACAAGTCAA
The DNA here is from genome assembly GCA_001517045.1 of Pseudotsuga menziesii. NCBI lineage: Eukaryota > Viridiplantae > Streptophyta > Pinopsida > Pinales > Pinaceae > Pseudotsuga > Pseudotsuga menziesii. Next base: position 193,640 of record LPNX010211269.1, read on the forward strand.
AGAAGTATGCTAGATCCTACACCAGCACAAAGCATTCACAACTCAATCAATTGATAGGTATCCATTCCTGCCCACGAGCACATTCACTTCACTTACCTTTTTTCCTTTTTTCCTTTTTTCCACTTGTGAAACATGCCCCCCATTATCCCTTCTAAGAAATGATGCACTTTCTTTCTTTAATAAAATGCATCGGCATATTTCTATTTATTACAAGTTAAATTGCAAGCATTACATAATGAAATAAACTAACACAATGGAGTCTTCACTAATTTGCACTCATTTAATCGAAATACAAATTAACATTACATAACTTTTGTAGTGTTATAGTTAGAGTGAGGCACCACACCGCCAAAATAGGAAGGAGGGAGTGGAGTTACCACTCCATTTTGGGGAAAAACTGATAAAACCTAGGAGGGGAGGATAGGAATAAAAGTTAAGAAGAGAATTCGACTAGATTAATTAAGGTTTTAGAGTTTATTAGGATATATAGGGTTTTAGATTAATTAAGGTAATTAAATTAGGGTTAAAAAACAAATAAGAAAGAACAACAAATTAACAAAGGAAATAAAACTAACTAGGGTCAATTAACTGGACTACACAAGGCACCACTCTAAAGACACAAGATCCATAAAAATGTTTAATGCACATTTCAGCTCATTTTGAGAAAAGCTGCAAACTCTCAGGTAGATTAATCTCATTTGTATTTATAATTATTTTTCTCAAATATTCAAACTCAAAGTTGAAACAATGAGACAAGCATGTCCAACATAGAAAAACCATACCTCAATATCCTTCATGTCTAGCATGTCCCAGAAACAATGAGTTACAATAACCATTAAAGTACTTAAAACAATAACAATAATAAGAGTAGAGATCTATATAAGATCTAAGTTGTTAATAAAAGACAACAATACATAATAGTAGCATGATATATCATATATGAACCAATTATAAACTCAACATAATATAACTCAAAACAAGTTGTTAGGGTAGAGCTCCCTTATCCTCAGAAAAAATGCTTCTAAACAAACTTCAACATATTAGCATTAGGTTACTTGCATGCTACTGAAATAGACAAACATACCTGTGAAAGGAGAGAACCCAAAGCCAGAAAAGATCCTAAAATAGATTATCCAACCCTCACAAATAAAAAACAGCAGCAACACAGCAGTATGACCAAATATCTATAAAAAATGACAACAAAGTACTCCAAAACAATCACATATTTTAGCACTATGGTGGATGGCAGGGCTCTTAAGATCAATGCAAGGGTGGAAAATCATCCTAAGGGGTCATTCTAGTCATCAACAAGCTAGATGTCAACATTTAAGGGTTGTATAGCTCAACGTTACCATGCAAGGGTCAATCATGAGTCAGCACAAGGATACACATCGCATACAAGTAAAAATTCTAGTCAACGTAACATAACAATGCAACATGACATCATATTAGGCTCATGCACATCAATTCAACATGATGATAGGTTTCCTGACCTTCTCAATTGTATGTGGCTAGATGTCTCATGTGTCTCATGCAAAGAGTGGAAGCTCATAATCATCATCACTGGATAAGGAAGCTCATGTGGTCATCTCATCTTCCTTAGGTTAACTCAGGAAGGGGTAGCCATCCCCTTGAGGATAACATATTCCTCAGAAGATGTCAAACATTATAAAAAATAAACTATGCATCAACTAATACAAATACTAATCTTAAATGTATACAAATACAATTTTTTTTTTCTTTTTTTTTCTTCATAAAGTCCAAGATGGGGACATCTAATTCATTGTCATTTAATGTTGAAACTGTTGTGCCCTCTCTTTCTATTGATTGTGTGGGCATGCTCTCCCATACCATACTTATGGTATGTCAAATAGTAGGGCGTGGAGGTCGCTGGAGAGGGGAATCATCTACAAAAACCCAATAAAGTTATATATATATATATATGTTTAGTTATTATTGAGATACATATTTCATTATTTGCAAGATCATTACAATGATCTTTACTTGTTGGCTGATTAGCTAAGACAGTTAGAGTGTTCATTGGTTCTGCCATTTTTTTCTCTTCCATTTGAGCATGAGCAGGTACATGCTCTGCCATTCACATAAGAAAATTTATTACTACACACCATCAATTATATATTTGAAATCATAATAAATACTATTTTATAGCATACATACCTGAATGATGGCTAGGCTGCTCACCACTAACATGAGGCAGCTCTCCACCATCATGTGTTATATGTTTGGTACCACTACAATTGCTGTTTTTTTTTCTCTCACCTTGAAAGTCAAAATTTATTTATTTTTCAATGTAATGATTCATGAATAGATTACACAAGTACATTATAATGATGGTATTATTTTGAGAAAACTCAATTGTTTTGGTAAGATGTTTGGCATAACTAAGTCTATAAAAACATTAGTCCAAGTACACCAAGGTCACTCAAGTCACACTATAGGGATGCTTGAAACCATTCATTTATTAAAACAATTTGTCATATTAAGATCTTTCCAATGCTTAAGAAGTTTCAAGTTATCACATATACAAATTTGACATAACACAGAATTCAAGTCCAAAGTAATGTGAGAAAATTGAAAATTCACAGATGGTTTTATTTACCTCTGTGTGCATCAATGGGGAAATTTGGGTTTGCCTGAATCTTTTTTCGACGTTCCAACACATGTTGAAAACCATACTTGAAGCTGAGCCTCAACGCTTCTTCAGTGGATGCTTCTTGAAAAGCATTTCCATGCAATGCATAAAACCATAAAAGTTATTTGTTCGTTACAATGATAAATAAATTAGTTGTTCGCTACAGTTACAAAAAAATTTCCTACAAAGAATGATCATTTGTTTCTTACAATTCGTTCTCTTAGTTTTTGATATCCACCTTGGCCTAGTTTTTGTTGCCCATGTTTTTCTACCCTTTCCTTTGTCACTTTAGAGGTGTCGTGGAGCCTACAAAAGGTTTCAAATATGTTATATATCGAAACTTAAATATATTTAAAAGTAAAAAAAATATATTGAACATTTTCATTGAAAATATGATATGTGACATACCTTCTTGAACCGATTGGTCGAGTCTTTCCTTGTTTTCTCAATGCATTCTCCTTTGCATCATCCATTAGTGTCTTACACTCCTTCTCTAGAACCATCGGAGGAAGCTCATACTTAGTGTTAATTTGCAAACTGTCCCTATAATCTTCCGTGACATATTTCAAATTTAAGCCAGCTGCTGCGGTGACACTTTCTTTGTTGAAGGTATCACCAAACAAGTTAACCATGTGGTTCATCAAATCATTTTTCAATTTGTCATTTTGGGCATTCCAATATGTATGAATGGTGGGCCCAAAAATCTCCAAATCCTTCTCATGCAGGTTCTTATAAAAACCATTATTTCTTGCAAAAACAATATGATCATTAATTAAAAATAATTTCAGGTATGTGGCTTTGAATTACATGAAAAAAAACTGAATTAATTAAATAATACCTGCAATATTTGGTATCTTGATTGGAACATAGTCCCTTTCTGCCAAGAATGTAATGGGAAATGGTCCCTTGCTAACCACACGTGTTGCTCCAGGATAGCAACTTTCACATTTGATGCTACTCTCCTCTCTAACATTCGGTGAAGTAGTATTGGGTGAAGGGCCATGCTGATCTCCAATATTCGTTGAGGTCATAGAATCTAAAGGGATTTTCTATCCAGAAGAGTCAAATATCCTAGTTGGTACAATAGATTTACGCTGTGTTGAACCATCACTACAACCAATACCGACATCTACATAAGGTACTTGATGCACAGGTGTTGTCTCCAAAAATTCCTACAAGAAAGAAAACTTTAACTGATTAGATCATATCAAAAATAAAAGAACTAAAATAACATAAATGAATATATGTCTCGTAGTTCATAAAATATTTCAGAGATGCCACTTACCCCGTACTGTACTATTGTTTGCCTCAAGTCAGAAATTATTTCTTTGATTTCTTCAGTCATGGGTCTGATTTTTATCAGTGCAAGAAGTTCTTGATTGGAAATTTTCAAAGACTTATTCATAGTTACCATTCGGCCAATTGAATATAATATATCTTGCTCAGTGAACACCTCACCATCGTGATGTGGTGTTCTCTACAAACACCAATTAATAAAAGTAGTTAATTTATTTTTCTCATTACAAAAATTCACGTGAAAAAAAATAACATGCATTTAATAATAAAACAATTTACTTTAATCATGTTTAGGTACTATTAGGATAAAATTTACCTGATGGGACACTATTGGGTATTTCCAAAGGTTATCTTGCCGCAATACAAGAAGAAACATCATTTCATATTGAAAATTAAAAATTGAACCATTTCTAATAAACGTGATTAATGAATAAAAAAATTAGTGTTAATATGACAATCACGTTTACTTGACCAGAATTTGCAGGAGTGTTGTGAGCACCTCCCCGCCATAATATAATAAGCATGATATGATCTTCAAATATCATAGTGTTTCTAGTTAATTACAATATGGTTCAAATAACCTACAGTGCTTTGGCTTGCTTATGCTCTGCCAAACAGACATGAAGGTTCATAATAAGGCTGATTAAATTTAGTAAGTATGAGTTTTAGGTTTGATGCATAGGTTAATAAATACAGATCATGATCCCATCTAATAAATCCATCATTTTAAATTTTTATATGGAAGTTAGAATGACACCCTCAGATCCAAATCTTCCATTTAAAACTCTTTTCTTCAATTCTGAGAACAAGATAATCATCGCCTTATTATTTTCCATATTATGGTATAGAAATGATGAAGAAGTAGATGAATCTATTTTATGTTTTCTATCACAATTGTAGCCAATAATAAATGAATCCTCTAAATGAAATATCCCTTCTTACATAGCTCAAATTATTAATGAGTAGTTAACTGAGTTCCCTACACAATAAATATTTAGGTTTCTGTCATGAGAATTGCATATGCGGTCTTACATGGAATATATTTACCAAGTATTGCCTAGATAAGGTAAAGAGTGGTTGCAATTCACCACAGATACCAGAATTTAGGATTGATTCATATTCGAAGATAATATAGTTGTCAAGATATATGTATTTGAAGGAAGACCCTACTAATTACCTACCTTTTTTACAGTGAGGATCCTGACAATGGAATTTGCTAGGAAGAGACTGTTATCAAATGAATAGCACTTTGGGAGTGTCAAACAAAATAAGTATTTTCACACTGCCAAAGATGTGGGTCCCTTCTATATTAAATCTCTCAGTGTTGTACACTACCTGGAGGGATTTATAGAGAAACTAAGTCTAGACAAGGGTGAAGCAGTGGCCTATGACCTTCATGTGGTGATATCAAAACAAAGGTTAGAAAAAAAAAAATCAACATATGAACCAAATCCTAGGCTTGATTTGGTAAGAATTTCTAATAAATATAGTTGGGAGGAGGTTGAGAAGATTCTAAAGGATTCCATAGCTTTGAGTGATCATAATCAAGTAGCAATATAGAAGAGAGGGGAATAAAACATGGAAATTGATCAAGATGACCAAACCCCACAAGCCAAAAGGAAAATGATTGATTTCGTATATGAGGCCAAATAATTAGATTTAAAGGAGATAGATGTTGAAGTATCCAAGTAGGTTCATGAGATAGAAAATCAAACCAATTTTTTGGGAAAAAACTAACCATATTAATTACTTGCCCATCCTTGGATTTTATAGTTCCTCAGAAAGCCAAATCCATAACTCTCACAATGCTAGTATTGGTACAAACACACCTACAAGTTGTTTACAGGGAGATCAAAAGGAGTAGTGTACATAATGTGAATTAAAACAAGATGCACACTATTTCTTCTAACAAAATATTGTTGAGATTTGCAGATAGTGTCAATGACACATTTTGGTATTTAGTAGTTGATCCCATGGTGCCTAGGCCTACCAGTATGAAATATTATAGAAATGTAGAGCATGTATTGGACTGGTCCTTGTTTATCCATCTTCATAAACTAGATTGCTTCAAACAAGCTAGTGATATGATTTTTTCATATGTGGTCAAAGCCACTAATATGGAGAAAAGGCTTAGAGAGTGACTGAACAAAGTAGGAGATCTCCTTCATTTGTGGCTTCACAGTATGTTCGGTTATAGGTGCGCAATATGTTGAAGGTGTTTAAGGATACACTTAACCATGATCATAGATGGCATGGTGGTAGGGGGAGAAAAAATAATCTCATGTGATATGATGATGGTTGAAGGGGTGTCTTTGATGCATGTTTACCCTTATGATAACTACAACATTCTTAAAATGACTTCTTCTAGATTTGGATATAATTAGCAAGAGTGACTTCTAAAACACTTGTTGTTGATTATATGAATTATATAGAGTCGGTTATCAATATTTTTTTCATTGTATGCAGACAACTTCTGGAAATAACATGAAGACTTGAGAGAATGTTTGGATGAACATATGGACAATATTGAAGACTAAATGATAAGGGACCATCTATGAGACAAGTTAAGTACTGCATACTATTGTGGAGACACATAGTATACCCAATGACAGATTTGAAGTATTCTAGACAAATAATTTTAGTGGAAGATTTGAATATTGTTTGAAGTCATCTTGAGGACAGAGCATGGAAAAATATTTACATATGAAAGAAGTGTAGCAAGGGCATGCTTAAACATTAAACACATGCAAAAATGTAATCAATAAATTCATGATACGATGATATGCCATCATTACCCTTGTTAAGTTGTGGAACAAATTGTAGTAAATTTTGTGAGAGGAAAAGGTGCAGATCCAACATTAAAATCCTCTCAAATCTTGTTTTTTCAAAGTTAGGCTCAAGCCTACTAAAAGATATATCAGTCTTGTTCAAGCTCGGAATTTGAACAAAATAATGACTTTTTACATTAACAGTGACACTCTTGGGAACCTGGCCTCTTAATAAGTTATTTTGGAATGAATATAATATTAGACTGATTTGGGTTTTTCCTTGAGACATTCTAAGGATACCAAAGAATTGAAGACAATTGAACTATCATGACATGACAGCCTGAGGAGTTGACAAGTAAAGACCACAAGGAAGTGACCTTATTCACATTAATTTGTCAGAAAATTGCAATGGCACATGAAATTGAGTGATTTGTTTTGACAACTTAACAGGACAGTGATCAAAGTGACTAGACTATGGACTTCTCACTGACGTGGTTGTGACAACTCATTAATCTGATAGTTGATTGAAGATCGACATGACAGCACCTTGAAGGCATCCAAGTACTGCTAAGAATATGGATTCAGCTGCATATCTATGAAGTGATCATCAAACAATGAAGTTTGTGATGTTTGAAGATTCAAAATAGCTTACATATACATTCATTTTCAAGTTTCCAAAGGATACTTGACATGACATCAAAATGTTGTTCAAGGTACAACAAATAAGGGTCATTGCATCACACAATAAGTTATGGTTTTCGCAACAACATAAGAATTGATATTCACAACTTATTGATTAAATGACATGATCCTTGACACCCAAAGTGAAGGTGATGGAAAACAAGTCTGATTGATGAAGCTGCAAGGTCAAAATCTGATCTTGGTGAATATTTTGAAAGCATTTGTATAGATCAAACCCTTGAAGACAATTGAATACATAAAGGATGCATTCTTCAAAGCTCAAATCATGGAGTAAATAAACAAAGGTTAGGAGGTGGTCTTGGAAAGAGTTGAGAGACCTATCCTAAGGTGAAGTTTGCTGCAAAACAAACAAAGGGAAGAGATAAATGTACTACATAAAAGTATTTGTTTGAGGTAGACATAAGTCTAATCTGAAGACAGTTTAAGGACTATTTCTTCACTAAGCTATAAATACTTAGCTTTTTGTCTAGGTTTGTCCAAGACTAAGAACCGTGTCTTATCGTAGCTTTCATCAAGCCTTAAAATTATGTGATCCTATTTTGAAAACCATTGATTGAGCCCACAATGAATATTTCATTGGGCCATACGAATTGGAAACCATCATATAACAAAGACAAAGGCAGCCAGAATAAGAGTGTTGATTGATAGGGGGAGAGTTGGCAAGGTGATGCAAAACAACACAAATTTTCTGGTCAACGACATCAAAGCATTAAAAAATATGTTTAATGGAGTTACAAAGCATAGATTTCCCTTTCTATGGGATGGGAACTCATATATCTACTCCAAAGAGGAATACATGAATAAGTTAAACAAAAAAATGAATGAAGAACCTATGGAGGAACTAGAAGGAATAATCAATGGAGACCAATATCTTAAGAGACTAAGGCCCTCCTTCCAAATTTGGATAAGAATGAAAAATATTTTTAAGGAAATGCTACCACTCACTTATGAGAGACATTCTGAGGCAGAGCTAGCATTGCAGAACCTAAAGGATATTAACATAGTAGTGGGTAAATATCGGTAGCTAATAGTGAGATATCATAAAATATATTTACCACCTCAATAGCAATTTGATAAATATTATATCGGGTAATGTTCTCAACAAAAAAATATAGAGCAGAATCCTACTCCATGTCAACAATACACACATGCACAACCAACATAAAAATTTGCAGGGAAAATGACTTGTTGGTGCTTAGGGCAGACCCGGGTTCTTATACTATTATCTTTACCAACAAAAAGACCCATAGTGTTGGCCCTTTTGGAAACAACCTGTGAACAGGTTGCAGTCTCACCCGAAACAGCTATGGGGTGCCGCAGAATCAGGTTTCTGCAAGCAAAGAGGGATATTACTGTACCTTTAGCCTTAACAAAGAATAACAGATCATATATATTCACTTAAATAGCTTCGCAGTTTTAGATAAACAGAAAGTTACTTGGTTAACCCTTAACTGGGAATTCACAGCGAAGTTAATACTTTAACAATAGATCTTACTTAACATTCACCTACTTATCAAATGCATAAAAAACATAATAGGAACAAACAAACAAGAACCACCACAACACAAGATATACGTGGTTCACCCCCAATGTAGGGGCTATGTCCACAGAACTGCGTTTATATTCAACTCTTTACAAACAACACAGTTCTGATCTGTGCACTCAGCTGCAGATCTCTGTGCACTCAACTGCAGATCTTCTCAACAAGCTAAAGCTGCACACTTAGCTGCAGAACCTTTCTTTGATCTGCGCACTCAGCTGCAGATCCTTTCTTCCAAAACCCTCTGCGCACTCAGCTACAAAGGTCGTGCACACACACAGCTGGGACTTACCTTAAACCCAAAAATAGGCCTTAGCTTCTTCCCATCAAATTATCATTATCCAAAAACCTTCGAAAAGCTCTTTTCTCCTTTACATAAGTGCCTATTTATACAAGTGCACTATTACAATACCATGTGTTTAAACCATGGGCTTAAAAACCATGAGTTCAAACCATGGGTTAATTACAAAAAGAGGGGCTTCGACCCAACCCCGAAACCCCTAAGACTATTTTGGGCCATAACTCCACTTAAAAGCTTCGCACCAAAACTACGGAGTTGCCAAAATTAAGGACCTTCAAGGTCCGCGCCCCAATAGGCCCCTAAGACTCACCAGTGTCCTGTCCCGAGACACTCTGCTGCTTTTCTAGAGGGAGAATCTTGTTGGAGAAGATAGTAAACTGCTTGTTGAGGCTGCGCATGATATCTTCGGCTGCTTGCTCCTTCTCTGCCATCTCCTGCAATGTTGCTGTAGATGCTTTTCTGGTCTTTTCATGATGGCTGGTTCCTTTCTTCGTTTCGCTTAGAACGAACTTCTGCCCTAAATTTATTTCTGGTTGCTCATGTCTGCATTAGCTGATTCGATGTTGGGGGAGTCTCTTCACGAGGTGGCGATGCAAGGGGATTTCTCATAAGGTTCTGCAGACCCCTCTCTCTGAATTCTCTCAACAAATCCTGGACTTCGCGATCAGCTGACATGGACTTCAACTCAAGAAAATGTGTAATGCAAAATTCATAGGTCTGGGTGTCTTATTATGGAATCCAATGACCAACTCTACCATAACTGTGCATTAAAGACACCAAATCTGGTAGATCTTATCCAAACGGCACTAGATTTCCTTAAAATCTCATCATTGCAGGCAGTTACTGCAGTTAATGTACTGGTGCCGTCAAATCTAATTTTTCTCAACGGTCATATTTTAAGCTTCGACACTCCTTTCTTCTTCGGTACAACCACTAACTTCAGCTTTGCTACACTAAGGACCTTCAATATAGTATAGACCTTTGACACACCCTGGCACCAGTGTCGATAGAGCTTCAAGCTTCAACCCTCGACAGGATTTCTTCCACAACCTTCGACACTTCCACAATCTGCCAAATCTTCTCTGAGAATAACTTCATTATAGTCTAGTACGCAATTTCAACTATTCTTGGTACTTAGACTCTTCTTCTTGCTATTACTTCTGATCAGGGGGCACAGGCTTGTCCCTGTACTTCTTTAATCTACTTCCATTCACCAGGGAGGGAAAAATTTCTCCATTCAATTTAGCTAACTGAACTGTGCCACCATCAGTAACTTTTTGAACTATGTATGGTCCTTTCCAATGTGTCTTGAACTTACCTGGGAATTTCATGAATTTACTGTTGTACAAGAGAACAAGATTACCATACTAAAAACGCTTCTTCTTAATGTGTCTATCATGCCATGATTTTTCTCTGGCTTTCTACACTTGCTACTGGAACCCTGCAATGAATCTGTCTTCTTCCAGTTCCAGTATCTTTTCCAACCTTTCATTCAACATAGCTGGATTATCCATCTCTGTGAAGGTAGATATTCTGAGGCTAGGAACAATGTACTCCATGGGCATAACTGCTTCCTGTCCATATACCAGCCTAAAAGGTGTATGGCTGTCAACTTCTTACAAGTGGTTCTATAATCCCATAATACTGCTGGAATTCTGAGATCCCAATTATTTCTGTTAACATTGCAAACCTTCGTCAGAGCGTGCTCAAGAATCTTGTTAAAGGCTTCGACAATTCCATTTGCTTGAGGATGGTAGGTAGTACTCTCCTGATGATATACTTGAAATTCTTCAGTCAATGCTGCAATAGTCTTATTTAGAAAGTGTGATCCTTGATCACTCATAAGGATTCTAGGACATCCAAACCTTGACAAAATATTATCAAATATGAACTTCATAGCTGTAGCAGTGCTACAGTCCTTGACTGGTTGAGCTTCGGCCCAACGTGTAAGGTAATCAGTTCCTGTAATAATGTATCTTGCTCCAGATTTCTTTGCAGGGGGATTGATTGGTCCAAAAAAATCAATATCCCACTTGTCAAATGCTTGTAAAGTTACCTATGGAACCAGAGGCATCTCATCCCTCATGGATGGTTTTCCTGTCCTCTGACAGATATCGCAGTTATGGCAATACTCTCTTGCATCCTTATGGATCGTAGGCCACCACAATCCAGCTATCAGAATCTTTTGTGCTGTAGCTTTTCCTGCATAATGACCTCCTACTATTCTAGAATGTGCCTTAGCCAAAATCAATGGCTTTTCATGCTCCAAGACACATCTACATAGTATTTCATCTGGTCCCATCTTATATAGCTGTCCTGCTATCAGGGTAAATTCAGCTGCTCTAACCACCAGTTGCTTCTTCTGCTGTGTTGTCATCTCAGAGGGTGCAAAACCTATAGACAAGTACTGAACACTATCCTTAAAATAGTCATCAACCATCTGGATGGCAAACAACTGGGCATCAGGAAGAGCTTCGTCCAAACTAGTGGGTTCTTCTCCTGACTCGAGCCTCGAAAAGTGGTCAGGCCCTAGGTTGAGTCTTCCTGGCTTAACTATGGTCTCAAAGTCATACTCCTGAAACAAAATCTACCATCTGCATATCCTTCCACCTAACACAGGCTTGCTAACCAAATAATTCAAAGCAGAATGGTCAATGAACATCTTAAAATGAGATCCTAACAAATAATGTTGAAATTTCTACAAAGCATAAACCATAGCTAGACCTTCTCGTTCTGTCGTAGTATAATTATTTTCTACTATGGACAATTTTCTACTTGCAAAAGCAATAGGGTGATCAATATTACCTTCACCTGACTGAGCCAATACTATACCTAAAGCAATGGAAGATGCATCGACATGAACATGAAACTCCTTATTCCAGTCAGGGAATACTAAGATAGGGGCAGTTGCCATCTTTTCTTTCAAAGTGTCCAAGATTTCCTGACATTCAAGTGTCCATTCAAACTTAATATCTTTCTTCAATTTCTTTTCCATAGGGGCTGTAATCTGAGCATATCCCTTAATGAATTTCCTGTAATATCCAGTATGACCAAGCGTAGTGCGAAGTTGCTTAATAGACTTCGGAGGTGGTAAGTTCACAATAATTGCTATCTTCGCAAGATCCAGCATCAATCCTTGCTTGCATACAATGTGACCTAGCATAATTACAAAAGGTGCACAAAAGATACACTTCTTCAGGTTCAATGAAATCTGATGCTGTCTACACTTGTCCAACATAAGTCTTAAACTGGCTATATGATCTTTCAATAACCCAAAGATAGTCCAATAATCAAAGTAAACTTCTAAGAACTTATGAATAAATTCCTTAAATGCAGATATGACTACTCTGGAAAACAAAGTAGGTGCATTCTTTAGGCCAAAGGGCATAACCGTATACTGAAAAGATCCCATTTCTGTAGCGAAGGTTGTTTTATGTTGATCCTCTGGAGCAATTCTGATCTGATGGTAACCTGAAAATCCATCAGTGAAAGAATACACTTCTTGACCTCTGACATTGTCTAAAACTTCATCTGTAAAGGGAGTAGGGAAAGGATCATGTAAACAGGCATCATTCAGCTTCCTCAGATCAACACAGATTCTGATTTCTCCTTTGGTCTTCTTTTCTTGTACCACCATAGGGCTGACCCATTCGGACTCTTCGATAGGCTCAATGATTCCTACAGCAAGCATCTTATCTAGCTCCATCCTGACTTTTTCTTTATACTTAGGATTCATCCTATAATGGCGCTGCTTCACGGGCTTTGCATCAGCTTTCAAAGGTATTTTTATCACTCCTATATCACCAAGGATACCTTTCATTTCTAAGAACTTCGTCGGAAATAAGTCATGATACTCATGGAGAAGTTCAGTCACTTTTCTTACCATTTGTTCTTCCCAATAATATCCAATGGTATCGTACTTAGGCATTTCTTCTAATCCAATGTTTACTTTCCTTGTTTTCAAGGGCTGAGTTACCTTAGGTGGTTCAACTACTGGTCCATGTACTTCGCAGTGTCCTTCTGACTCAGGAATATTAATGTTGCGAGGGTCATCATCTTCATCAATGGAAAGGTTATAACATTCTACTGCATTAGCTTCTTGTTCCTTCCAATCAGGTTGGTACTCGGCTATTTCTTTATCATCAAACACCCTAGTATGGATCAACCTAATAGCTGCGTCCAAAGCAGGGCAATCTTCATTAATAGAAAATGTGAGCACAAAACTATCAACAAGGTTATCCCAACTTATAGTACCATGGTGAATCTCAACCTCCGCATACCAGTTCTTTGCTATAGGTTCCAAAGTGTGTACAAACCTATGTACCCATTCTTCCCAAGGTACATGCTTCCATGCTTCATAACACTATTCTAAATGTTCCCGAGGGCTAGTCTTACCATTAAATATTCTTCACACCTCTTGAGTTTGATCCATGAATCTCAGGAAAAGAAACTTTTGGCAAGCTCTCCAACTATGAATATACTGTTTATGACCATTCCACCATCTGGCAGCTGTGGCTCTAAATGTTGAATCTAGAGTCTCCATTTTCTGTGAATCTGGTACTTTCTCTGAGAATTGTACAATAAAATCTTTTGGGTCTGTCAAGCCATTAAAAGTAGGTAAGATCTTTGTTTGTGAGCCAACCCATCTGATAGACTTGGTAATTATTGCACATCGATGTCCATGTAGCTCATAAAGTCTATTCTGCCAATTATCTAGGCCTTTGTCTGAATCAGTCATGCAAGAACTGTCACACTACCAATCCATTATACCTTCAGTAGTAGGGTTAACATAATCTTCTTATTTAGCTATGATGTTGTAAATATGATCTAAAACATCCTGATCTTCATCTATGACTGGCTCTGTATACCTTTCTCCTTGAGAAGGGTCCAACGGTACTATGACTCTCAATCATTTTCCTTCAAAATTCATCTGTATGTTCTTAAGGTTGATTACTGCATCATTTTCTCTTGACCATTCAATTCCTAGCAATGCTGGATAGGGGTTGCTATCATCAATTATTTCAATGACTTCAAAATCTACTAAGGTACTGACTCCATCAATGTCCACTGGTACACTAGGGAATCTTCCCAAGGGCACAATCTTCTACTAATTGGATAATCTCAGCTGTATAGGGGACCATTCAAGTGTAGGTTTTCCCATTTGTTCCCATGTCTTCCTATTTAGGACATTCACTTCTGATCCTAGGTCTAAAATGATATCAGTCATGTCATAATCTCCTATCTGAGCATGCAATCTCATTTCTCTTCCAGTCCTTCTAACTCTATTAACATTTTTTCCTCTATCAGAGCTTCGCTGAGGTTCGCAAGACGCAATAACTTTTTGTAACTCATTCAAAGCATTCTGATTTCTTAATAGCTTCAGACAACTCTGCAAAAATGATGTTAGTGTACTTACTTGAGCTGGTGAAGTTTCTTGAGACTATAGCTGCTGTTGATGCTGTTGCGGAGTTGCTACTGATGTTATTGGATTAGCAAAGTCTTTCTTGGCTTCCATAAATGTTCCTTTTTCTCTCCCAACATCGAAGACGAGAATTTTTTCTGGGGTCTTGTAGACCCAAGCCTCGCCAGGATATTTCTTCTTTTTCTGCACTTGCGTCATAGCTCCACTCCTTGTAACAATGTTAAGAGCTGGGACAGGTCTTTTCTCGATAGCAATCATCTGAACATTCTGAGTAGGGGTGTCATTTCTTTCTTGTATCTTGGATATCAACTGTGGACATTGCTCAATCACATGATCGACTGCTCTGCAATATCGACATGTTGTAGTTGGGTTCTAATAGTCTCTAGATACATGTCCTGCCTGATTACAGTTATAGCAAATAACCTGGCCTCGACCTCTTCCAGGAATACCACCACAACCTCAACCTCTAAAATTACCTCGACCTGATGTACTACCATGGTAACCATATCCATCATTGCCTTGTGCATCGGGTTGTACCCTATAAGCATCATAGGTTCTCTCTCTCATGAGGTCAAAGCTGCGACACTCATCTTCATTGTGCCCAACTGACTTACAGAACTTGCAGTAGGGGTTCTTAGGTACTTGAACATATCTCTACAGCAGATAGCAATCTTCAGGTCAATGTTGGCTAGTTGTTCTACAGATCTCACAATATAGGACATTAGGGTTAAATGGGTTTGGTGCACCAGTATTCAGATAGTTTCTTAATGCATGACACTGTTCTTTGTCATGACCTTCTGTATTACATCGTGTACACCAAACCTCTTCGCGAGTAGCTTTCCCTTGTTTCATGTCGCGAAGCTCCAAATCCATTTCTGCTAACTGTGCTTGTATTTGGGCTATTCCATAATTATCTACAACAGGAGCTGTTTCCAGTTTCATAGCAATTTCCAACGCCTCTTGCTGATCAGCAACCTTCTGTTGCATAAGTGGAGTCCTGATATGCGGCAACAGTGCTACGATGAACCATTCTTTATGTTTTTCTGGTCCAATAGTGAAACTAACTTGGTCCAATAGAACCTTAAACCTCTGATCAAAGTCCCAAACTGATTCACCTCACTTCTGCTGAATTTCATTTAGTTCAGTTATAAACTGTGACTCTGATTTAGGCTTCTTGAATTCTTTGATCATGGCTTTTTTAATATCAGCCAAGACATAGTTTTGAGTACTGGAAAAATTCATAAACCAGGTCAAAGCTCGGTCTCTGAAAGAGGCGACCAACTGCGATGTTCTTGTGTTTTGATCCATAATATTTTTAGCAGTCCACACATCTTCGCATAAGAACCAAAACTTCTCTAGATCCTCTAATCGAGTTCCTTTAAATACTGGGATCTTGATATCATCATTTACATGGGACATATTGGATCCAGGGGGGGGGGGGGGGGGGGGGGGGGGAGGAGGAGGGAGAAAATTGGTAACAGCGGGGGGAACTTATTGAGGTAGAACCCGTGATAGGACTACTTGGGCTAGGGTCACTTTCAGGCTACGATGGGTTCTCAGGGATAACAGGTCTTCGTTGCGGAGTTATAGGAGGGTTTCTAGTAAAAGGGGTTTCTTCAGATTTAGACTGTTCTGGGATTAAAGGGGTATAATCGGTATTTTGGCCTAGGGTAAAGGATCCAAAATTTCTCTTATATCTCTTACCATTGCGAAGCAAACCACTTTTCTCATTGAAGTCACTTTCACTTTCAAACATAGGTTAGTAGGACTAAATCTAGCAATCTGATTCGATAAGCAATATGCATTTTTTAGCCAAGAGCATTTTAATTTTCAGACTTAATGAATTCAGGTACTTACCCCTTGGTCCTTTGAAGAACTATCTTTCTACTTCACTGAAAGAAGTATGTGTGTCGATGGCGAACTCCGTCACAAATGCTTCAAGGGTTCGCGTTGTCCAGAAGTCAACAGCTCTAGATACCGCGTTGTTCACTCTTTTCAATAGGTTAATTCTTTTTGAGGTCCAGGCAGGAGACTGATCTTCTTGGAAGTTTGTCCTTCTTTCTGTCAACCTGGATAACCACTAGTGCAATTCTATGTGGATACTACCAAAGAAAATTTCATAAATATCAGTAAAAACATACCTTTGCAAGAAGTCATCTGAGCTACGATGAGGATCCTTGTTTTCTTGTTCAACAAATTTTAGATAGGCATCCTCAATCCAGTCACCGATTTATTTTACTGAAGGCCTCCAAAACGTATCCCTAGAGGTACGACATAGATCCCTCTTGAGAAGATACTGGTTCAGCCAGCAACGGAACCAATTTGTTGGTGCTTAGGGTAGACCCGGGTTTTTATACTATTATCTTTACCAACAAAAAGACCCATAGTGTTGGCCCTTTCTGCAACAACCTGTGAACAGGTTGCATTCTCACCCGAAACAGCTATGGGGTGCCGCAGAATCAGGTTTCTGCAGGCAAAGAGGGATATTACTGTACCTTTAGGCTTAACAAAGAATAACAGAGCATATATATTCACTTAAATAGCTTCGTAGTTTTAGATAAACAGAAAGTTACTTGCTTAACTCTTAACTGGGAATTCACAGCGAAGTTAATACTTTAACAATAGATATTACTTAACATTCACCTATTTATCAAATGCATAAAAAACATAACAGGAACAAACAAACAAGAACCACCACAACACAAGATATACGTGGTTCACCCCCAGTGTAGGGGCTACGTCCATAGAACTGCGTTTATATTCAACTCTTTACAAACAACACAGTTCTAATCTGTGCACTCAACTGTAGATCTTCTCAACAACCCAAAGATGTGCACTTAGCTGCAAAACCTTTATCTGATCTGCACACTCAGCTGCAGATCCTTTCTTCCGAAACCCTTTGCGCACTCAGCTGCAGAGGTCATCCATGAACACAGCTGGGACTTAACCTTAACAAAACCCTCTGCGCACTCAGCTGCAGAGGTCATGCACGCACACAGCTGGGACTTACCTTAAACCCAAAAATAGGACTTAGCTTCTTCGCATCAAATTATCATTATCCAAAAACCTTTGAAAAGCTCTTTTCTCCTTTGGCATAAGTGCCTATTTATACAAGTGCACTATTACAATACCATGTGTTTAATCCATGGGATTAAAAACCATGAGTTCAAACCATGGGTTAATTACAAAAAGAGGGGATTTGACCCAACCCCAAAACCCCTAAGATTATTTTGGGCTGCAACTCTGCTTACAAGCTTCACACCAAAACCACGGAGTTGCCCAAATTAAGGAACTTCAAGGTCCGCGCCTCAACATGACTCCGCTAGAATACATGCCACATGGAGGCTCAGTACAACCTAGAGATCCCACATTTAATGAAATACTATAAAGGATGAGCTAATTTGTCATCCCACCTAGATATTTTATGCCTGATAGTCAACAAACCATGTGTGGTCAGCACTACCAGTACCAGGAAAGAAGATAGGTGGAGGTTGCAAAATAAACTAAAACACAGTTGATGTAAATGTAATATTTTAATGTAAAAAGTAAATAGTTAAAAAAATATTACTTTTTATTACAATTCAATTCATTTACAAACTAAATCCAGGCACCTTATATCCCTATATAATGTAAGCTCAATATACGAGTAAAATTATATTGCAGTCAAACTAGCAAATGAGTTAATAACCCCTTGGTAGTGCGATGGAAACTAAGGTGGAAAAATTGGAAACCATGCTTGGTAAACACAACAAGACATGTGGTCATGAAATTGAAAATTATTTGGTTGCTTTAAATCCAATCAATTTTTATTAGATTCAAGGATATCTATCTAGATTCAAATCCCTTAGAAAATTAGTTGAAAAATGTAAATTATATAATCTATAAAGGGAATGTATTTATGCTATTATTTCCAAGATTGGTCTTACATATACTATTTTTGTATCCACTTTCTACTCCTTGAAATAATATTTATGGGATAAATATATAGAACCTACTCTTGAATATTTTTTTGATTCAGTAAATTAGAAAGAAAATAAAATATTTATTTGCACAACATAAGGATACGTCCAAGCATTCCAAGAGAAAAAAACCTTCCAATCATAAGAAAAAACAAGGGTCTTGTTGTCACTAGGAAATGATCCAAGGATCAGAAGCCCAAGGTACTTTCAAAAGAACTGAAAATACATGAATTAATCCTTCAGAGATTATACTAAAGATTCACAATCCACATAAGCACTTAAAGAAATAAGAGAGAATTTGGTGTGATGACGATCGGCTAGGAGCCATGAGATGAAAATGAAAGCGATCAAGAACCTATAACATGGATACATGGGACCAAGGGTAGTTACCTAGGGATGAAGTAGTCATGGGGATAAGAGAGATCGAGCAGATATGGAGAAGGCCTAATATATCAATGGTCGACAGTGAAAGAAAATTGAAGAAGTGCAAGAGTGTTACTGTGCCTCCAAAGATACCTCTCCAATACCATTGTGCCTCCAAGCTATTACTTCCTTTGTGAACAAGAGTTGTTTTCTTCCCAATAATCTAATGCAATAAGTAAGTCCACCATGCATGAAAATAAATACATGTCGGATTCCACGTCCACCAACTATAATATTTTAAGTGTTAAGTGGGGTATTATGAAACCATATGATGTCATTTAGAAGCGCCAAATGAAACTTTTCTAGTTTTCCAATTTTAAATATGGTTTGACTGTTAAAAGAAAGAAAATTTGAATTCCTATTTTATTACTTCTCCATATAGGAGAAAAGAATGAGCAACCCTGCATCCAATATAAAATTCCAATCAGCACACTAATGATGTTTTACCCTACATGTAATTACAATGCTAAAACCTTTTCCATATTTTACCTTCTATAAACAATAAAAGATCTTTTTTACCTTTTGGAGATATGCCACCTCTATTATAACCTACCAATTTTATCCAAATTTTACTTGCAAAGGTATAATCATCCAAAAATAAGCCTGTAAAACCTACTTTCGCTGGATAGGAACACATCTATGACCATGATGATGACATGTTTCATACTGTGGTCAATTGTTTGACCTAAATAGCACTATTCAAGAGGCTCGATCCTAAGACACTACTAGTCTAAAACCTTGCCACCTATGTGAGGCTTATTTAGACAGAGGCATGTGTGCACACAATGTGTATTTCCCATAATTCATCACCTAGTGCTCCATTATATATTCACCTAATAAATAGACCATCCTGTCCTCATAGAATTCTAAAACATCATGCATCATAAATGTAGAGAGTATTGAGAAATGCTATCATTTCTAAATCTCCCATCTCCAAAAACCCTCCCTAATTAGAACCTAGAAACATATTACTATTCATTGAAATCCTTTGAAATAATTCATTGTTTATCTCAACACTTGGAAAGGGGGATTATAATATCCACCTCTCCTTCCCCTTATGAAACACCATTTTTCTTTCAAAATTACAAGAAATCCATATCCCTAATGTGCACCATATTAGGGTATGATAGTGATGTGTTGGGCACTTGGGCAGACCCGGGTTAATGCTTTACACGTCGCACCAACAAAAGACCCACTGTGTTGGCCCTTTCGGCAACAACCTGCGCGCAGGTTGCAGTCTCACCCGAAACAGCAATGGGGTGCCGCAGAATCAGGTTTCTGCATGCAGAGAGGGGTATTACTGTACCTTAGCCTTTCTAAATAATTACTAATCAACTTCTGATTAACTTATCATTCATTCATATATATTTCACAACATAATAAACAAACCAAACTTGCATAACCCACTACAGGGAATTCACAGCGCAGCTTAGCAGTAACAGAAATCTTATAATATCAGATATATTCGGTTTAGTGCATGAAAATAACAAAAAAGGAACAACACAACAAAACCACGACACCAAATATAACGTGGTTCACCCCCAGTGTAGGGGCTACGTCCACAAACTGCGTTTTATTCCTCTTTCTTCAAAAACC
>LPNX010211269.1:221422-385022 GCA_001517045.1 Pseudotsuga menziesii
CATGATGGTACCGTGGATGATACTAGCTTAGGTTTCTTAAATTTCCTAAACCCTATTGTTGGTGTCATACCTCCAAAATTTGACCTCTCTAGTTACCTATCTCAACCAATCCATACCAAATTGGAAGAGCTCCCTACTATGGAGCAATTCATATACCCATCCTCCCTGTTTTGCATGTTTTTCTATCTAAACTATGAACATCACAAAATATTGAACCTAAAGGTCAAAGATGAAGTAGGAAATGAACCACCTACCTATGAGTGGAGTGACCATAATAATGAGAAATCCTAGAAACACTATCTAGACATATTTTTCAAACAAAGTGATATCCATAATATACACTTTGATCCATGTTTCTTCTCTCCCAAGAATGTTTCCATCGATAAAAACTTCTAGAGTTTAATCTTGATATAAGGATATAATATTGGTTCCTATATAAGGGTTTAAATATACCGAGGATATATGTTTTTGGAGAGGATCCATACAGGTTAACATATTTTTTCAAACCTAGGGTGTTTTCCATGAAATATACTAGACAAAAGGTTAATTTCTGATCAGATGTATTTTATACACTTTGAGAACCAAATAGCCTTTCTGTTTCCTAAAGAGTTAGGGCTGTTTCTAGAAAATTTGAAGGATTAAATTCCCTACAATATACAAAGGAATTTATGAAACATATCTATTTGGAAAAATTAGAGAGAGACCTTATGAGAATCACCAAATTATCTCCCAAATAATGATTTCAAAAAAAAATTCTCCATATAATTATGTCCCGAAGCCCAAGTTGGAAAGAATTACAAATTTAGATAGGTGGGAGAAAGTACTGGCAGTTTCAAATAATACAGTAGGGAAGGATATCACAAATTCACAATTAGGGCCAAAAAGAGGAGTTGGATAGATCCATAAGTGGGGTTGATTGTCAGGGTTTATAGGAGGGCGTATAGGAGAAAACCCTGATTGTATCTATCAATAAACCCTCACTGCAATTTATTGACTATATCTATCAATAAAATGATGACTAGACAAATATTTAATGGATTAAATGAAAGCAGATGACTTACCAAATACATATTTGCGGGAAAATAATATACTGAAATCTACCTTAGCCTATGATTTTCCTGATGCCTTACTGACCTTCACCTTTGCTCATGGGTCTCGATCTCAATTTTCCAATGTCCCTCTGCGTATCTTTTGGAGATGAAGGGGGTGGAAATCCTTGAGGATAGAAAACCCCCAAAGCTGGGATACCATTAAAATTGAGCTGAAGCATGACACCCACCCAATGAAAAATGGCCTATAGGAAGAACCCAAACTATAAAAATTGTTTCAAACAAGAAATTGATCTGTTTTTGGTGCAACTTAAGGGTTTCACCACATTCACAACCCAACTTTCTGGTTGTGTCAAGGAAGGGGTTCGCTGAATGAACAAGATCGTATACCTTTGTTCAAAACTATGAATCCGAGTAACCTCCCTAACTCAACGAAGAAGAAACACTTATGGGGATTTAAGTGTATCTTATAATGCCTACATTGTTCAAAAATCAAACGAAGATGATCTGGATGGTCCTTCCTCTTTCGAGAATGGGAAGGCATATTGACTAAGTATGGTTTGCTAATATTCTTTATGTCATGGAAGGAAAAGTTCATTTCCTTCTGAAAGGTAGCTTCGACGTTTTTTAAACCGAAGGGAATCTTCTTGTATGCAAAAGTACCCCAGGTACAAATGAAGGTCGTTTTGTGCTGGTCTTATAGTTTGATTTGAATCTGATTATACTCCGAAAAACCATCCATATAGGAAAATACCTCACTACTTGCACAAGCATCAATGATCTGGTCAATAAATGGAGTAGGGTAGTTATCCTTAGGACAAGCCTTGTTAAGGTCTTGAAAATAAGTACAAACACATATTGGCCCTTGCTTCTTGTCTACCGGAACAAGGTTGGATACCCATTCTGTTAAAGAGATCGAGTAGATAAATCCAGCTTTCAGCAGATTTTCCACCTCATCCTTAATGATTGTCGCTTTCCATGGATTTACAGTTCTGAGCTTCTATCGAATAGGTTTTGCATTAGGGTATGTTCAGATTTCATGTTTTTCTATCGATGGATCAATGCCTGGCATCTCCTCATATGAATAGGAAAAGACATCAAAATCCATTAAATAAGGAAGTATAAAAGGAAATCTATTTCGAAGAACAGTTTTCACCAATATGTACATTTTCCAGAATATTGGGTTTCACAGAGATATTGATGGGGATTGTAGTAGATATATTTTCCATATTCCCCTCAGCAAATATCCCCTCCTTAGCTAAAGGATTAATGGGTAGATCAACACCTTCTACTAGTCTCATGTGGAACTCTAAGTTTTCTATATTTATTAGTTCTGGAAGGATGAAAGACTTGTGATGGAGGTCCTCACAAATTTTCTTAGGTCCATAGATGACTTCCAGAATGGACTCGTTAGATGGAAAAAAAAATATCTAAAAAATCGTATGAATATGTCGAGTTCTCTTCCTAAGCAGGAAAGTAAGCTTCATTAGACTCTTCTAATACTGGAGGGGTCCTGATGGAATCAACAACAACATAAAATATATCTTGGTAAGCTACTTATACTATTGATAAGGGAACTTGGGTCTCTTCTTGTGAAGGGAGGACCCAAGGGTCAGTTCTATCCACAACCGTAGAGATAGACTCCCTAACACTTGTTGAACCTTAACAATTTATAGGAGCTGGTAAATTGAACATGCCCATTAGTGATGTATACATTTCAAATCCAAAATTTTCATTATCTTGTCTTCACTGATTAATGAAAGGCAATGTAGACTCAGTGGTCTCCAATTGGCCCTTCCAAGTATAACTCAACTGGTCAACTATAACCAACTTCCCTTTGTGCAAAAACACTTAGACTCAGAATACAAATGAAGGAATAGAACACATGGCATAAGTCTATTCGTCCAATGGTTTTTCTAGCATGGATGACATTGATAGAGAAGGACACATGGTATGGAAAGCATAGTTTAACCTCAGAAAGATTAAAATTTTCCAACAAGTTGTGGAGTCCATATTGCCTATAGATTCTAAGAGTGCATCACACTGCAAAGGGAAGCTCTCCAACACTTCTAAATTTGGCATTGCACAAGGTTTTTGGGTTAGTTATTCTACCACAGTGTAGTTAGAATAAGACCTTGCATTAGCATTGTGGAATGCCTTCTTAAAGACACCTTTAAGTATAGTAGGCATAGGTTAAGTTGTTTTTTCAATAATAAGAGGAGATGAAGGTTCAACAATAGAATGATCTTTTTTTTGAGCCTCTGACTCATAGTTTTTATTTCTAGTTTGTAAAAGAGTACTGGATCAGACAATATGAATATAAGACCGATTAACAAGAGCACTCGGTGTGCTCCCGACATATTTTGAACCAGAAGCTGCATCTGTCCTTAGGGAAAGGGATCCTTTAGGAAAACCATTTGTTGTTTCTTTAACAACTTCTGTTCTTTATCTATCATGGGGGATTGGAAAGTTATATGGTCACCTTGGCACAACTTGCAAGGAAATTTGACCTTCTTCTTCTCTTTCTTACCCCCCTCAACATTGTTCGTGGGATTTTGTTTATTTTAGTTCCCTGCACCCTTATTCCATTTATTATTTTTCCCATAGGGATGTTGAGTGCCCTTTTGGGAAGACTATGTTGAATAAACATTAGCATTCTGAGGAAAGGGAGTGGAAGCCTTGGCTGTCTCGACTGCATATTGTTTCACTAACAACTCATGGAGTTGCTTAGCTAGTGATTCTATAGTGGGTGTACTTACTGAACCAACCATACCATCGACATGGGGTCCAAGTATGGGTTTCTCTAGGTCATTAGTAGACCTCAACGCACCAGGGATAATTTCATAAAGAATTCCAGATTGAGCATAGATGGGATCTATCTGATGGGCCCTAAGAATGGCTTCTTCTTCCATGGTAACTCCCGATGTAGAAACATCGTTTGAAATATATGGCAGTAATGATTTCAAAAACCATTCTAATAAGAACTAGAGACGAATGTTGGATTTGATAAGCCTCTTTCTCCTTCTCCACTTGTGAATATGGTTAGATATGTGAGTGGTCTTGTTTTGTCGAAAAGTTGACAAAAATTATGTGACAAAATCATACCAGACAGGAAGTTGAAAATGATTTAGAAACACGATTCATAAGTCAAGGAAACTATCATATGCACTCGACGAAAGTTCTATGTACCACTTAGCCGCTACATTAGCGAGTGTCCTTTCAAATAGCCTCAACCAAATAGATTCATCGTATAGTGAGTTGGAAGAACACCATAGATGGAAAGTAGTGATATGATCACCTGGATCCTCACCTGTCTTTCCTTCAAAATTTTGGATTTATGAAGGTAGTTTTATGGGAACAGGTGGCCATGTTGCATTATGGAGCACATGATCTGTTGATGTATTTGTAACTTCAGAATGTATTCACCTATATATATTATGTCTAGTACCCTGATGTTTATTCCGAGAAGTGTCTATAATTTATTTGAGTCATGTCATGCCCCGATGTTCTGATCGGGAGGTTCTATAATGTAAATAATTCATGTCAATTCATTGTGGGTAACCCTCCTATTGATCAAGGGTTAAAGTCCCTGCAGTTTCGGGGCACTAGGGTTATTAGACTCTCCTAGAGAAGTCAGCCCTAGTAGGGTTTATTCAAGTTGGGAATTAGTATAAATAGAGAGCTAGCCTCTCTATTTATCACACACTCAGTTGTAGCACATAGCTGAGGAAGAAGAAGACACTGGGGCTAGGAAGAAAGAGGTTACTGCTGTCGGGAGATCATCTTACTGTTTTTGGGGCTTTGCTATTTGGTGTTGATTCTATCTCTAAGGAAGTTGTGAGGGTTTCTCCATTTATGGTTTCCCTGAGGAAAAACACTGTGTTCATTGTTTCTTGTGTTTGATTGATGTGCTTGTTATTCTCTCAATTAAAGATCTTAATATAATGCTAGCTTAATGTTAAAAATATAACATGGTATCAGAGCTAACCTGAGAATAAGACACTATGAAACTGTGGGAACTAGGGCTTCCTACTTTTTGGATCTCCCTCCACATATATTCAGAAAAAGAAGGTTGGATTAACTCTCCTCCCTAGGGCACATATTTCTGTCGAAGCAGAATCCAATTCTGAGGTTTTTCAGTTTTGGACCTGACACTATTGCCGAAAATTAAGGCTTTCCATAGAAGTGGAATTTTTCAGTGAACCCAGGCCTGGATTGATCTCCTCCTCAAAATCAAAGTTTAGAGATCAAGATCAAAGCATTTGTTTGTATAGAACTCTGGAAAAGAAAAACCCTAATATGCTCCTAAACCAGCACTGTAGAATTTTAGCTCCAAATCCAGATCTAACATCTTGACCTGATAAGATCTAAATATTTTGTATTTCCATTTGAGGTTCTCAGTTAAGATGTCTCATCATACCAATATTGATGAAAATCTTGAGGGAGCTGATAAATTCCAAGCCTGAAAGTATAGGATCGCCCTGGTCCTAGAAGAAAATGAGTTGGACTCCTATATCATTGAGGAGGTTCCAGTTCCAGAGGGAGATGAGTCTAAGGCCTTACATAAGAATAAGTTGGTTATGGAAAAGAGGATTATTGCTGATTCAATCAAGGATCACCTCATACCATAGGTTTCCTCCCTAAATACACCTAAATCTATGTTTGATTCCCTAACCAAATTGTTTGAAGGGAAAAACATAAACAGAAAGATGACTCTGAGAAACCAACTGAAGAATGTAAAGATATAGAATGCAGAGACTATCTAGTCTTACTTTATAAGGGTTTCTCAGATCAAGGAACAACTGGAAGCAGTAGATGAAGAAGTAGAAAATGCAGAGATTGTAATGACCACCTTGAATGGTCTCCCTAGATCATGGGACTCCTTTATTCAAGGAATCTATGCCAGAAAGAAGTTAGTCAAGTTCAGCAGACTTTGGGAAGAATGCTCGCAAGAAGAAGCTCGGATAGGAGCTTGAGAAGAAAGGATGGGAAGTAAAGATCAAGATCTCACAGTACAATCCAAGAAATCCAGATCTATCCACCACAGAAGTAAGTACTCTCATCAAAGGAATAACCCTAGAAATCCTAGAGATATGTCTAAGTACATTTGCTATACATGTGATGAAAGAGGAAACTTTTCTAGAGATTGTCCTGGAAACAAAAGTATCTCTCACAAGAAGAAGGGAAACAAGAGAAGACATTATGCTCATACTGCAAAGGATGATGAACCTTCCACAAAGAGAAGTAGACAAGTCAGTGATGATTCTTCAAGTGATGAAGAATATGTTCTGATTTCTACTCTCACAGGAACTATCACACATGGTAGCAATGATTGGATTATATACAGTGGTGCTTCCAAACATATGATAGGATTCAAGGAATTCTTTGTGAAATTATTTGAACATGAATCAACTCACAAGGTGAAACTTGGAGATGACTACCAGTATCCAATAAAAGGTAGTGTGGAATCCTCCTATAAGCTAGACTCTGGAAAGTCTATGACAATGAAGGAAGCATTGTTTTTACCAGGACTAAAGAAGAATATCCTCTCCATATATGCATTAGATGAAAAAGGAACAAGGGTTGCATTTATAGATGGTAAAATCATCATGTGGCCAAAAGGAAAGACTGTTGATGATGCAGTAGTGATTGGGGAATAAGAAGGAGGTTTATACAAATTGAAGGGCCATCCAGAACAAGCTTTGGTTCATGACTTGGTAGAACCAAATGAGCTTTGGCATAGAAGGCTTGCACATGTCCATTACAAAGCACTACCACTTGCAAGCAAAGTTGTTGAAGGTCTCCCAGAAATGCAGACAAAACATGAAGGTGTATGCAAATGATGTGCGAAAGGGAAGAACACAAAGAAGACATTTCCAAGTAGCAAAAGCAAGGAAAAAGGAATCTTGGAACTCATCCACTCCGATGTATGCAGTCCAATGTCATCTAGTTCACTAAGCGGGTATGTATACTATGTTTCTTTCATTGATGAATTTTCTAGGAAGACATGGATTTACTTCATGAAGAACAAAGATGAAGTTTTCAGCAAGTTCAAGGAATTCAAAGCCTTGATCGAGAACCACACTGAAAAGAAGATCAAGAACTTTCGATCAGATAATGGCAGAGAATTCACATGGAATGATTTCAAAGAGTTATGCAAAGACTCAGGGATTAAGAGGGAGTTATCCACTCCATATAATCCACAATAGAATGGGATTGCAGAAAGGAAGAATAGAACTATCATGGAAGCTGCAAGAGCTATGCTTCATGACCAAGATCTTCCTATGCATCTATGGGAAAAAGTTTCCAGAAAAACGGTGTATGTATAGAACCGTACTCCTCATAGAGTACTTGAGAACAAGACTCATGAAGAAGTCTTCTTCAGCAAGAAACTAGAAGTCAGCCATCTCAAAATATTCGGCTGTCCTGTATACATTCACATTCCAAAAGAAAAGAGGATGAAGTTAGATCCTTCAGGAAAGAAGGGTATATTTGTGGGATACTCTGGAAGCTCGAAGGCTTATAGAATATACTTCCTAGGTTTCAAGAAGATTGACATTAGTAGAGATGTAACATTTGATGAAGATTAAGCCTACATCAAATCCAGGAAGAAACCGGCTGAAGAACCTAAAGAAACAAGAGCACCCAAAATTCATGATACAACCATGAATGAAGAAATTCAAGAAGAAGATTGAGAATTAGAAGAACCTCAAGAACCTATAGATCCACCTCTGGAGAAGAATCCTCATAAGAGGAAACCTGCTTGGGTACATGAAATTATCCAAGGTGCAGAAATATATGGAGCTTCAGAAGAAACACCTAGAGGAAGAAAGAGAACTAGGTCTTGCTCCAGTTATGTAGCCTTGGTATGTGACATTATTGATAAAGAACCTTCCAACTATGAAGAAGTGGTAGAACGGAAATAATGGAAGGATTCTATGATAAAAGGGTATCAATCGATCATGAAGAATGATGTTTGGGATGTTGTCCCAAGACTAGAAGGGAAGTCCATTGTAACTTCCAAATGGATCTATAAGATCAAGCATGCTGCAGATGGCAGCATAGAAAAATATAGAGCAAGATTTGTTGCTCGTGGTTTCTCTCAGAAAGAAGGAATAGATTATGAAGAAACTTTTGCACATGTAGCTAGATACACTTCCATCAGATCAGTACTTTCTTTGGCTACAGTGATGAAATGGAAGATACACCAAATGGATGTCAAGACTACGTTTTTGAATGGTGTAGTAGAAGAGGAAGTGTATGTGGACCAGCCACTTGGTTTTGAGACACATGACAGGGAGTCTCATGTGTGTAGATTGAAGAAATACCTGTAAGGTTTGAAATAGGCACCCATGACATGGTACAATATAATTGATGGTTTCCTATCGAGTTTGGGCTTTACCAAGACTAAAGCAGATTCCAACCTTTACTACAAGGTTGAAGATGGCAATCCAGTGATACTCCAACTATATGTGGATGATCTATTTGTAACAGGTATGGATGGGTTGATTACTGATACGAAGAGGAAAATTGCTGCCAAGTTTGAAATGAAAGACTTGGGTATGATGCACTATTTCTTAGGCATGGATGTGTGGCAGAATGTGGATGGAATATTCCTTGGACAAGGGAAGTATGCAGTAGATATTCTGAAGAGATTCGAGATAATGTACTGCAAGGCCATAGCCACACCTATGGCATCGAACCTGAAGCTATTAAGTGATGCTTCATCAGAAGCGGTTGATGCTACGATGTATCGGTAGATGATTGGGTACTTGATGTACCTAATGAACATGAGACCAGATATTTACTTTGCTGTGAACACCTTGAGCCAGTTCTTGACAAATCTGAGACATGTTCACTTGATTGCTGCAAAGCATATTCTGAGATACCTAAAGGGTATAGTTGATTATGGGCTCAAGTACGAGGAAAATTAGAAGATTAACCTAGAGGGTTATGTTGATTCATATTGGGCTGGTAGTGCCATCGATAGGAAGAGCACTTTAGGGTGTTGCTTCAGTATGGGATTAGGTGTGATCTCTTGGTTTAGCAGGAAGAAATCCTGTGTGACACTGAGTACAGCTGAAGCAAAGTATGTCATAGCTTGTTCAGCTAGTTATGAGGTAGTATGGCTAAGGAAGCTACTGTATGATTTATTTGATCTGCAGTTGGATGCTACTTGTATATATTGCGACAACCAAAGTTGTGTGAATTTGTCATATAACCCAGTGTTCCACGACAAGTCAAAGCATATCGAGATAAAGTATCACTATATCAGGGATATGGTATAGATAGGAGCAGTGAAGCTCTAGTATGTTGCGACAGATGAATAGATAGCTGATGTGTTGATGAAGCCATTGGCTAGAGTGAAGTTTGAGTACTTTAGGGATAAGCTTAGTGTTCTCCAGATCGAGGTTCCCTCCAAAGGGAAATGATGAGACCTAGATCCATTCTGACATGGTGAGAGGATTAGGTTCCTTCCATGGTCAAATGTAAGGGCTGAGCCATTTTGTCATGGTGAGAGGATTGGTTCCTTCCATGTCAGATGTGAGTTCTGATCCATTCTGATGTGACTGTAGGATTGGTTCCTACATGATCAGATATAAGTGTTGAATTCCATTCTTGGAATGGAGTCACCTGGTGAGTTACCAGGAATACTTATCTTGGTGCTGATTTTCCATTCTCTGAGAGAATGGAGGCACCTTGTCAGTTACCAGGAATACTCAGTCTCAGACTGAGGGCCATTCTGATATGATTGTGGGATGTAGTCTTACATGATCAGATGCAAGTGCATGGCCATTCTGATGTGATTAAGGGATGTGTTCCCACTTGATCAAATATAATATTTGATGCCATTCTCTGGGAGAATGGAGGCACCTGGTCAGTTACCAAAATCCTCAGTCTGGGACTAAGAGCCCTTTTGATGCAGTGTTTTCGAACATGGTTGAATGTAAGTGATAAGCCTTTCTGATGCGGTGTTTTTTAACATGGTCAGATGTAAGTGTAGAGCCCTTTTGATGCGGTGTTTTTGAACATGGTCGAATGTAATTGCTGAGCCTTTTCGATGCGGTGTGTTTGCACATGGTCAAATATAAGTGCTGATCCATTCTGGCACGATATGTTTACACATGGTCAGATGTGAGTGTTGGGCCTTTCTGACAAGATGAGGTCAGATGTGAGTGTTGGGCATGCCTTTCTGACAAGATGAGGTTAGATGTGAGAGCTGGGTGGGCCATTCTGACCAGGCCTACAACTAGCATGAAAAAGGGCTGACTCTGTAGAACTTCCTATGACGAGAAGAATCGAGAGATAGCACCATTCTAAGATAGCACCGATGATGATGATCCAGATCAAGTGATGATCCAGATGTGATCATGATCCATATTAAGTGATGATCCAGATTTGATGATGATATAGTGATGATGATCCAGCAGTGATGTTCCAGCAGTCGTGATGAAGAAGACTTGAAGAAGAAGATGACTTGAAGATGAAGAAGACTTGAAGATGAAGAATACTTGAAGAAGAAGATGACTTGAAGATGAATAAGACTTGAAGATGAATACAACTTGAAGATGATGATGAAGAGATGATCCAGTTGATACAGAGAAGAATACTAGTGTTGAAAATTGTGTCGAAAGAATACCTTCCTCGTTAAGAGGGAGTGTTGATGTATTTGTAACTTTGGAATTTATTCACCTATATATCTTATGTCTTGTACCC
The DNA here is from genome assembly GCA_001517045.1 of Pseudotsuga menziesii. Lineage (NCBI taxonomy): Eukaryota > Viridiplantae > Streptophyta > Pinopsida > Pinales > Pinaceae > Pseudotsuga > Pseudotsuga menziesii. The sequence goes on from LPNX010211269.1 coordinate 232,189, forward strand.
CAATGTTTATTTTTGGAAGTGTCTATAATGTATTTAAGTCATGTCATGCCTCGGTGTTCTGATCGGGAGGTTCTATAATGTAAACAAGTCATGTCAAGTCATTGTGGGTAACCCTCCTATTGTTCAAGGGTTAAAGTCCCCATAGTTCCAGGGCACTAGGGTTATTAGACTCTCCTAGAGAAGTTGACCCTAGTAGGGTTTATTCAAGTGGGGAATTAGTATAAATAGAGAGCTATCCTCTCTATTTATCACACACTCACTCACACTTAGTTGTAGCGCATAGCTGAGGAAGAAGAAGACATTGGGGCTAGGAAGAAAGAGGTTACTGCTGTCGGGATATCATCTTATTGTTTTTGGGGATTTTCTATTTGGTGTTGATTCTATCTCTAAGGAAGTTACTGTATTTTCTCCATTTATGGTTTCCCCAAGGAAAAACACTATGTTCATTGTTTCTTGTGTTTGATTGTTGTGCTTGTTATTCTATTAGTTAAAGATCCTAATATAATGCTAGCTTAATGTTAAAAATATAACATGATTGTTCCTTAGTTTTGATAAAGCTGGCAAGTTTAGAGTTTCTAGAAAATGAAGTTTTGGCCTAGTCAAGGTTTGGTATTGTGGAGGCTAAGGCGAGGAAGTACCATCCCTAAGGATCCCAAAAAAGGGGCTACCCCCATCTATCGATTGTGATGTAGTAGCACTTCCTTGAAAGGGGTTCCACCCAAATTATAAAGGATTACTAACATGTGGTGTGTGATAATTGTTTTGGCCAATTCTAGCTGAAATTGTAGTTTGGAAAGTAGGAGCAGAGATCCCCCCACTGAACAATGAAAAGGGAGAGCTCCCAAATGGAGCAGCTGCAAATTGACTAGAGGTATGAAAACTGAAACCTGTAAAGGGATTTTGGTTCCCATACGACACACCAACATAAGTAGGTGATGGGCCTACATAAGGTGCAGATGGAGGAATGTTCCCCCCATTCCATAAAAAATATTTGAACAAAATAAGTGGACCCACTCAAACCAATTTGAGCATTCTCCATGAAGGGAGAAGAATTATAAGGTGCACTAGGTATCCTAGTAACCACCCCACTAGACTAAGCAGTAATGTTTGAAGGTGTTGAGGGATTAACCACTCGAGCACTTTGAGAGAGTGGATTTGAAAAGATCAATGACACTATAGGTGCAAATAATGCATTAGATCTCAAAAAACTCACTGATGGAGGAGAGACTCTGCCAGCCATGATGGATGAAGTTTGGGTAGACATGCCTTATCCTGAACTAGACATACCTAGGATCAAAGAAACATTAGAAACATGTGAACTAAAAGGAAGGACTTGGAATAAAATAGGGTCACTTAAATAATTAAGAGGTGTATTATAATCTCTTGAAAACTCATCATCTTGTAGTTATGTTATCCCTATTGATTGAAATTCTACCTGAGTATAAATAAGTTTTGGCTCACCTTCAACTTCACTAACACTAGTGGGTTCAAAAGAATTGTCTGTATCTAGTCTTCGTCTCTGAGGTGGCGGTGGAGGTTCCATTGTTGAAAGTGGAGGAAGGTTTTAAAACCTTCTAGAACTATGGGGAGGTTGGTCCTCCATAGATAAAAATTTTGATCACACACCTAAAAGGTCGAAGTAAAACACAAACAAACTAGAGAGCACACTAAAAAATATCCAGTATCATAGAAACAAGAAGGTGATGTATACACCTTCCAAAGGAAAATATAGGATGATCAAGGCCCAGAACCAACCAGTGAAGATCAAAGAGTAGTTACTTGGTGTCTCGTGATGAGTTTTTTGGGTGCAATCCCTAGAATCAGCCACCCTCCCTCCCAAATTATCAACAGGGGTTACCTTCGAAGTATACCCTAGGTGCAATGGAAATAGACTTCCACTACCACCTGTGTAAGAACCTAAAGTATGGATACTAAGGCTACCAAATTCACAATGAGATTCTAGAGGAATAGTCTGTTAACCCAAAAATCCCACACACAGCTCTCAATGTCCTACACCACCCAATGACACCATCTCACAACACTCATTTCACTCCATAAGACCTTCCATTTGACCCCCACACCTCCAAGAGATCCCAAGTATGAAGAAAAGGGATAAAAACCCCAAAAAGGAGCCCAAAATAGCCCCCTAGGAGCTAAAGCCTTCAAAAAGGGGCTAAAGATAGGGTGAAAAGGGCTAAAGGACCAAAAAAGGGGCTAAAGCCCTAACCAAGGGCTTAAAACCCTAAAATCCCTTGGAAAAACTATAAAAGGAGGGTGGGGGGTCACTCTCAAAACAATCCTCACTTGCCCATTGTTATGCTTCCCATGGATGCTTTGAGACCTCTTGCTCTCAAAGCACCCACTCTCCCTCTCCTCTATCTCCATCTCATCAAGACATTGCTTCCCAACCAAGAGAGAGGTTCTCCCATGAGCTAGGGCATGGTGGCCCATTTCCACCTAAGTGAGGTATAATTTCTTTTCATGGTTGTTTATTTGTTTTGCTTTCTATCCCTCATTTCTATTTGCAGGTTTTTCATTGACATTGTTTGCAAGTTTGTCATTGTAGTAGCTTAGGTTGTTTGCAGGTTTCAAGGAGGAAAAACCCTAACCCAATTTCTGTAGAGGGGTTCAGAAGGGATTCATCTCTCCATTTATTTTCTGTTATTAGCTCTTAGATCTATTTTATAGTAGCTTCCATTTGCTTATTCTTGTTTAGATTAGCTTAGTTTAATTCGCTGCTCTATTTATGTCATATTTTTATTCCATTTTTTTTACTGTTTTTCAAGAGTAGGAACCTACCCTTGTTCCCTATAGGCACAAGGGAGCCATTCCTGCTCCTGTAGTGAGGAGAAATTCTCTCTACAGCTTTGGCGACTCTACTGGGGATGATCCCACAGGATCCCTGGGCCAAAAATTTCAAGTTTTCAAGTTTTTTCCATTTTACCCTAGTTTTCAGAAATCTTAGGTTAGATCAGTTTGAATCTACTTTATTTCCTATTTTACTCAGTGCCAAATCCTCTGCTAGGCCAAGCTAAGTCAGAATGACCCCAGTACCAGTTAGTGTCGGCCAGATCTAACCCTGCATCACCAAAAAACCCCTTTTCGGAGCAGGGCGCTCTTATCAGGGGAAAAGGTGAGACCAGGGTGCTCTTAATTGGCCAATAGGTGTGCCCAGGGCACACTTAATCCTTATATAGGAACAAATTCAGCCCATAAGCTCAGGTTGTGGCTGTTTTCGCATTTTGTGTGACCCCCTCGCTCAATTCTGGAAAAATCTCGCGAGCCCCTCGCGGGATTTGGTCAGAAATGTGCGGCTTGTCACACAGAAGTTGTATTTAGGTTTAATTAATAGTAATTTTCAGTTTAAGAGGACTGTTAGTGCGGCCCAGCTGCCTCTGTTCACCATTGTAGGTCTATTTCAATTTCAGTTTTTATTTTCTGCAAATCAATCCATGAACAATGTGTATATGCTAAATCAATCAATAAGGCTTAATAAAATGAATTAGTCTAAATAAAAGTAACTTAAAAATAACCATATTGCTTCCCCCTTCCTCCTCTACCTAGTCATCACCCTCTGGGGTATTATGGGATACGACGAAGGGTAAGCTCGCATAGATCTAGGCACTCCATGGTATTTTTCCCAAACCACTAAAACCAAGTGAACTAGAAGGTAGAGGGGGTAGAGAAGGAGGGATTCTCATGGCGCTAAGCGTCCTCCCTATTGACCAACCTAGCACTTGGGAGGTGACCTGAGGATCTATGGATGGGCTTAGTCCCATTGTGTTGAGAGCCCAACACCTTCTCTTGGTTGAAGACGAATATCATTGAGAGGTAGACATTTAGTTAGGCCAACAATTCAGGGTCAATCACCATATTTGATTACAAATTTTTGTTTATGTTTGCATACAAAACCATGATATGAACTATACCATGAATTCATAAACCATATTGCAAACCAAATACCAGAACAAACAAGCAAACCAACACACCATACCAAATAATTAACCCAACTCAGTTCATGACGCTGAGTAAGACTTAAAATTTACCAAATTTACACTAAGTTCAATCAATTCTATAGTCTTTGAGGACATAAGTCCCTAACTGCTTCAACTGAGGGAAGTACTTGGGCTTTTCCTAGAAACTCATTGTGACGAGTACCACAGGAACCCCAAAGTAGCTAGCCGCTGAGAGGAATTGCCAAGCGAAATGGGCAATGACCCCTTCCGATTGAGTAGAAACACCCGTGAGGAACAATCCAAGCGCTATATTTTGGCATTCTTGGTGGCTGAGAGACCACCTTTAGCTAAAAGAAAGCCATTGAAACCGAGGTCCAAATCTCATACCCACCAGTTTCATACACAAAAGCGAACACAATTGATTCGCCATAATCTTCCTCATGCCTAAGAGGCGAACCACCACCATTTGGAACACTCAGTCGGAACTGTCGTATCCATTCTCAGTGATATCCCACACCATCAGAGGGCCACACAGCCTTTTATTCTGATTGAAACCCATATCAGTCTGAACCAGACCTCCACACCGCACCATCAAGCCATGTGGCTAGTGCAAAATCGGATCCATTTTTCGGTCTAACCTTAACAAGTGGACCCATTTCCACATCACAATCTGTCACCCACAATGTGGAAAGTGGTCCAAGCATAGTCATGCATACTGTCATTAGCCAATTGCCACCACCAATAGTGACTAGCCAAGCTGGCCTAGTGGTAACACATGGGGGCAGTGGCCCCTCCATACACATTGTCCCCCCTGCCACACAGGGAGGTAATGCACCAACCACCCACATTTCCCCTACCGCTATACATGGGGGAAATGCCCCCACTACCCATACCATCCCACCCACAACACTTGGGGGCATTAGTCCATCTGCCATGGTGCCACCACAAGAACCCCCAACCATGCAGATGCATTATGCACCTGCAAACCCCACCCCAATTGCTGCCCCATCCCACATCAACTTGGGGTCAAATATGCCCTTCATGGCTCATTTGAACTTGCCTGACTTGGATAGATTAACAAATCACCCCATCCATCACCAAGCTTTTTGGCCACCCATGCCAACTAAACTACTATCGGACATCCCAAAGTTTGAAGGCAAAGCTAGGGAATGTCCCCAGAATCATATAATGACATTCCATCTATGGTGCTCATCCAACAACATTGTAGATGAATCCATTAGATTGAGGCTATTCCAACGTACCCTTACAGGTGTCGTGGCCAAATGGTACATTGAGCTGCCACAAGCCAAGTACCCCGACTTCAACTCCCTAGCCTTCATGTTCCTATAGTATTTCCAACTCCCTATCAGATATGACGAAGGGGTGGAGATCCTACTATCCTATCACCAAAACACCGCCACTCACATCACTGATCATATCCATGAGTGGCGGCAGCGCCGTAGCTTGTGTAAGATCCAAATTGATGACATGATATTCTTGGATTGGTTCCTCAAGACTTTGCTCCCACCCCTCACAAAGGATGTCACATCTAAACATCCCTAATATGAAGAAGAGCCATACTGAAGGCCCAACAATTTGACCTCATCTATGCCTAGTCAGGATACTTGTATACTGTCATTCTAGACACTCCTCGTCCGAGTACCTCCTACCGCAATGCACCGAGGGAATCCCACGTGATGAACGACATCTTAGGGTCAGTCTCCCAACAACCACAGCCTCGACCGACACCACCTACCATTGCACCACAACTAAGCAACACCGCTAATGTTGCTTATTAGAACCAAGCTTTGGACTATGCTTGAATGTTTTCTCAGTTCAAAGCAACAACCTCTTATGCACAACCTGCGCCACCATAGCAGGCTCAGGCCATGGCTTGGCCAACACAACAGTATGTGGGGAAAATTCCCACATTTGTGGCACCACCACCCCCACAAATATACTATGCACCACTAGTGAAACAAGTTCAAGCCCCTGCGCCCACTCCACTCGCTCCGTTGGGACAAGTGTTCACACAACAAAACTGTCCCAACCAGCCTGCCCCCAACAATCAACAAGGGCAAGCTAGAAAAAACCGACCCCACAACCAAGGAAATAACCAACTGCAGGGAGGTGGTCAGCAACCGAACCCTCCCAATAATGCTGTAGCTAACTGGCCAGCCCAAAATGCCCCACGGCCGAATGCACCAAGATGCAACGCACCATTGCACACAAACCAACCTTATACACTCTGTGATCTTTATGGGAATTACACATTTGAGTGTCCCCTCATGGCTTGTGCTAAGCAGTCCATTCAAAATGAGGCCCAATAGGCCACCAATTCCCCCACTCAAGCCCAACCCAACTAGGTGCCACAAGGCCCTCCTCCCATGGTGCTTCAAAACCCACTACCAGTCCAAGGATTGGTGGCAACTGCTCCCCTTCCCCAGGCCAATCCCAATGCTCCGGGGGCACTGCCCACGGCCGAAACAGGTGTCCACCACCTGATGACCATGACCACTAAAGAGGTAAACTTACAGACTAGATGAAATCAGTACGGTACCACCATTGAACCTGCTGACTCGTCAGCAGCATCCACATCTAAGATAACCAACCTACCTCTCTAGTTACCCCCATTCCTGTGCCCCCCCATATGTAGAATTTCCAATAATGCCACAGCCAGAGTTGTAGTCAGCTATAGCCTTGTGGATGATTTGGCCCAAACACCAACCACCATGTCTTCTCTTGAGGTACTTAAAACATGCCCAATGCAGCGGAAAGCCTTACTAGCTTCTCTAGGGGCAGTAGACCCCTCTGACTCCAAGTTAATCATGTTTGACACAGAGAACGGAGAGCCACGCATGCCCTCCACTACCGCCTTCCAAATCCCTGTGTCCATCTGAAACTTGGTCATGCATCGATGCATAGTGGATGAGGGGGCATCCACATGCCTCATGTCTACCTTGGTTTGGCAGAAGCTTGGATCACCAATTCTGCAACCATCCTCCATGACTCTGCGGGATTAGGATGGACATCCCACTAAAGCCCAAGGAATCCTCCCCCATGTCCCCACCACGTTATCCAGGAAGATAGTCTTGATTGACATCAAAGTCGTCAATGCCCAACTGGATTATAACCTCCTCCTTGGGAGGAGCTACATGTACGCCATGCGAGCCGTCACATCAACTATCTTCCGCCTCATGATGTTCCCCCATGAAGGGAAGATTGTGACGGTTGATTAGCTCACCTACCATGATCCGCAAGGGTTAACAGCGCCTACCAACATTATCCCTACCATCACCACCATTGAGCTGCAAGGGGTGACCGCACATGCTAACGTCATCCCTACAATCAACACTATGGTTGAAAGCACATGAGCCTCCCCACTGTTGAATGTGGGCCCCAGGTTGTTTACCGATCTCACCATGATGACTCCTTTCCCATTGGTGTCACCACCATTGACACAAAAGCAAACTGTGGACTTGTGCATGGTCTCATCAAGCATCGCTACACCCAAACAACAACCGCAACCACAGCCCCAACCACAACCACAACATCATCCGCAGCCACAATGCCAACAACAACCTCAACATCACCTGCAACAGCAGCATTATGCTCAACCACAACCACAACCTCATGCCCACATGCAACTAGCTGGGAGTTATGTGGGCTCATCTCCGATCCATACAATTCCCTTCCTCTTTCCCCCACCTCGTGTCATGAGCAGGCTGATCATGGCCACCTTAAGCCTACCCAACTTTACATTTGGGATCCCGGTGTGGTATCTAGATCCACCAGCTCAACCAAAAATTCCCTAGGTTTTGTTAACTTCGATGCAACCTATTGCCGTTGAGTCTCAAGCCCCACTCGGTCTGCATCAGCCAACCGCCGCACCCGCACCTGCACCGCCCCAACCCAAAAGGGCTAGGGGAAAGAACACCAAAGCCACCGCAGAAACATGACAAGTCCCACCTTGTGCCATCTGTGAACAATAGGGCCATCCAACTCAAAATTTCCCTGAAATCCCAGTGATCCATGCACATCTGGATGCCATGGATACGAACGAAAACATCCCCGTGGTTGAACTCCCAACTGTGCCACTAGTCAAGAACAAGGCATTGAGGACAAACCATGCTTGTGCACTTTGTGGCTTGCATGGACATTACTCCCACCATTTCCAAGACCTACCCAAATTTTGAATGGTTCTTGCTGACCTCTGTCACCATTCCCTTGAGTCTGAGATCACCTTGATCAAAGAAGGTCATCCACTACCACCTCCTTCGTCTGACACCATGTCCATTTACATGATGTCTAGTTCCCCTAATCAGCTCATCCCCATCTCCAATGATAGTCCATCAGACCTGTCTCTTCATTGCTTCAATAATGATGAGGATATACTTGAAGCTCTGACCGCCCCAGAATACACATGGGACGACATGCACCATTGCTCGTTCTTCCTCCCAGAAGAGCTTGTGTCGCAGTCCGACTAGTTTTCTGTGGAGACCAAAGATTTCATCCATGAGAAGGTTGACTGGTTCAAGAACCCAATCCCAGCACCTAATTCCTTCGAAGAATGGAACATGGTGAACATTTCACCAACAATTAAAATCGACATCTCAACCAACTCGGAGATCGTTGAAGAAATCATGCTTGGGGCATCTTGCTCCCTAGAAGAAGTCGATGCCTACACCGCTCTCTTCCAAGAATTCCGAGACATATTTGCCTGGTCATACACTAAAATTCCTGGCTTGGATCCATCCATCATGGAACACCACATCAACACATGGCCTAATGTGGCACTCGTCTGTCAGAAGCAACGGCCCATCCATCCATCCAAAGTCGCTACCGTGAAAGCCGAGATAGAGAAGCTGCACATAGCCGAGTTCATTTATCCCATTGCATACACAACTTGGGTTTCTAATCCTGTTCCCGTGAATACAAAATAGGGTACCATTTGCATTTGCACAGACTTTCATGACCTCAACGGGGCGTGTCCCAAAGACAACTTCTCCACACCCTTCATCGATCAGATCATTGATGCATGCACCGGACATGAAGCCTTTTCCTTCATGGATGGTTTTTTTGGATATAACCAAATCCAAATCCGAAAAGAATACTGTTATAAGATGGCATTCACAACCCCATGGATATACATAGGGACACAAAAACTCCTAAGTGCACCAATGCACTAGGGGTAGCACCATCAACTACTAATTCAAAGTCACCTGGAACCAGTTCGAGACACCTCTCACACCTCCGGGCTCAAATTTATATCTCTTTATGAGACCATCATCTCATGTTTAATAAATTAATTTTGGGACCATCTCCCACAATTCACCTCGATTCACGAGCCATGACGTAATGATGCGAGTGTCTACGGACTGGTACTCGTATCATACTTTCCGACCGCTACTCATACAAGCTGTCGGGTTGCCGCCCGTTAAGGATTGTACTATAATTTTACTTTTTGTATTTATAATTGTCCTTTTTTCACCACACCTTATGCGGACATCTGGACCATCGTCCACAGAACCCTTTATTTTTCTCCCATGTATTTGACATAGAAGTGTCCTCAGGCTGCCACCCATTAAGGACTGTAATTTTAGCTTTTATTTTGTATTTTTAACACATAGATTGTCTTTTCTTTTTACTGCACCTTGCATGGACCTCTGGACCACTATCCACAAAATGATTTCTTTTCTTGCACATATTTGGCATATAAGTGCCACCAGACTCACACTCACATCGCATGTAGTCAAGTTCGTCCACCGCAACACACACACACGCTCTCCTGACCTCTTTTCGAGAGCCACCTCGGTTTACGTGTCTCTTCCGTGAGATATCCCACGCATGTATTGGTATGTTTGAGAGCCTTCTGCTCCGTCCATACTGCGCGGATGACCTTTGGACCTTTGTCCACCGTCCCAACATGGGGCACCGCTCATGCCACCGTAGTCGGTTGACCACATTGGAGTTTCGTTTAAGCTCTTTTCTGACTCCTTAAAACATTGAAAAGATCGCTGAGCACAACTGCTTCCTTTCCTACTCATTAAAGTATAGGAAAGGATGTCTACATCGTCTCGTTTACCTCCTTTTGCGGACCATGTAGAACATTTCATGAAAAGGACCTCCTTGGCACACTCAAGCCAAGACCATTCCCCTCTGCATACTTTTGTGCTTTCTTGGGCAGAGGGGCCGCACTTTATGAAAAATCTCACCACTGGTTGTCGTTAAGCTCTTTTCCAGCCATCTCAACAAGAAAAGATCGTTGAGCAAACTTGGTTTCATTCATGCTCGTAAAGGTATTTGAATGACCGTCTAGTTAGTATAGGTTTAACCTTTTCCAGCCTTATTGGACTACAAATGATAAACAAGTCTCTCATCCCCTCTAGGATGGATGAGCTATCCTATGTATACTTTTATCCTTTTTCAGGCACAAGAGACTACCAACGAAAAAGAGCCCCCACTAGAGTCTTCTTCGTGCTTTCAGAATCTCTAAAATTGAAAGCACCATCGAGCACTTACCTTCTCAGGCTCACCAAAAATCCATGAGATCATACCACAACGGTGTCCCTAGACAGCACCCCACATAAAACAGTTTGGCAACATCCCCACATTGGGTTTCCTTTGTTCAGAGTACTCTGCAATGTGTCTTCCTTGGATCCCATCAGTATCAAAAGTTTCCACCTCCTCCAAGTATTTCCCATCTGCAGTGACATTCCTGGTATTACAGCTATGATCCAATTCCCATGAGTCAGTTTCATTTGCTGCCTAGTCCACCCTGTTGTCATACTCTGAACAAAGGAAGTTTGAGTCTCCCACTCCCCCCTTCCCCTATTCAGTTTTTTCCCTTCCCTCCCCTCCCCCCCAATTCAGTGATTCAGTTCGCAGATTGCTTCACATCTTTCGGTTATCCCTCGTGCTTTGGGTCAAGGAAACATCATTACCTTGACTAGGGGCAGGTCTCCCTCTATCGACGCCAACACATATATTCCAGAGGATAGACCCAGAGGTCCATGTACCTTGGTTTCATTAACATTATTGATGAGTTCCTTGGACCACTTGAGAGGAGTCCTTAGTGCCTCTTGGGATGGTTGTTTCTCACATGCTCGACTTCAACTCCATCATCACACCATTGAGATTCGTACAGGGTCTGTTATGCACAGTACTTGATCGAAGACCTCGAATGTCACCTGACTCTAGCACATTGGTGAGTCCACTCGAGGGACCTAAACAGATTATGTCCCTTGTGATTTCTAGGTTGCGTTGGAGATAGTGATCAGAAGCCCTAGCAGTGCTTCGATATACCTTTATTATTGATACAGCATACTTGTACCACAGAGACTCTGACCCTCAATCAGCGAGTCCACACAGATATGTACCAGATCCAGCAGACTATTAGTCATAAAGATATATCATTCCATGAGAATGCCATGGGTCCAATTTACCATATCAGTATTGTATTTTAGCCTCACATGGAGGCAACCGACATTGTAGCATCAGTTGTATATGATCGGCTCTTGTATTTTAGAGCATAGATCAAATGGTTCTTTTGACATTGTCATGAGCATGGGAATTCCCACCTCGTCCATATATATGTCACACATTTATTGTATCTCACCCATTGATGGGAACCAAATTAATACAAAACCAAAAGCCACCATGCCCCAGCCCTGGAAGCACCACCTCTCGATAGCAAATCCTATGATGTCCATCGGCCATACGTTGAGCTCCTTCCCTCACACATCAGGGGGCAATTTGTTAACCCAAAAATCCCCCACACAGCTCTCAATGGCCTACACCACCCAAGGACACCATCTCACAATACTCATTTCACTCCATAAGACCTTCTATTTGACCCCCACACCTCCAAGAGAGCCCAAGTATGAAGAAAAGGGATAAAAACCCCAAAAAGGAGCCCAAAATAGCCCCCTAAGAGCTAAATCCCTCAAAAAGGGGTTAAAACCCTAAAAGGGGATAAAGTTAGGGTGGAAGGGGCTAAAGGCCCAAAAAAGGGGCTAAAGCCCTGACCAAGGGCTTAAAACCCTAAAATCCCTTGGAAAAACTATAAAAGGAGGGTGGGGGGTCACTCTCAAAACACTCCTCACTTGCCTATTGTTATGCTGCTCGTGGATGCTTTGAGACCTCTTGCTCTCAAACCACCCACTCTCCCTCTCCTCTATCTCCATCTCATCAATCCATTGCTTCCCAAACAAGAGAGAGGTGCTCCCATGAGCTAGGGCATGGTGGCCCATTTCCACCTAAGTGAGGTATAATTTCTTTTCATGGTTGTTTATTTGTTTTGCTTTCTAACCCTCATTTCTATTTGCAGTTTTTTCATTGACATTGTTTGCAGGTTTTCCATTGTAGTAGATTAGGTTGTTTGTAGGTTTCAAGGAGGCAGAACCCTAACCCGTTTTCTGTAGAGGGGTTCATAAGGGCTTCATCTCTCCATTTTTTTTCTTCTGTTATTAGCTCTTAGATCTAGTTTACAGTAGCTTCCATTTGCTTATTCTTGTTTAGATTAGCTTAGTTTAATTCACTGCTCTGTTTATGTCATATTTTCATTCCATTCTTTTTTACTATTTTTCAAGAGTAGGAACCTACCCTTGTGCCCTATAGGCACAAGGGAGCCATTCCTGCTCCTATAGTGAGGAGAAATTCTCACTACATAGTCATTGGCCTGAATGGTGTGCATGGGAAGGATAGTTAAGCCTGGAATTCTAACAATATCGACACCTCATGAGGCCCAAGAAGTGTTATTGAAAGAACCCTCATATGCACAATAATCCTGGTTTATGATCGAATGAGGTATTGGAGGGTTATATTTGCAACCAAGCTCTCACACGAACTCATGGTTGACTTCTGTGTTAGAGTAGCTTTCCCGTTGATCCCTTATAAATTTTTGTTTACCTAACAATTGGCCACTAAGTCTGAATTCAAAATTCTCCTGGATAGTTAAAATTTTCGTTAATCCAAGAACCTAGCCTAAGCTAGTTGATGATAGAACCTAAAAATAAAAAATGTTACAAATAAATTTTAGATTATGCATTCTTTTTAAGGATTATATTACTCAAATATGGCGGAAGTGGCACTCAATGATGTTTTGACTTAATATTGGAAGCAAAGATGATGTAAATTTTTCAAAACACATGATATTAATAATGTTTTTTTCCTTTTTCTTTTATGAAACAAATGAAACTTTTCAACAACTTGGAAGCATAAGACTTTTATATTTTTTTTCTTTTTGGAAAATACTGTAAAAACAAGAATGCAATGAGCCTAAGCTAGGGACAACCATGCACCTACAACTACCATGTTTGTTTTTATTTTTTCAAAAAATAAAAATTTGATGCAATTGAATGCAACTAAGTAATCTAAGATTATCTGAATATGTATTAATGCAAGTAATAATGTTCAGATATTTAAAGTAACAACCTTCAACAAGCAATGTAAAGAGGACTCAAATCGTATTTGGATGGAACTACTGACTTGGAAAGAAAAGTAGATAAAAAATTGGTAAAGGTAACACACCTAGAACACTACCAAATAAATAAGAGGCATATTAGTGTCCTAGAAGGACTGACAGAGACCAACAACCTACAAAGACACAAGCACTTGAACCAAATATGCCAAGAAGGAAAGACCTAAACTGATCACACATAGAGATTCAAAACTAACTCACCTAAAAAGGAACTTGTACAACAAGAAAGAATGAAAATCACTCAATAAAAACAAAACCTAAGCTAATGAAAGAACCCTACATGTGTCCTATAAGCCAAAATGCATAGAATATGGAAAACCCTAGAATATTAGATAAACCCTACAGGAAACCGCGATTGTTATTAAAGCCTCCCACGAATGAACCACGACTGTCACCAAAGAAACCCTCGATTACAACCTCCCAATCGTGACTGTATACACATCAACCTGTGGTTACAACCAAATACTTTTCAAAGAAAAAATAATGGCCTAGGAACCCTAAGCATAAAAGAATACTGACTCAAATAAAATCATAAGAAAATAGTTAGAGAAGAAGAAAGAACAAATATGGACTGGAAATTCAATTGGAATAGACCCAAAATAGGCTAGACTCCCCAATGGAGTCACCAATTTTGTTGTTTAGGGATTCAACCTCATGACATAAGGGTATGGGGTCACAAACATACAAATATTTAACTTGCATTCATATAACATTATAGATATATTTATGAAAGGAATAGGACATAAAGCACATGTATCTTATTTATGAAGGCTGATCCTCGCTCTAATATTCTCTCCAAATGCTCCCAAAACTTCAATATCTTCAGCACCTACAAAAGAGATTGATATATAATAAATACATCTTAATTTTTATATAGATATGAATGAAATATTACAATTGCATATAAAGATAGATGACAATGAATTTCATAAATCATAACAAATAAGAACATCAACACACAATGTGGAAGAACATCACTCTTTATTCATAAGAAATGATTGATAAAACCTCTATCTAAGATAAACCCTCCTCTACTAACCAAGAATTGAGTTCTCTTTCTCCAATATCCAAGGCTTGGTATGTTTAGGGAGGTTGGGGAAGTTTTAACTTTGATCCCAACTGTCCCAAACTAAGCATGTTTTTATTTTTTAAATTTTGTCTTAATGTAACTACGGGTGCATATACTAGAAGTTCGCGAATGGACCATGACTCTTGTGAAGGAAACCCATGAATAAATATTTTTATGATCTAACTACAGGTTGCATAATATGCTACCTTCAAATGAATCGTGACTTGCAATGAGAAGAGTTGTTGTTGCAAGTCAAACTTATTAAAAAACATGGGAAAGGATGAAGGAAGTAATGCAGATTAAGGGTCATCCTCATCTATATATTTTGGGAAACTTCTATCCATAATTTCCTTTCATGTACTGACATGATCAGTGTCAATACTCTGATGGAGAATTTTTGTTTCACTGTATAACAATAATCCAAATCAGGTCAGGAGTGTGTGAGATACAACAAGCTCCCAAGTAGCTGTCGATATAGTGAGTTGTCCACCAATGGAGATGAACCAAAATCACCTAGTTTTACTCCTGAAAGGAAGGTACACTTGGATTCCTTAAATTCATCCATTTTGAACTTCAATAACATTTCTGCAACATAATTTGATTGGCTAACCTTGATCTCTACATCATATTGCTCAATTTCCAAGCCAATAAATTGTTTCAACAATCCAAGGTTAGTCATTGAAAACTCAGTATGCAAAGAGGAATTAATTGAACCTATATCGTCGATGCGAATTCTAATGATCAAAATATCATCAAAATACACCACTATGACCTGCAATGAATCACCTATATTCTGCAAATATATATTAGGATCATATTTTCATCCCTCAAAGCGTAGTGAAAGAAGAAATATGTCCATCTTGGCATACCAAGCCTTGGGGGCTTGCTTGAGGCCATAGAGAGACTTATTCAACCTGAAAAAAAGTGAAGGATCATGAATTAAACCTTTAGGATGCTGCATATAAATCTCCTAATGAAGTTCATTCTGAATAAAATCACTCTTCACATCCATGTGGTGAACCTCCCATCGCTTAGATGCGACACTGGAAAAAACTAACCTGATAGAATCTATCTTTGCAACCGATGTGAATGTCTCTGTATAGTCCAATACTTGGGGTTTTGAGAAGCATTTAGAAACCAACCTAGCCTTTTATTTTATATCAGAACCATATGCATCCACCTTGTCCCTATAGACCCACTTACATTGCACTAGTTTCCTCTTGGAAGGTAGAGGAACCAACTCCCAAAGTTTCATTGTCTTGCAAAGACTTGAACTATTCTTGCATGGATGTTTTCCATATTGGGTAAAGTGATGCTTATTGATATGTATTAGGATTATATACAACCATCATAAATCATATATCTTAAATATTCAATTAACAAGTGGAGAAAGCACTGTGAAATTGAGATCTAGTCTTCCTAGAGTCTAGTGGATCTCCGACAAGATCACCATCTGCTTGTATGGTTTTATCAGACCACTTTGGCCTTATGGGTGAGTAATGATATGAATGTATGTAATAAAAATAATATTCAATATCGGAATCATAAAAATTATAGAAATAATCATCACTTACATCATCATGGAGTGGAGGATGTGAGCATTCCTTCTTGACTAGTTCGATCTCCTGCATGGGCTCTTCTTCGAACTGTACGCTCCTTTCAATGAATGTTTTATGATATGAGGGAATAAATATATTATATCCCTTTTTATATTCATCATTTCCAACCTCAATGTAATCCTTTATTTCATTTTGAAAATCCTTTCTCTTCTCGAGAGGAATTCTAGCCCAAGCCTTTGAGACAAAAACCCTAAAATGAGAAACATTGGGCTTGTGACCACTCCAAGCCTCAACCAGATTTTTCCATTCCAATTATTTCTGTGGATATCTATTCTGAATATATGAAACACAATTTATGTCTTAATACCATAGATTAGGTGACAAATCCTTAGCTTCCATCATCCATGTTTCCATCTCTTTTAGAGCTCTATTCTTGCGCTCTGCAACACCATTTTGTTGTGGTGTGTAGGGCACAAACTGCTACATATGAATGCTATTTTCATGACATAGATACCATAATTTATTTTTGATATTATAATTTCCATTATCGGTCCTAATAACCTTGATTTTATTCCCATTCATGTTCTCAACTAAATATTTGAACAATTTGAAAGTCTCAAAAACTTCATATTTTTGCTCGAGAAAATACACCCAACAATACCTTGAGAAATCATATATGAAAGTCAAAACTTATCTTGAATTCCCATATGAGGGTGTGGTAAGAGTCCCTATCAGATAAATCACTTTTACAACCCTCGTTTCCATTCCTTTTTCATATTTTTGCTCAACATGTTTCCCCACTATGCAACCCTTGCATGTGCCTTCGAAACAAATTGATACTTGGAAGCCCTTCAAATATGTTTTCTTTTCTTAGTGCTACAAGATACATGTAGTTGAGGTGTCCAAACCTCTCATTCCATAGTTTTCTGGTCTCATTGGCATTGTATAGGAGCACATTCCGTTGGGATTAAGGAAGGAAGTGATAGAACTTATACATTCTTGAATCATGGTCTACAAAACCCACTACAACAACTTGGCCTATAGAAATTTCTCAAATATACACATCATTTTGAGTAAATGTTACTCTCTTGGTTGTACCTATGTGTGTCCTTTGATATACATAGAGTAGGTTCGTTGCAATATAAAGCACATACAACACATTGTTTAAGTTCCTATTATCTAGATCGATTCTGCCAATCCCTTTTGCTGGGATCTCAAAGTCATCACCCATGAGGATGGGTGGACCACTGTAAGGATGTATGACTGAGAAGGAATATTGTTTGGAATCCATGTGACTTGAGGCACCTAAATCTATGATGAAGGAAGAAAATATTGAATATCCAACAACCAAAGCATGTCATCTATCCTTGTTCTTTGAGCTTAAACCTCCCTCTTTCTTCCTTGCACCTTCTAGTAGTGGGATGTTGTTCTTCTCACGGAGTTTCAACATCATGTCAATGGTTTTATTCATGCATGCACTCTATGGATTCCAATATTTGTGACAATAAGTGCATTTTTTCTTCTCTTAGTTCTTCTTCTCTTAGTCCTTTCTAGGATTCTAACCCCCATCTGAAGAATTGGGATTTTCCTGCTGCTTCGAATCAGGGATAATTTTAGGGGCGAATTTTAGCCCAGTAGGCTATTTTCCCATGTTTTTCTCTGAAAAAAGATTCACCATTTTGCATTTTTTGAAGCCCTGTTTCACCCAATTTTGATGGGGTAAAAAATTTTCACCCTAAAAATAGCCAAATTATTATATAAATGATATAAAATCCTTGGATATTAAAATATGTTTTGAAAAATATCACCAATCATTTTATAGTTGGCGTTTTAAGAATTGGAAATATTCGCCAACATTTATACACTTTTAAATAAGTATGGTTCCTTAAAATCATCCCTGCTTCAAATCCTTGGATTTCTTATTTACTTCAGCTTGATTTGAAACACCTGCATCAAGGACTTGATCCTTAGTGTATTTGATGGTACCCATTTGCACAAATTTGTCTTGTTCTTGAGTCAAAGACTCCATGAAGTCTTCCAGTGAAGGCATTCTCCAATTTCAAATTGTTATCTTTCTTGAGTGGAATGTGGAGACAAACACTGAATACTTAGGGACTAGCTTCAAAATAATGGACAAGACCAGTTTCTCCTCTTTATTCTCAATTCCACACCATTTCAGCTGAACCACCAATGATTTGAAATTTGTCATGAAGAAATCCTGGATCATTGTAAAGTGAGTTTGGCTAAGTGAGATCAACTCATTTTCGAGTTGGTGTCATCTCATCTCACCAGTCTTCCCAAAGGTTTACTCGAGCTTGAGCCAGAATTCATTGGGTGTGGCCCAAAATGTCTACATGGAAAAGAAGGTCCCTTAAAATACTGAGACAAATATTTTAGAGCAATATTACACCTTAGTACCATGATCATACACCTAGGCCACATTTCATTATCTTTCATACTATGTCATGTGGTCCACACTTAGGCTATGTTGATTGTTTACTGCAGTTGAGGCACTCCACTTTGATATTTCTGACAATTGAGGCACTCCACTTTGATCATTCTGATAGAAAAATCCCCCTCATTAATGACAAATCATTCCTAGTGTGCTCCCCATCCCTTAAATAAGGTAATGTGTTTGACCATAGGTACTAGTGCATGTATTTGGTGGTTTTTGTCCTTCCTTGGGCATTTATTGCCTCCTAGAGCCACTCCCACTCACCCATGTGCTCACCCATGCCTAGAATGCCTTCATTTATGTTCTAACATTCTCCAGCCATGTTCACACCAGCATTCATGACCATTTCAGATGGTTAGTGAGCTCATTGGTCCACCTAAGGGGGTCTTGAGCTAAAATCAAAATCCTGGAACGTGTATTCATCTAGATGGACTCCAAAGGATAACAATTTATCCCTAATGCAATATAAACATTATCTAGAAATATTTACATGTTTGACAGTAATAATAATATCAATTATTGGCTACATTTGTGTATGTTAATTTCATCTTTTCTACATTTTTGTGAGTAAACTCGAATTTTGATATTTACCTTGACTCCTAGATCATACTATGAATAAATTCTCACATGGTATCAGATATATTTGGAGCTACAAATCAAATACAAACTGTTTGAGTTGTTGTTTAGGGAGTTGCCATATAATTTTGAGTGTTTGCATTGCAGGTAGAACCGATGCTTATGTCACTCAGTGCACAAGAATAAATGGAGTGGAATCATGTATTGCTTAATCCATTCAAATATTTCAAATGGAATTTCAAAATGGTGATCCATCAAAGGTGGAAATTCCTATACAAAGTCACCATGGGGACTGAGGCCGAACCCAAATCTATTGTGGAGAAATCGAAGTACTTCAACAGGCTTGATGAGGAATTTGGGATGCTTTGTATCAACATTTTGAGAGACCTTCTCTTCCATGTAGACATTCTGACAACACCCAATGAATTATGGCTTAATATCAAGTTATTGTTTGGGAATACTGATGAGATGAGAGGCCACCAACTCAAAAATGAGTTGATCTCACAGAGCCCAACTCACTTTGAGACGATCCAGGACTTCTTCACCAAGTTCAAATATTTGGGGCTTCAGCTGAAAAAATGTGGCATTGAAAAGAAAGATGAGAATATGGTATTGTCCATACTTTTGAATCTAGGTCTAGAGTACTCATTATTTGTGTCAACATTCCACTCTAGCAAGATCACAGCTCGAAATTGGAGGATGCCATATTTGGCAGAATTCATGGATTCACTAACTCTAGAGTAAGACAATATTATGCAAATGGGTACCATAAAATCCATTAAGGATCAATCCCTTGTTACATTAGTTTGGAATCTTGCCAAAGGAAAGAAGAAATCCAAATATTCGAAGCAACAACAAAAGAAGATGCAAGAGAAACCAAAATCTTTAGGAGGTCAAAATCCTAGCAAGGAAAATGACAAGAAGAAGAAAGAGAAGACCAAATGCACTTATTGTCACAAGGGGTTCCATCCAGAGAGTGCATGCATGAATAATACCATTGAC
The DNA here is from genome assembly GCA_001517045.1 of Pseudotsuga menziesii. Taxonomy (NCBI): domain Eukaryota; kingdom Viridiplantae; phylum Streptophyta; class Pinopsida; order Pinales; family Pinaceae; genus Pseudotsuga; species Pseudotsuga menziesii. Next base: position 252,287 of record LPNX010211269.1, read on the forward strand.
ATGATGGTGCATCTTCTTGAGAAGAACAACATCCCTTTGCCAGATGGCACAAGGAAGAAAGATGATGGTTAAAGCTCAAACAACAAAGAGAGGTTCCATGCCTTGGTTGCATGTTCATCAAGCTCTTCTTCCTTAATCATAGAATCAGGTGCCTCGAGGAACATGGTCTACATGAAATATTCCTTCTCAGCCTTGCATCCTTATAGTGGTCCATCCATTCTTATGGGTGATGTTTCAGAAATTCAAGCCAAAGGGATTGGAAGGATTGATCTTGAAGATGGGTACTTCAACAATGTGTTATTTGTGCCTGATCTAGCGGTGAACCTACTCTCAATGTATCAAATGACACACATTGGTGAATCCAAGAGAGTAAAAATTACTCCAAATTTAGTGGATATATCATAAATCTCTACCGACAAAGTTTTGGTAGTGGGTTGTTTTGACCATGATTCGAGAATGTACAAATTATCTTACTTCCTCCTCTATACTCAAGGGAATGCTCTCCTGTAACATGCCAATGAGACAAGAAATTTGCAGCATGAGAGATATGGTCATTTCAAATACAATTAAATTCAGTCTTTGAGCAAATAAATCATGGTGGAAGGTCTTCCTTCTATAAAGTTATCCAATGGCACATGCAAAGGATGTGTAGTGGGAAAGCACGTTGAGAACAGATATGAGAAAGGAAAGGAAAGGAGGGATGTCTAAGTGCCTGATTAGGTTCATTAAAATATCATAGGGCCTATTCCCACACCCTCTTATGGGAATACAAGGTATGTGTTTACTTCATAGATGATTTCTCAAAGTACTGCTGGGTATATTTTCTCAAACTAAAATCTGAAGTTTTTGAGATTCTCAAAGTTCAGAAAGTCTTGGTTGAGAATGCATGTGGGAATAATATCAAGGTCCTTATTAATTACAATGGAAAGGATTACATGAACAATATTTTGCAGAAACTGTGTGAAGAATGTGGCATCCAAATGTAGCATTCGGTTCCCTACACACCACAACAAAATGTTGTTGTAGAGCACAAGAACATGGCTTTCAAGGAGATGGAAACTTGTATGATGGAAGCAAAGGATTTGAATCCAAAGATATGGGTTGAATATATAAATTGTGCATAATATTTTCAAAACATATCTCCTCACAAATATTTGGATGGAAAAACTCCATATGGGGCTTGGAGTGGTCACAAGCCCAATGTTTCTCATTTTAGGGTTTTTGGCTCAAAGGCTTGGGCTAGGATTCCTCCTGAGAAGAGAAAGGTATTGTAATATCAAAGAAAGGAATCCATTATGGTTGGATATTCTGAAGCTAAAAATTTCTAAAATCTCTTTAATCCCTCACCTCAAAAAACATTCATCGAAAGGAGTGTACAATTCGAAGAAGATCTCATGCAAGAGATCGAACTAGCTCATGGGGAATGCTCACATCCTCCACTCCATGATGATGTAAGTGATGAATAATTCTATGATTTTTATGATTATTATTATGACATCCATTCATATCATTACTCACCCATTTGGCCAAAGTGGGATGAGAAAACCATTTAAGAAGCTCGGGATCTTGTTGATGATCCACTAGATTCTAGGAAGACTAGATCTCAATTTCACAATGCCTACTCTAATTGTGAATTGAATATTGATGATATATGCTTTGTGATGGTTGGATATGATCCTAATACATATAAATAGGAATAACTTGACCCAATATTTAAAACAACCATGCAAGAAGAGTTCAAATGATTGCAAGACAATAAGACTTGGGAATTGGTTCCCTTGCCCTCCAATATGAAACCAGTGTAATGCAAGTGGGTCTATAGGACCGAAGTGGCTGATGATGGTTCATATATAGATTATAATTCCATTTTTGTGTCTAAATTATTATCTAAATTCCAAGGAATATACTATATAGATACATTTGCTTCGATTTCAAAGATGGACTCTATCAGGCTAGTTTTAGCCATTGTTGCATTTAAGTGTTGGAAGGTTCACCACATGGATATGAAGAGTGAATTTATTCATGGTGAAATTCAAGAGTATATATATGAATCATATTGAAGGTTTTATTAATTATGCTTCACTTCTATGCATGTTAAATAATACTCCCTCTGGCCTCAAGCAAGTCCCTAGGGATTGGTATGCCAAGATGGACAATTTTATGCTTTCGCTTGGATTTGAAAGATGTAAATATGATACAAATGTGTATTTGTAGCACATTGGTAAATTATTGCAGGTCATAGTGTTTTATTTCAATGGCCTTTTTATTACAGGTGGATGCACTAAATAAATGGGATCATATAAGTCTTCTTTGCACAGTTAATTCTCCATGACTGACCTTGGATTGTTGAGGCAATTTCTTGGATTAGAGATTGAGAAATATGAATAAAGGATAAAGGTAATCCAAAAAAAATATTCTGCATAAATTATATTAAATTTCAAAATGGCTGAATGTAAGGAATCCAAGTTCCTATTCCATTCAGGAATAAAACTAGGTGATTTTGGTGCATCTACATTGGTGGACAGCTCGTTGTACAAATAAATAGTTGGGAGTCTACTGTATCTTACACACTCTCAACATGATTTGTCATATGATGTAGGTGATATTTCTATATATATGTAGTATCCTCATGAGATCCATTGTAAGTATTCCAAAAGGATCCTGCATTATGTGCAAGGAACCAAACACTTTGAGGTACACTATGTTGTTGGTTCTCCACTAGAACTAGTTTGATTTACTGATTCCGATTGGGTCAGTGATTCCATTGAAATAAATTACAATTCAGGTTATTTATTCATGCTTTTAAATGATCCCATATTCTTGTAAAGCAAGAAACACCACACCATATCCCTCTCTTCACCTGAGGTTGAGTAGAGAGGAGTAGTGAACGAAGATACACGATGTGTGTGCAGTGTAAGGTATTCTTGGGGAACTTGGATTTGCATTTGATTCACCCACAGTAATTTGGTGTGATAATAAAAGTGTAATAAATAGTATTTACACTAATCCAATCCAGAGATAGAGGACCAAACACATTGATATACACATGCACCACATCAGGAGCTTAGTGCACGACGAGGTGATATCCTTGCAACATTGCCCACTTGTAGAGCAAACTGCTAACATATTCACCAAGAGATTCACATAGAAGACATTCACCTATCTGAGATCTCTTCTTGGAGTGGGTGACACATGGTGATGCCTAATATTTAATTTCATATTTTTCTCCATGTCCATTTTTTAGGGGAAGTTTTGTTCTCGTGAGGTTTTCCTCCTTACCTTGTTTTGCATGGACTAATAAATTTTTTGTTGTATGAGGTGACTTGAGCCTTAGTTGCCAAGGCCTCCACAATATTTTGGTATAAGTTGTATTAATTAGGCTTAAGGGGGGGGTGTTAAATCAATAATCCACCTTAGTACCATGATCATACACCTAGGACACATTTCATTAGCTTTCATAATATGTCATATGGTCCACACTTAAGCTATGTTGATCATTTAATGCAGTTGAGACGCTTCACTTTTATCATTGTGATAGTTGAGATGCTTCACTTTGATCATTATGAAAGTACAAGAACCCTCATTAATGACATATTAGTCTTGGTTCTCCCCCCATCCCTTAAATCAGGGAATGTGTTTGACCATAGGTTCTAGTGTATGTATTTGGTGGTTTTTGGCCTTCCTTGGGCATTTATTTCCTCCTAGAGCCACTCCCACTCACCCATGTGCTCACCCACACCCAACATGTCTTCATTTATGTTCCAGCATGCTCCAACCATTTTCACACTAGAATTCATGACCGTTTGGGATGGTTAGTGAGCTCATTGGTGCACTTAGGGGGGTTTTGAGGTCAAATCACAATCTGACACATGTATGCATCCAAATGGACTCCAAAGGATAAAAATTTATCCCTAATGTAATATAAACATGATCCAAACATATTTAGATGTTTGACAATCATAATAATATCAGTTATTGGATACATTTGTGTATGTTAATTTCATATTTTCTATTGTTTTTCTGCATTTTTCTGAGTAAACTCGAATTGTGAGATATCCTTTGGCTCCCATAACAATATTTGATGCCAAAATACCACAAATTATGACGTAAATTAATTTTTTTTCGGATTGCAATGATAAAAAGCACTGTTTTGTCCAATTTCTTTTTGTCAACTTGAAGCATTGTCGATTTTTTGACCTTCATGTTCGTAGGTTTTTCGAAAAGGCTTGTTTTCAGTTAAACAAAGAACTCTAGTTAGATTTGTGACAAAATGTGAAAGGATGGTTGTCGTATTTGTGATGAGTGGTGAAGGGATGGTCATCGTATAAATGCATATTTACAACGGTAATCAGGTTCATATCGTTGGATATTTGACGACAGTGAAATTTGAAAATATATAAATTAGAAAACATTATGACATGTTTGCTATATAAGTGATGGACGATTTGCAGAAATTATTTATTCCTCGACAGACAGTTTGAGGAATTATTTTATTCTTCAACGACTGGTTTACGGAATTATTTTTTTCTTCAACAGACAGTTTGCATATTTTTTTTTATTCTTCTACAATCCACTGATTGCGAAAATAGTGATGTGTGGACCTTTATTTTTTAAGATTGTTGATAGTATTCATTCAGGAAGTTTGTGAAAAAATGTCAAATAGCAATATTCCTGATCCAAACGAACAAAATCGACAATTATTTGTTGGATTATGGGATGCAGCAAAAATAAGGGGTGATGGTAAATGTTATTGTCCATGTAGTCAATGTAGAGGCTTTAAGAGGAGAAGAATATTGATCGCAACTGCCACAAAAAATTGTAAGGAACATGGACACGCTGAGGGGGGGAATGAATATCATCAATTTGTAAGTTTATCATTATAAGGTTTTATATTTTTTTCTTTGGTAAGTGTATGTATTATTTTAATATTTCCTATATTAACTTATATCTATTGATGTATTCATGTATTTATAAAGGAAATACATCCTACGGCATATCGTTTAAAGGAGGTGCTTTCACAAGAAGTACCAGAGGAACATGTAGCACCTATGCTTAATGGAGAACAAGTGAATGATCATATTGAAGAAGATGATCGTATTGATAACGTATTTGAAGATGATGATACAAATACATTGATCCATGATTCATTTAATGTTAGAATGGATGGTGACGACGATGACAATAATTAAAATATTGATGACTTTGATGATGTTCACGATATACCTCTTCTTGAGAAGGCATATGAATCCCTTTATGAAGGCTCCAAAACAAATCTTCTCTCTACTATATTGTTCATAATGAACTTGAAGGTTATGAATGGTGTTTCAAACATATCAATCACATGGATGTTAAGGTATGTAAAATAATCCATCACATATATACGACTATGATAAAGTTTATCTTTATTCCTCTAATAATTGTATTGTTAATCCATAATTCAAATTAATATGGATGAAGTGTGTTTTGCTAATATTATTTATATATTATATTAACTCTATTTTTAGTTTTATTTGATGTAGCTTGATAGTTGAATTTTTGTTAACACCATCAAATATTTTACCTCTCACATATCGAGATTTATCTTCCATCATGAAAGATATTGGAATGCATTATGAAGCAATTCATGCATGCCCTGATGACCATGTTATATATTATAATCAGCATGAATTTGAAACAGAATGTCTAAAATGTCATATAAGTAGATATCGAATAGATCAAGTAACAAAAAAGGTGCCTCATAATGTTATTCATTATATTCCCATCATTCCACATTTGCAACAACTGTTCAGGTGCAATAACATAGCGTAATTTATGGTCTACCATGCCAAGAACAAAATTCAATATGATGTTATTCGAATGCATGCAGATGGTTCTGCATTTAGAGATATGGAGGAAAAGTGCCCTCACTTTAAAGAAGAACCTCGTAATCTGAGGATTTCTTTAGACTAGAAAAATGCATTGACAATGTGGGAGTGTTTCCAGACTAAAAAATTATCCGTCATCATCATCATTTTCGTCGTTGTCATCATCGTTGTAATCATCTTCATCATCATCAATAACATCATCAGCATCATCATTACAATCATGATCATCATCTTCATCATTTCATATGAGATGAACATGGTGATCACCATCTTCATCATCATCATCATCATCATCATCATCATAGTTGTCATCTTCATCATCATCATCATCATCATCATCATAATCACCAACATCATCATCAACGTAATCATCAACATAATAAAGCTAAACATCATCATCAACATCGTCATTAAAGTTATTTTTACAATTAAACATAAACCTAGATCAAAATAATTTCTTCATATCATCATCATCGTCGTCATCATCGTCATCATCAGCAGCAGCAGCATCGTCATCGTCGCCATCTTCATTGAAGTCATAATAATCATCATCATCATCATCATCAACATCATCATCATCATCATCATCATCATAATCAACATCATCAACAAAATCATTGTCATCATCAACATCATCAACGTCATCATCATCATCATCATCATCGTCATCATCATCATCTTCATCATTTCATATGATATCAACATGGTCATCACCATCTTCATCATCATCATCATCAACATCATCATCATCATCATCATCAACAACAACAACATCAACATCATCAACATCATCATCAACATCATCGTCAACATCATCATCATCATCATCATCATCCTCATCCTCATCCTCATCCTCATCCTCATCATCATAATATTGAGAAACTAATTCATTGTCATATTTATTGTCAAACATGTCTGTCACTAACAAATCTAGCAACAAAAATCATACCTATAGATTAATTAATGTGCTAAGTGGGGATAATGATGATTTTTTTTATGTATGTGCCAGGATGGTGTGAAATTTGGCATTGTTAGACAAGACACATGCATTGACGGTATGGGAGAATTTCCAGACTAAAAAATCATCCATCATCATCGTTGTCGTTGTTTTCATCATCGTCGTAATCGTCGTTGTCGTCGTCGTCGTCAACATCATGATCATCTTCATCATTTCATATGAGATGTGTTCGGGTACATAGGGTACTCCCAAAAGATCGAACACCTTGAGCAACCGCTTCACACAAATAGATCACAGATCAACACACCGATGTTTGTCATGTGGTTAAAACCCTCGAGAGGGAAACAGTCCATGGCCCCAGCCAAATAGCTACTTGGAGAAATTTACTATGCAAAAGAAAGAAAGTTACATGAGCTTCTCATAATCGATCAACTAGCCAAGGACCCTCTATGCTCTTTAAATAGAGATCATAGACCAATCGGGTGTTAAGCCATGGATCAATGGCAGGTATGATCTAAGAGAAGTTGAACTGTCAGATCACTCTATGTCTAGAACATATCATGACTATCAGATTAGAATATTTACAAATGCATACTAAAGAAACACACTTTTACCGAACGGATATATTACACAAGTTGATCTTAACTAACTCCTAAGTGTCTAAATATCCTAACATCCCCCCTTAAGAACAACTTGGGATAGGATTGAAGGATTTACAAAAGTGACACTATTAGGAGAAGGAGGCATTAGAGCCTATCCCCCCTTAAGGACACATTCCTGAACTCCTAACATAGACCGAAGTTTAGAAAACTTAGCTTCTATAAGAGACTTGGTGAAGATGTTTGCAACTTGATCATTTGTAGGGCAATAGAGAACTTCAATAACACTATCATGAACAATATTTCTGATGAAGTGCATGTGTAGCTCAATGTGTTTGCTGCGTTGATGTAGAAATGGATTTTTGGCAAGCTTGATGGCACTTTGATTGTCACACCAAAGTGGAGTAGGCTGCTGCTGCTCAAATCCAAACTCTGAAAGGATCTGTCAAAGCCATACAGATTCCTGGCTAGCATTAACTGCGGCTCGATATTCTGCTTCTGCTGAAGAAAGAGAAAGTGCTTGTTGTTTCTTACAATCCCAAGTGATAGGTCCAAATCCCAGAATGAAAACATAACCTGCGGTAGACTTTCGATCATCAGGATCACCGGCCCAATCTGAATCAGTGAAACCAACCAACAAAAGTTTCCCCCCTATACTGTAATGAATCCCAAATTGAATTCTACCTCGAATATATCAAAGTATTCTTTTTTCTGCTTTCCAGTGGCTTTCATGAGGAGTTTTCATATAATAGGAAACACGGCCAACGACAAAGGAAAGGTCAGGATGAGAATGAGTGAAGTATAAAAGACTACCAACAAGTTGACGATACAAGGTCGCATCTACTTCAGGGGAAGTACAAGTGGCAGAAAGTTTGACTCCATATTGGAAGGGAGAAGGGGCTAGTTTACAATCTTCCATGTGGAAGAGATGAAGAAGGTCAAAAGCATACTTAGAATGGGAAATAAAGATTCCTTCTTTGGTTTGCAAGACTTGAAGACCAAGAAAATAATGCAAATGTCCTAAGTATGACATTTCAAAATTTTGCTTAAGACTGGATTTCACATGGGTTATAAGTTTAGGGTCACTACCAGTAAGGATAAGATCATCAACATAAAGAACATGTATGATGAGATGGTTTCCTACTTTCTTGGTATATACATTGGGGTCAGAATGGCATCTAGAAAAACCAGTGTCAAGGAGAAAGATATCCATTTTGGAATAACAAGCTCTAGGAGCTTACTTAAGGCCATATAAGGATTTCTTAAGGAGACAAACAAGGCTAGAGTTATGCTGAACATATCCAGGAGGTTGTTCCATGTAAATTTCCTCATGTAAATCACCATGTAAGAAGGCAGACTTGACATCCATTTGATGGACTTCCCAGTTATGTAAGGCTGCAAGGGAAAGAACAAGGCAGACGGAGTTCATTTTTGCTACAGGGGCAAAGGTTTCATTGTATTTAATCCCTTAAACTTGGGAAAAAACTTTTCCAACTAACCTTGCCTTAAGTCTTTCAACACTTCCATCTGATGCATACTTAGTTCTGTAGACCCATTTACATCTGACAAGTTTTCTTCCTTTTGGAAGAGGAACAAGATCCCAAGTATCGTTCACCATTAAGGAACGATATTCTTCATCCATAGATGCATCCCAATATGGATTTCCTGAAGCTTCTGCAAAAGTTTCTGGATCATGATTCTCAAAAAATTGAGCCAAAAGAGAAGAGGCTTGCTGAAACTGAGAACATGTTCGATGTTCATCTCTAATTTCATCGGCAAGATCACCAGCTGCTTCACATGTTGAACGGACCCATCGAGGAAGTATTGGTGCTGGTGCAATTAGAGGACCATGAGCAGGAGGAGGTGGATTTTCATCATCACTGTCATCATCAAAAACTGGAGTTGGAAACTTGTCAAGGAATTTGGAAGAATAAGAAGGAGGCACACTCGCCGAATCAGGCTCGTAGGCCAAAGATGGCACACCCTCCAAGTTAGGCTCACAGACCAAGAGATTTTCATCAAATTTAACATCTCTTCTAATGATTATATCATGTGAATGGGGCTCAAGAAGTCTATAACCTTTTACATCTTCAGAATATCCAACAAATATGCATTTTTCACTTTTAGGCTGCAATGCTTTCCGTTTTTCATCCGGAATGTTAGCCCATGCTTCACAACCAAACACACAAAAATGGCTTACATTTGGTTTAATTTTACTCCATGCTTCTTCCGGTGTTATACCTTGTAAAACTTTAGTGGGTGTGCGATTAACTATGTAATTTGCACAATTTATGGCCTCAGCCCAATATTGAAGACTTAGTCCCTTAGATTGGATCATACAATTAGCCATTTCTTTTAAAGTGTGGTTCTTTCGTTCAGCTACATCATTTTGTTGTGCTGTATATGGAACAATGTGTTGTTGTTGGATTCCTTGTTCAGTGCAAAAAGTAGTGAACTTGTTGTTAACATATTCTCCTCCATTGTCAGATCTTAACTTAATAATTTGATGACCAGATTGTTTTTCAACAAGGGCCTTGTAGGCCAAGAACATGTTAAATACTTCGCTCTTAAGTTTTAGGAAGTAAACCCAAGTGCGTCTGGAGTAGTCATAAATGAAAGTTAAGAAATATTTGAAACTAGAAAATGATGCAGATGGAAGAGGACCACACAAGTCACTATGCACAAGCTCCAAAGGAATCGAGGCATGCCAAGAGGCATGTTTGTCAAAACTGTCCCTATGATGTTTTCCAAGTACACAACCGGAACAAACACCATCCTTGCAAGATACCATCGGAAGACTAGTCACCATATTGTATTTACATAGCTGTTGCAATGAGCGATAATTTAAGTGACCAAATCGCTCATGCCAAAGTTTGCTCAAGTTATCACTATGAGCAACAAAAACTGAAGGAAAAGGTGATGACCCAAAGTTGTTAAATTTGTACAACCTGGTAATATCATCAACAGTTCCAGTAGCAAGGACATTTTGAGGATTTTTAAAATCCTTGATTACAACTTGGTGAGGTGTAAACGTCATAGTTTTACCTTCACCTGAATGAGTAATTTGATAGACTGATAACAAATTTCAGGAAATTTTTGGAACACATAGTAAATCACTGAAATGACCATTTTATACTGGAACTGTTCCAGATCCTACAACACTTAGATATCTATCATCACCAACAAATAATTGTTTGGTGTTACATTCATGCATAGTAGAAAATATGGCTTGATCCTTAACCATATGATAAGATGCTCCAGAATCAATGAGTCATTCATTTGAAGTAGAAGAAGAAGATGCAGTATAAGAGTAACCAGAAGCACAAAGTGCATGTCCATGAGTGTTATATTCTGAAGATGAATCTATGCTGATGTGGTGCTTCTTCATTGCTACTTCCAAGGCTGCCATCTTCTTGAAACACTTAGATTCATCATGATTATCTTTCCCACAAAAATTGCAATGACGCTCAGTCTTCTTTCCTTTTTGCTTGGATCCTTTGTCATTTTTTAAAGAAGGAGCTGACTGAGAGGGTTTGGGACCCTTGTTGTTTGGCTTATTATTGCGAAAATTATGTTTCTTGGGAGGCTTGGACTTTTCTTTCTGTTGGGACAATAAGGCTTTCCCATATGTATCTGCATTGTTAATTATTCCAAGATGAATGAGCTTATCTTGCTCTCTAATTAAGGAATCACAAAAGGATTCAAGACTAGGCTCTTGATAGCTAGCTGCAGTCAAGGATTATTTCATCGAGCAGAATGTAGATACAAAAACAGAATATGCAGGTCCAATTTTGGAAAGAATATGAGCTACAATATGAACAGGTAAGAATAACCTCCTTATGCACAAAATGAACCTTTCCTGGACTCTTAGGTTGACTCACAATGGGGTTTGGAATCAATTGTTTCTATTGGAGTCAATTTTTTATTTGGTTGACTCACAAAGGGGTTTTGTGCATGATGTGATTGTATATTTCATCCCTAGGGTCCTAGGATGTTTAAACCATATATATTCACAATTTAACCATAATCAAACTTCATATCACAAGCTTCTCCATAGGTCTCATGCTCCACCAATGGGATCACGCTCTTCTAGAGATAGAAGCAAAACACAGTTCACAATATTCAATCGAGATTCAAGTCCCTCCACAAATGATTTGGAGAGAGATCACAAATACACAAACAACATAGTCTTCATCAACTCCAAAAAACACATAAATTCCACAAAGCACACAAAGTTGGCAGATTGGAAAGCAAGATTAGTTGGAAGAGTGGTGAGCAACATGCTCAAATTAGGGTTACACTTTAGACTTTATATGCATGCCATGGATATTTATAAATTCACAAAATAATTACACTAGAAAGTAGGTCGATGTGGACAAGTATTGGATGGCAATGAATATGTTAGTTTAGGAGAACCCTTTATGGAGGAGTGCATAGAACTGAAAGAAGGAATGGCCAATATGAAGGAGATCTATATGGACTTAATATCTGATAGAGAATATCTCCTCATGGTGGCTGAAATGTACAATAGTGCACTCAATAAGGAAGAAGAAAATTCAGAAAATCTCACCAATAAATTGGAGATCACCAGTAAATTATTGAAGAGAACGCAAATATCCCTTCAAGAGTCAAAGTTGCAGATCTATGAACTTTAGAAGGAGTTGAAGGTGTCACACCTTTCATGCTGCATGGAAGGAAATGTTTTGGGTATAATGGAGGAACCTCATGTGGAGGAAAGCCATGATAGAGGATCATATTTGCAGGTGCTTGTGAAAATCTATGAGGAAGAAAATATGGGTCAAGCACTCATTGAGATTGAGAGGAAGGATGAAGTGTTCTTCTCCTATAGAAAGATGGCTTATCACACTCAATATGAATCAAAAAATAAAATTCCTTTTTCATCCATTGATTGGGTGGATAGAGGCACCTAGGGAATGAAGACCTTGGGAGGTAAAGAATTTTATTTCTGCAATAATTTTTTTGTTGTGTTTAACATTGTCTTGACATGTGAACAGAAAAAAAAAGACTTATTTTGTAGCTATTAGATACATCTCATACACATGCACATGAGGTGAATTATGATTTTCATGTGCTTGAGGAGTTTTAGGTCAAGCAATATGAAGACCAAGCACTTGCATGTTTCCTAAGAGATTATGAGTTGCCTCTAGGAAAATGTCGTACAATTTTGGAGGAGGCACATGGTCACACTGGAAATGAGAAAAATAATGGAGGAAGTTGTGGATATATTATCTTGATGGATGAGGCACGTGGTCACACAGTCACTGAGAAAACTAATGTAGGAAGTTGTGGATCTATTATCTTGATGGATGAGCATTGTAGGGATTTGGTTAACAATTCTTCACCCCACACTTCTATTTCAGCCAAATCATGTGGGGATGAAAATTGGGTGAAAGGAATTTTTATGTTGATGACACAAGAAGAGCATGATACTTCCACTCTTCCAATTGAGGGATTGATGGTCAAGCCATGTGGTTTGACAAGTGCATTAGTAGTAGTTGGATTATTCCCACCTAAATCATCCAGCATGAAAGTTTGTTTATCCATTGATTGGGTGGCTAGACACATGATTGAGATGTGTGCACTAGAGGGTAAACATATTGCTTGCATCAATGGAGAGACATTGGACACACCAAAGAAATTGTATGAGTAGTGGCATGAGCATGTATGGATGCTATATGATGATTTCAGTATACGTGGAGGGGAATGGGATAACTGCCTGTGTATTCATAACAACAGTGACATGAGTTCCAGTGCTAGCTTGCACATGGATTTTCATACTTTAGAGAGGCTCAAGATGATTTGGTCCTACATTAAGAAGTTCCATTCTTGGTGTGAGAGTCTCAAAGATATCCAATTTGGCATGGGAAGTGATCAATTGTCAGTGTGGTGGTATGATTTTCACATCATCATTTTCATCTTCTATGGTGATATAATTTTGTTGTTGTTACTAATGTTTGGAAGGGGACAAATAATACCATGGGACCCTAGAATTATTTGGAATGAAATATTTCCAAAAGGGAAAGAAAAATTTGGATCCTTGCAGAGGAGGAAGTGGGATCCGAGAATTATACTAAGTTACCTTAACTGGTTTCACAATTTTGTTGAAAGAAGTGGTCATTGTAGAAATGACTATAATCAGAGTGTTGCAATAGAAGCATGGAGGACAAATTTTGCAGCACTCTGGAGTGCTTCTTCTTGAGGACAAGCAGACTTGGTAGGGGAGGAATATCATGTTCCTCCCTTGAAGGGAACTTGAATGTGTTGAACTTGTCAAGTGTCTAGGGGTTAAACATTGAATTAATTAATGATGCCTAGGAATTTTGATTATTTCAAACTATGGAGGCAAGTAATTTCTAAATTCATGTAATTTTTAATTAGTTAATTATTTTGAAAAATAATTAATGGTGGAAATCAATTATCAAGGAATGAGGGTGCATTAGGAAAATTGCCTAGGATGGAAAAATGGAAACAATGCAAAAGAAGGAAAAAGAAACATGTCATAGAAAAGATAGAAACTATCCAAATTAGTTTCCAATTTGATGCAAGGATGAAAAGCAAGGAAAGATTACCTTATGCACAAACTTGCTAATTACTCAAGGAGGGAACAGTTTCTATTTTGGAATTAAGGATACAAACATGGAAACATTTACTAAGCTTCATACTTTCTATTTTGATCAAGGAGGTCAAATTTCCACTTTGGGTTAAGTTATACAAATAAGGGAACATCATTTGCAAACCAAAATTGCTAATCCCATAAAGGAGGGTCACTCATGGATTAGGAATAGGATTGGAAAGTGGGTTACTTGTTCAACAGGTGAAGGACTTGCTCAACACGTCACCCAAGGTCTACTCAAGGGAATTTCCAACTCCATTATTCAGTTTTGTTAATGTATGTTTTGTAATTTATTGAAGCTTAAGCTTCATTTCTGAGTGGTGATCCTCAGTCTCTTTGGTGATATGCCCCAAGTCCCTTGTTCCCCTTCTCCCCTCTTCTTCCCTTATCATTGCAGGTTGTATTGGAGATATGGAGAATATCTCATCCATTAATGAAATGTTATTGCAGGTTTTGAATCTGTTTCCATTTTAGTGCAACACATTAGAGTGATTGGGACACTCCTCCATTCGAATCTTAGAGCTATCTTCAAGATTTCCTCCTTTTATGAGAGATTGATGATCTGAAGTGTTGAAGAGATATTGATGGATCTATGTCATTAATTTATTTTGTTACCAGTCCCTAAAATTAGTCTCCTAATAGTTCCAAATTTTCTTTAATGTTCTAATAGTTTTCCATTACAATGTCTACCTCAAATTCTAGTTTTCTAGCCTTGTAATGAAGACTAAGTTAATTAGTAAAGATATGAAAATCCTATGAGATTCAATTCAGTAATTAATGCTATGAAATAATTTATTCTTACCTTTCTGAAAGTATTACATAGTTTTGAGTAGATGTGATTTACTTTGGAGAAGCATTTCCAAACCCTAGCTACAAATGCATTGAAAAATGACTAGTTTTAGATTTTGAATGAGTTGAAAGACTTAAAAATTTCAAATTTTATTTATTTCAATTCTTAGAATTCATTAAATTGATATTGAAAACATTACATGTCTAAAAATGAGTGTTTGTAACCTTCTCCATCTGTTTGGAAGTACCAGAACTCGAGGCTAGAGTGCAGTCCAAGGGTCTAGTTTTCCGATCCAATGTACTAACCTTCTCAAATATGTTATTCACCTGCATAAAATTTTGTATACTATAATATAACTTCACATAAGATCCATATTCAGTTTCACCAATCCCCTGGTCGAAATTATTGAACTACTCTTCCTAGTTTTACAGTTGGGTGGCCCAGAAGAGTGGGAGTAGGTTTCCGCGGAGCAGATTCTGAAACCTAAGTGGAACCAGATATAAATGTGTCATGGAAAAGAAAATTAAAATTTTTAAATTTACCTTTTGTTTCTTCCCTTTCCTTCTCCCTTTCCTGTAATTTCCTTAGAAAACACCTTTATTTTCCTAGACAGAAATTTCACTGAGTGTTCAAGTTCATAGCAGAATTTTTATTTAATTTTCTGCAGTAGTTAGTGTTCAGGTATGCATAGAAGACTTGGTAAAATTAAAATGGTATAAGAGCTCTTTCCTTGGATCATCCTATGGAAATAAATTTCTCAGTGAATAAATTTGCAGCCATGTCATACTATGAGGATGACTTCGATGAGCAATATGATGAGTACTACAGACATTATGGAGAAGAAGAAATTATCTATGTTGATGGAGGCCTACCAAAACATGAATATTATGGATACTACTGGACATAATATGGATAAGAGATAATATCTAAGTCTCCAATGGTTAAGAAAGTCTTTACAAAGATGATTGAATTATGTGAGAATAGGCCTCACTGCTACGAGGACTATCTAGCTTTGGGTAGAAATATTTGTGCAAACCTTTCTTTTGGAGATTATGTTTATTTCAAGTATGGATTCTAGACCAAGAATGATTATGAACATTATTTTAATAGAAGCAATCCATATAGAGAGGAACCAATTTTTTCCACCTCTCTGAGAAAAGAAGAAGAAGAAGGAACCAAAAGTGAAGATTGCTCAAATCCATCTGTATGTTCAAGATTTAAGAGTTTGTTTGGTTTTTATTCAAAAAGAGCTTCGAAATATTGTGATATGAGTACCAGTAAATATGAAAAAGTCTCAAGTTTCTTATAGGATAATGTAAATGAAGTAGAGGCATATATCCATGAAGTGGAGTGCAAGTCACTGCAAGGTGACAACATGGAAGAAGAAAAGGAAGGTGATTGCACTTTCAAAATCATTGGGGGTGATCTACGGATCACTGATAAGGATGTTGGATCATGTATGGGTGAAGATACATATTTTGGATCAGATATAAAAAAATATTATAAATAAAAGTTACAGTCACCTCTAGAGCCACATAAGGAAGAAGAAAACAAGGCCACACCGCTTGGGTGTGAACTAGAAAATTTGGTGGAGGAGCAGGCCACCAAAGTATCTATACAGGAATATGGTAAGATGAAGAACATGGATGATAAAGGTTCTGATTTTTGTGGCAGCCATGTTCACCTGCAATCATCTTATCCATGGGAGGATGAAAATAATTCATGTGTAGATGAGGACTACAAAATGAAGGCCCATTGTGAAGGAGAGGAATTCACTCCTAGTTTCTTTGTTGGTGATCCCAAAATCAGTGCAAAGAAGGATTATGTTTTAAATGGAGATAAGGGACCTTTTGGATCATATCCAAAAGAATAAAATATATCATATCTGAAATCATCAGTTGATATTCCTAATGAAGTGGGAGACAAACCCCCACTACCTGGGTGTAAACTAGAAAATTTGAAGGAGAGAAATATGATGCAAAGGGAGAAACACAATTCAAAATTTTGGACTCTCTTAAAGCATGATGAAGCTGTAATGACAAGGCTTGAAATTATTTCTGATCACATGTCATTCCAACCTTCAGAGATACCCTCCACTTCACAGCATGGAAGTGAGTGTGCAGAAAATTCAAAGGTTGACCCGTATGTTGAGGATGAGTTTTGTGTGGTGGATCCATGCCACAAAAAAATGGTCATATATTAGAAGAAGAAAAATTTCTAGAGGATATTCTTTTTGAGACACATCATTTGAGTGGATCACTAAAGGAGGACAAAAAGAAGCTTAGGGAAGCCATGAAAAACTTTGTTGACATCAATGCCTTGGTGGCAAGATGTTGTTGGAAAGCTTCTGGTGGAGATATGGAAGGAGAACCGTTTCTAAAGGATTGCATAGAACTGAAAGAAGGAATGTCCAAGATGAAGGAGAGATATATGGACTTAATATATGATAAAGAATATCTCCGCATGGTGTCCGAAATGTACCATAGTGCACTCAAGAAGGAAGAAGAAAAATCAGAAAGTATCACTAATAGGTTGGAGATCACAAAAAAATTATTGAAGAGAACAAAAATATCCCTTCAAAAGTCAAAGTTGCAGATTTGTCAACTTTAGAAGGAGTTGAAGGTCTCACACCTTTCATGCTGCATGGAAGGAAATGTTTTGGGTATAATGGAGGAACCTCATGTGGAGGACAACCATGAGGGAGGAGCATATTTGTAGGTGCTTGTGAAAATATATGAGAAAGAAAATATGGGTCAAGCACTCATTGATATTGAGAGGAAGGATGAAGTGTTCTTCTCCTTCATAAATATGGCTGATCACATTCAATATGGATCAGCAAATAAAAAATTTTGTTTATCCATTTATTGGGTGGATAGAGGCACCTAGGGAATGAAGACCTTGGGAGGTAAAGAATTTTATTCTTCAGTAAATTTTTTGTTGTGACTGGCAATGTCTTGACATGTGAACAAAAACAAAGAATTATTTTGCATCTATTAGATACCTCCCATACACATGCACGTGAGGTGCATTCTTATTTTCATGTGCTTGAAGAGTTTGAGGTCAAGCTATATGAAAACCAAGCACTTGCATGGTTCCTAAGAGATTATGAGTTTCCTCTAGGAAAATGTCATACAATTTTGGAGGAGGCACATGGTCACACTGTCACTGAGAAAAACAATCGAGGAAGTTGTGGATATATTATCTTTATGGATGAGAATTGTAGGTATTTGGCTCACAATTCTTCACCCCACACTTCTATTCCAGCCACATCATGTGGAGATGAAAATTGGGTGAAAGGATTTTTTCTATTGATGCCACAAGAGGAGCATGATACTTCAACTCTTTCAGTTGAGGGATTGATGGTCAAGTCATGTGGTTTAACAAGTACATTAGTAGTAACTAAATTATTCCCACCTGAATCATTCAGCATGAAAGTTTGTCTATCCATTGATTGGGTGGCTAGACACATGATTTAGATGTGTGCACTAGAGAGTAAACATATTGCTTGCATCAATGGAGAGACATTGGACACATCATAGAAATTGTATGAGCAGTGGCATGAGAATGTATGACTGCAATATGATGCTTTCAGTATACATGGAGGGGAATGGGATAAACGCTTGTGTATTCATAACAATAGCGACATGAGTTCTAGTTCTAGCTTCACATAGATTTTCATACTTTAGAGAGGCTCAAGATGATTTGGTACCATATTAAGAAGTTTCGTGCTTGGTGGGAGAGTCTCAAATATATCTAGTTTGGCATGGGAAGTGATCAATTGTTAGTGTGGTGGTATGATTTTCACATCCTCATTTTCATCTTATATGATGATAGAATTTTGTTTCTGTTACTGATGTTTGAAAGGGGAAAAATAATATCATGGGATGCTGGCATTCTTTGGAATGAAATATTTCCAAAAGGGGTAGAAAAATTTGGATCCTTGCAGAGGAGGAAGTGGGATTTAGGAATTCTACTCAGTTACCTTAACTGTTTTTACAATTTTGTTGAAATAAGTGGTCATTGCAAAAATGACTATAATCAGAGTGGTGCAACATAAGCATGGAGGACAAATTTTGCAGCACTCTGGAGTGCTTGAGAACAAGCGGACTTGGGAGGGGAGGAATCTCATGTCCCTCCCTTGAAGGGACCTTGAAAGTATTGACCTTGTCAAGTGTCCAAGGGTTAAACATTGAATTAATTAATGATGCCTAGGAATTTTGATTATTTAAAACTATAGAGGCACGCAATTTCTAAATTCATGTTATTTGTAATTAGTTCATTATTATGAAAAATAATTAATGGTGTAAATGAGTTTTCAAGGAAGGAGGGTGCATTAGGAAACTTTCCTAGGATGGAAAAATGGATCCAATGAAAAATAAGGAAAAATAAACATGTCATAGAAAAGATATAAACTATCCAAATTAGTTTCCAATCTGGTGCAAGGATGAAAAGCAAGGAAAGATTACCTTATGCACAAACATGCTAATTACTCAAGGAGGGCATGGTTTCTATTTTGGACTTAAGGATACAAACATGGAAACATTTACTAAGATTCATACTTGCTATTTTGATCAAGGAGGTCGAATTTTCACTTTGGGTTAAGTTTTACAAACAAGGAAACATCATTTGCAAACCAAAATTGCTAATCCCGTCAAGGAGTGCCACTCATGGCCTAGGAACAGGATTGGCAAGTGGGTTACTTGTTCAACAGGTGAATGGCTTGCTCAAGAAGTCACCCAAGGTCTACTTAAGGGAATTTACAACTCCATTATTCAGTTTTGTTAATGTATTTTTTGTAATTTATTGAAGCTTAAGCTTCATTTCTGAGTGGTGATCCTCAGTCTCTTGGGTGATGTGCCCCAAGTCCCTTGTTCCCCTTCTCCCCTCTTCTTCCCTTCTCATTGCAGGTTGTATTGGAGATATGGAGAATATATCATAGATTAATGGTGTGTTATTTCAGGTTATAAATCCATTTCCATTTTAGTGCAGCACATTAGAGTGATTGGGACACTCTTCCATTCGAATCTCAGATCTATCTTCAATATTTCCTCGTTTTATGAGAGATTGATGATATGAAGTGATGAAGAGAGATTGATGGCTCTCTGCCATTAATTTACATTATTATCAGTCCCTAATATCAGTCTCATAACATTTCCAAAGTTTTTTTAATGTTCTAATAGTTTTCCATTACAATGTCTACCTCAAATTCTAGTTTTCTAGCCTTGTAATGAAGACTAAATTAATGAGTAAAGATGTGAAACTCATGTGATATTGAATTAAGTCATTAATTATATAAAATAATTTATTATTAAATTTCTGAAATTATTACATAGTTTTGAATAGATATGATTTACTTTGGAGAAGCATTTCGACACCCTAGCTAGAAATGCATTGAAAAATGACTAGTTTTATACTTTGAATGAGTTGAAGGACTTAAACATTTAAAATTTTATTTATTTCACTTATAAGAATTAATTAACTTCATATTGAAAACATTCCAATTCTGAAACTGAGTTTTAGTAACCTTCTCCATGTGTTTGGAAGTCCTAGAACTTGAGCCTAGAGTGCAGTACAAGGGACTAGTTTTCCGATCCAATGTCCTAAACTTCACAAATATGTTATTTACCTGCATAAAAATTTGTATAATATAATATAAATTTATATAATATCCATATTCAGTCTCCCCAAGCCCCTAGTCGAAAGGACTGAACTGCTCTTCTTAGTTTCACGGTTGGGTGGCCCAGAAGCATGGGAGTAGGTTTCCGCGGAGTGGATTTTGAAACCTAAATGGAACCCAATATAAATGTGTTAGGGAATATGAAATTCAATGTCTGAAATTTACCTTTGGTTTCTTCTCTTTCCTTCTCCTCTTCCTGCAATTTTCTTAGAAAAACACCTTTATTTTCCTAGACAGAAATTTCACTGTGTTTGAAGTTCATAGTATAGTTTTTATTTAATTTGCCGTAGTAGTTAGTGTCCAAGCCTACATATCAAAATTTGGAACATTAAAAATACAATTATCGATGAGAAATAGGAATCAAGAGTTGGAAACAATAGTATCCGATCCATAAATCCTCCATAATGCAAACTAATGAACAAGGTCTTCAAACATTGTTTGAATCTGCATGCATCATAAACCCTTAATAAAATAGGCTAATAAACAAGGATAGTATTGATCCTCGTGCATCATAATCAGTGGAAAGATCGTTCGTCGTAGTATTTTTGGATTTCTCCAATCACCTTCAACTATGTATTTTTTAATTATCATATTAAGATATAGTTTCCATGTATTGATCATTTGGACCTAGGAAGGAATAAAAACATGAGCACAAAACTATGTTAAGTTATTTAACATTTGGTGTTGTTATTTATTCCCAAATCCAATCATTAGGAAACCCTATGATCTCTTTCTTCATCAGTAGCACTACTTGAGGAAGACCATTACTGAAATTATAGCTTGGGTAGGATTTATACGTTGTATTTGTACCTTATTTATGAAGGGTTCCCTGGGAAACGAGAGTTTTGAAAAAAGAATGGTCAAGCTACTATGAAAAATTGGTATGGGGAAAGTATTATACACTAGGTGAGTGCCAATGGATGGTTCTACATGAATGCACACCATTTTTTTAACATTGGGACTCATTAGTACTTTCTAAGACCAAATTAGGTCATGGGGAACTACTTTTGCATTGTATCTGTGTGAGATTATTAACATGAAATATTTCCCCAATGTCACCTCATATCCTAGAATGAGGGTGGTAACCATAGTGGATGCTTATCACTAGGAAAATTCTCTCATGCACAATCAGTTCTACCTGCATAACTTCTATTTAAAGTATCTTCTTCTTTGAATATTTCAATTTTAATAAAAGATATATGGATAAATAAGTTGAGTTGTATATAAAAGAGATTATTGCATAGAAAACTAATTTTTTATTTTATAAAGACATAGATATACATATTAGACGAATAGATTAAATGCACTATGTTTTTGGTAATTCAACATTTAGTTTGTCATTGGGTTTGGGCATGAGTTTCTGGAGGGTCTGAGTAGGAGACTTGGTGGATTTTTTTCATGAATTCGTACATTGTTGGCCAAGAAATGTAGATGGGTACATGACAAGGTTGATATCTCTTTTATCTATGGGGGTATTAATTGTCTCACACATGCTCAACATTTTCATATGTTTTCCTAAATGTTTGTTATTTGAACCCGCATAGTAGATCATGTTGCATATGTGTTTTCATATATTTAGAACTATGCAAAGTGACATTTTAATAGATTTATACCAAGTTGCATGTGTAATAGAATAGATATCTATTTGTTATTAATTGTATCAACAAACTCCTAACAAACTATAGATGTCCTTGTCATAAGGGATGCACCCAAAACTCTATTGAGGGATGGAAAGTTCACCCTTGAAGAGTTTGGGGGTGTGAAATCCTACCCTTGGGTGTATATTAGATGCACTCAAGTATGAAATTGAGGAGAAGGAACACGTACCCTAACCACTCAGGTTTTTACACAAAAATTCGACTATAATTCAAAATCATTTCTTTCGACATACTCGGATTTATCACGGGGTCCTCACTTAGTGCAACCATGCCATAGCACGTTCATTCATGGCATATGAAACAATACCCCTATTTTCAAAAAATATTGGAAAATACCTCCCAAAATCATTTTTTTAAACCCCCTCCCAATATGCCTTCCCAATTAAAAAAAACCCCTATTTTCACTATATATTGCATGTATCCATTTTTTCATTTACATTTTTTATACCCCTTTATATTTCTACCTAGTATATTGACATGATACCCCACATGCATTCTACAATGCACCTTGCTTCTTTAGATGTATATTGTGGATGCACATTACTTCACCCACAATGATCAACACCATAGAGATCACATTCATTTCCTAAATTAACACTAGTTTGTCACTCTTCCTTCGACCTTTTTCCTCTCAACAATGGACAGTCACATCAAGGTTCTACATGATGTCCAAAACATGGCTAAATACTCACGACTTGACACTACTTGACTATTTTTCAAAAGCAAAAGAAAAAACACCAGACACTTGATAAAACTCAGAGTATATCTACACAAATATTGCTAAATTCAATTAACAAATAGAGATCGTTTTTGACCTTTTTCTTCTCAACAATGGATAGTCACACCAAGGTTCTACATGATGTCCAAAACATGGCTAAACACTCAATATTAACATCAAAACGCCTAAAACCATGCCCAATAACATAAGCAACTCTTAACTTGTAGTCTAAAAGTTTTCCATCCCATTTAGTGAGTGGTGTGGCCACTATGATAATTTGACAACATGAAACTGAAAAAGATCCAAAGAAAATTATCAAGGCAGCTGGACAATTAAGCCTGTAGTTGAAAACTGCACATGGATGGGGTAGTTGGACAATTAAGCTTGTATTTAAAATTGCACATGGATGGGGAATACATAGATTTTTGGCAGTAAGTTTTTCCTATCAAAGGAAAATGGGTATGTTTCATGTAACATGCATTAGATACCAGGGAAAATAAAATACCTGAAGCCTTAAAACCATTAACAAAGAGTATCAGGAAATGGGATATATGTCTATGTTAGTAAAGTGGATAGGAAACAACATGTCAAAAATTCAATTCAATCATGATCAAAATGAAAATGAAATAACTTTGCAGGTCTACCACTAGCTGTGATACCAAATGTGCCACCCTTGTGTGTAGGATCTATGGCTCTGATTCAAATCCACCAAGATCCACCTAGAATCCACCATGGAAGCAGATCCCCTGGAGAACTTTCAGATTCCATGTGAAATTTCTCATAAGGTTTTTCAGCCTGTTATCTATGGTAGATGTAATCTCAAATATCCTTTTTTCTAAGATTTTTCATATGCTATTTTCAGCCTGTCACCTATGGAAGAGACCCGACACTTGAAGGCATAGCTACCTTTATCAATGTGCCATGTGTATAAGTGCATAGTTACACTACATCTCTCATGATTTAACACCTCCAAGGTAGTTTTGATTAGGCACTGGCTGCTAAAGTTAAGGATGCATAGACCTATGAATTTGGTATTTGGTTTATCTTTTTCCAATGAAATATTTTTTGGGTGAATAAATATCCATATTCACAATTTTACCTTATTCCCCATCACAGATCTGTTGTTTTTGCACTGCTAGTAAATAAAACTTTGAATTTTTTCAAAGATATACTCAACACTGAACAACGACAAGTATGAAGTGTGTAGTATCACCAACAGGCTACTGGAAGCAATCAATTTTCCTTCATATTATGAGTTGTCTCACATGTGATAAACAATATATTAAATTATCTCAAAGCTTCTCCACTCAACCATTTTCCAACAACTAAAATGGTTCTGCATTGTTATCAGGCTTTCTTCTACAAAACAAGATCCCCAATTGACTACCTCATCGTTACAATACATTAGCAAAGTAATAGTGTCAGATAACTGTCCCATGGTAGATTTTTCACTCTAACCTCAAAACCATTTTCTCTTTCTTTGATCTGGTGCACTTTGCTTCAATATCCATTCCATAGTATGTTAAGCTAGGTCATGATGCTTGAATCTGCCATGTCTGAGGTTGCATTAAGAATTTCTGATCCTTGCAAATTGCAAATGGTGCAGGGCATAGCGTGAAATTTAAAATGGCAACATTTTCCCTTTATAACAAGAAAAAAAGTTTACATTTCCAATCCTTCATATTCACACTCATTCAAGGTATTCTCTTACATTTAATTCTAGCGAAAAATGTGACAGATTTTTTTCTTATCAATCTGCCACAGCTTTCCTGTTATTCGCTGTGTTTGTTTTGTAGAAGTTGATCTTGGGAAAGCATGGGATGTATAATATCCACATCAAATAATGAAGGGGGCACAAAGAAGAAACCAGGGCAAGGTGGGGAAATGTTTGTTTTCGTACCAGGTCTACGCATTCCTAAAAGTATTGACTTTGACAAATCGCTTCAAGGTTACCTGTTAGCAAAAATGGTTGAGCACCTGTCAGTACTTCGGACACGAATAGTTGCCATGGCAGCAGGGGAGGGTCCTGCTACCAGAAATAGGAGAAAGACAACAACACAACATGGTAAGAATTCTTCATGATTTTTTTATGGAGAAACTTATTTTATATTGTTAAAGCATGGCAGTGCAACGATGCACAAACTTTTGCAAAACACAATTATTGTTCATGCAACATGAGGTTATTTTGAATGATAGAACGGGGATATAGTGCTCATCAAAGAAATAAGGAAAAGATTAATTAAAGTGGCATGCATGGTGGTCAATATCAGTTCCAATTTATTGATACAGTTTATGCCAGAAATTCTATAAATGATACAACATGTATTGTTCAGCGACATACAAGGCTGCAATCTGTGTGCATGAAAAAAAAAATTTGTGCCCTGAGAGGCAATAAATTTTGTATTTCTTTGGTGTGGGCAAGTTGGCTGGGATGGAAATCTACAGTTAGTCATATTATGGTAGATTACTCCTTTAAACTCTTCAATATTGTTTTCAGGTGGTTCTACACTGGCTGACCTGCAACAGGTCCTTGATGATTATCTACCTGTTTTTCTAGGATTGACAAAAGAAGGTAATTTGAACACTAATCTATAAATATGTTGGACCTTATTTTTCTAGATATTAACATTGTAATTCTAAATGACTTCATGAACAACACTCAGCATGGACGATATTTAGAATGGAGTAGGAATTGATTAAATTAAGAAATATAGGTCTTTGTGCATAGCATTAAAGATTATCAAAGACATTGGCTTCGTGAGAATGAAGATGCATTTCAAAATCAGGCATAGCTTACTTAGTATTCTATTGCTTTATTTTCTATGCAGGAATTCAACTACAAGATTTAGTGGAATTTATTTGGATCAATCAGGAGGATGATGAACAAGTGCTTTTTCTATACAAGAATGCTGTCTACATTCCCTAGCATCTATGTTTCACTGAGCAATGTTCTGTTGGTCTTATTTATTGAGTATTGAGATAGTTCTCATTCAAAATCAATGAAACTTTTTTCTTTCCAGGAAACAGCAATATCAAGTGCATGGTATGAGGTGTTATCTATTCTACACATGTTGGCTATGTTGTCTTTATCACAAGCAAATTCTCTGCTGATCCCAAAAGCTTCTGTTGATGGATACCAGCCAAAGGTGACAGAAGGTTGGTTTGCCACACATCAATTACAACTAAAATGATTTTTCCAATTCCTCATATCTTTCTTTTCATGTAGAATGATTTTGCTTTACCTAGGCAACTTTGTGCTTGTCTGTATTTATTCATGCATTTTCATTCACTTTATGTCTTCAATTTCTTCAATATTTGTTGTTTTTATTAGCATTTCTGATTTGCAATTTGTTTATTCCAATTACAAGATAACAAGAAAGTAGCAATAAACATATTTCTTAAGGCAGCAGGATATTTAGACTGCCCAGTTCGATGTGTCTTGCCTCAAATACGAGAGGAAGTCAAGTATGTCACTTACTTGTTGAATGTCTCATATCCTCCGTTTCTTGAATCTGTTACTAGTTTCATTCTGACTTTTTAATACGATTGGTTGCTTCTTATAATGGATGGACTTTGCAAAGTTAACCTTGTTAGCTATTTCCACAAAGAACAAATATGTTTTGATTACAATGTGTCCTTTGTGATTTTATCTACAGCAATGAACTTTTTTATCTCTTTTATAGATGCTTATGATACATCTTTTCCTTCAATGTTTTTGATACATCTTTTCTTTCAAAGGAGGAAGCTACCAGCAGACCTGAAGGAAGGTGTATTGCAATCTCTTTCTGTACAAGCATTAGGCCAGGTATTGTTCAGTTTACCTAGATCTTCCATGCTCACAGCACAGAATTTGACTTTATTTTATGTGGCCACCAAATGAAACCTGGTCATCAGGGTGTTGGAGACCCCAGTCATTATCAGTGATATAATCTGTGTCAGAGAACCTATGTACGACAGTGACAAAAACTCACACTAGTGGGTTTACATCTCAGTATGATATGTTGGTGGGATACCTGTCCCGACTCCCATCCACTACAAACAATTTATGTTGTATTGTTTACTTAAAATTACCTTGTTGTTTATTCAACAAATATGTTTTTTTCTGTATACTGCTACTTATAACCCCAATTACTATTTACTATTTGAGGCACTCTGCATCTACCTACTTCTAATCACTTGTACCACTTGCACAGAGAACAGAATGAATCTTAAGGATAAAAGGGTTATCTGTGCATCTAAAGTTGTCACTTCTTTCAAAACTTCTTTTCATCTCTTCAAATTCTCCAAGAAATTAAGCTCCAACAAGAAATGCAACCCTCTCTAGAGATATCATCTCCCTATTTAAGAGAGGTTCTGTGACACCCCCTTCTAAAATACATTGTGCCAGCTTTATGCTTTAATTTTATCATGAAACAGGTTGAGTATAAGATTGAGTGATAATATGAGTATATCAACTGTTCCGTGTTTGTTGAAGATGATATGACAATGTAGTATGAATGTTATCAAATAAATATCTTTGGCATGTCTTCAGTCTATATCTTACTTGATTTTTCCAGAAGTATTTAAATGCCTTTTTCCTTTTGTGATTAACATTCTGTGCATGCTTCCAATAAATTTAATATCTATGCTTATCTCTATATTCTATCTCATAAAAAAAATTCAATAAGGTTAATGTGACTCTGAAGTCTTTGTCTAAGAACACAACCAATTTTGCTACAAGGAGGAAGTATTCTAATTTGAGAAATGCGCCAAAACTGTCAGTGAAAGAAGTTTAAGTTATCAAACTTCGCTGCTAACAACCCATTTTGAATTGTTCAAGTGACTACTACATTCTAACTCCACTCTGAGGAGGCAAGTGAGAGACTGCTTTACTGGTACTCTTATGAAATATGCTCAACATCAAAGGATTTTCTGAAATTTTCACTCTACTTGCTCTAGCTCTTGATGTTGTCCTGCCTTAAAATGAAAAAAGAGATCCTGATTACTCTACTTAATACAACAAAAAGGGAGGCCCAATTACTCTACTTTAAAAAATGAAAAGAGGGATCCTAGTACTCCACTTAGAAGAACAAAAAGGAGGGCTCTTGAACTACTCTTTCTTCACAAAAACAAAACTCAACACTCAGCAAATTTAGGAAACTTCCTCAACTACACTTCCCTGGGTTTGGTACCTTTAGCTCGTGTGCTTAGAATTTTACCGAGCTGCTCAATTATGTTTCTACCCTCACTTAACAACAACATAAAATTCACTGGTATAATTCCCCCGCAGTACTAGTTTTACAATTGAAGCTTTTATACCAGGCTGTGGTGTACGGTGTACCCAACCACATATCTTACAACTAACACAACAGAATACCAATGACTTATGCTAATCATCGATAACATAAAATTTATATGCTATATATTCTAACAGATGCCTTTAATTGAACAGGTAAATAGGAGATGCAATCAATACAGACTCCAGACTAATACATCTCCCATATGGTCTTGGATTGATTCCTAGGGAGCATGTTTTAATGGGTTACCACTTACCAGTTACCACACACCCTTATGGAGCGTGTAAATTTATTAGCGTGCAATGAATGACCAAAATACATTGAGAAATAAGTTAATGCAGGGAAAAATACCCAAATGTATAGGATTCTCATAAGTCACAATGAACGCAGAAATGATGCAAGATATTCATTTTTCACTCTAATCCTTGAAAATTTTCATCATTAAGTTTCCAAAAGTAAAAAACCACAGTAAGAAAAAATAAAATGAGCTGCTTGTTTACCGTACTGGAAAATAACAGATATCAAGCTTACCTCAACAACAAGGCTTTATTTAGCACAGTCAATAGCATGACATGATGCTCTGCCAATAATTTCCTTCATCCTTGACAACGTCTTTAGGATTCCCTCAAAAGTGTCCCTGGAAATTGCTGCTTCTGTCCCCACTAAGTGTCCCTCCAACTGATTTTCGCTCTGAGCTTATTTTACCTTCTTCACTTGATTCCAGATCCATTGTATTTGGAAGACCCCACTGCTGCACATTAACTCTGGGACTTATTGATTCTATATGGGCAATGACATCCTTTGTATCCTTAGTTTCCTCACCATATAAGTGAAGTTGGAGTGGTGAACAGTGATCTGAACTAATCCCTCGGATTGGTGAAGGACTGGAAATAAACAGAATATAATTCTCAGTTTCTTTGATTGAAACAGAATGTGGTAGAGCTGTGGAACGTTCTTACCTGGTGTACAAGACAAATCTGAATGACTCAACTTATCATTAGGAATTTCAAAAACAATTTTAGTAAGGATGAATTCCTGAGGAACAAGTGATGATTGAAATAGTAAGAGCCTCTTCCCACAGGCTGTTGTGTTTCATAGTTTATTATAATAACATTGTAGCATGCTCTTACCAAAACAAGCCATCAACATGACAGTTTGTCAGAAATAGTCCGAGGACTAGAACAACAACTTCATGGGAATGCAGAACAAGAAAATAATTCATGAGTTTAGATACTTACACTGAATGGAAATGTTTGTGAATGGACCTTAGTCATGTTGGGTTCCTCAAAACCCAAAAAATATCCAGAATCTTCATTTCGGTGATCCTCTGAATTTGTCGGTTCCTCATCTTCTACTATTTTCATCTTCTTCTCAAGACTCAACACCCTATTCCTCCATAGTTCCATGATTGTCTTGTTTGACAAATAAATCATAGTATCTCAAGAATAGGGAAAGAAGGATATTTCAAGTTTTGTTCAAAATACCAAACTAATTTGTCTCAAATTCATGGACATCCACTCTTTCTTTTCCATTTTATTCATTGGAATTTATGCACATTAGTAATCTTTTGTTCATCCAATATTACTTTTTCCATTTTTACAAAGTGATAAAGGACTATTTATGGTTGCTGGGATGAGAAAAGAACTCAATGTGTACCTGCATGCAACATTTTAGGAAACAAAGGACTGGAAATGGAACTCAAATCTTCCCTTCTCATCTTTGTACTTTTCACCATGGATAGCATATACACATCGGCCTCTACGAAGGTAGATGGCTATATATGGACTACCCATTGATGCTAAATAAGGAGGCAACTCCACTACTTCATGTATATCTTCCTATAGGAAGGGAAATTTGGTTTTATGTCCAAATAGATTTGCATAGAAACCTAGCATCCTTGTAGATAAAAATAAGTGAACCTGCAAAACATAAATTTACTTTAGACCTCTATGCTATTAGTCACTTAATGTAAATGTAAATGTATCTAAGGCATGCATAATTGAAGAGGAATTTTGCGTTTCAAGCAGCATGAAAAATAATTACTGAGAATTTATTTGCTTGGAAATGCAAATGGCTTCTGGAACGTTGAGTTTGTCTGAGGTAAGCACCAGGAAATTTGCATACATTTCATCCTCCAAGGGTGGCTATTCATTCTCCTATGGCTGCAGCCTATCAAATATTGTTGTAACCATTATCTCATAATCATGAACAATGGATTTACTTCCCAGAATTTGATGATGTTTTTTGTTGCTGCTACAGGATCAAGGATTTATGGCTGTTACCATGCCCAAGGGACTGTCATATACTCAGAAATGAGTGATAGTTGTTTGTACAAAGATAAGAACTAAAAATTAGAAACATTGTGAACTTGACTTGAATAGTCTACCATTGAAGAAAATATTGGATGCTATCATAAAAACGACCAAAAGTGATTTCATGTTGACTATTAGATGCTCAGGATATTTCATTAAGATACATATATCAAACACTTCATCCTTATTGCTTCCTCGTGGATATTGGTGACTTCTATGTGCCCAGACTTGGAACTAAGACCATTCATTGTTGTTCTTTGATTGCTTGCAGGGATGCCACATGCTCACGATATTAGGTTTGTTCCAGAATCCTTAGAACAAACCTTTGCTTTATAATTAGGGAAAACCCAGTTGAGAAATGGGTGGAAAACAAACAAGTTGGACTCCTTCGAAATTGCATAACGTTTATGCATATGTTTAGTGCTATACTACACACAAAATGGCCTCAATTGTCCATGGATGGGTCCACAAAGTGCACAACAAATGAAATTGAAATTGTTTAAATAGTTGAAGAACACTCACACATTGGTTGGAACACAAATAATTAAATTGATTGGGTCCACACAAATACATATATATTTGTGAACAAATTTGAATAAGAATGTGTCAGTGAAAAATGAAAAGGCTCTAAAATCATGATTCTAGTTCGCTGGAGGTTATGGGTATGTTAGCTAAAAGTATGGCATGGGTATTGTCTTGTGTGTGATATTTAAAATTGCAAGTATGCATGGATTGGTGTGCTGAGGAAAAGGGAAAAAACACTTTGAGTTTTGTTGAATGAAGAAATGTGATTCTGCTGTGGCTCTGGGTTTGATGGAGATTTAGGGTCTTTTCTTTGTTTCTAAATGCAGACATTGAAGATAGAAAATGAACAAATTTCAAGTAAATATCTGTTCTTTACAATTACAGGAATGCGATCTATGAATCAAGCGCTAAGTATGATTTATGTCAATTGCATATAGTATATACAGAGGAAAGAATACATGTAGCATAATTATGGAACGCGATTTGATGGATTATGGAAGAAAATTGCAAAAGGGTTCCACATTTTAAACTATACTATAAAATATTATGAGATCTTGGTATGTTACTACCAATCCTTGAATCATCATAGGATTTGTACCATGAAAGATCAAACAAGATGCAGAACAAGCAATCTGATAACTGTAATGAAGTAATTCTATAATATTGCGATGTGTGAGACACGGAATGATAGTCAAGATACTAAAAATATGAAATGATTCCCTGCCTGTGAAATATTTGATGATATAAAGGTATGAGAAAATAAAGAGAGTGAAGCGATTCTCTGTGTTGAGAAGTTTTGAGAGCCTGAAATGACTCTCTGTGTTAAGTATGAAATTACTCTGTTTTGGGGCCTCTAGGAGCATTAAATAAATTTATGTTTTCGGAGGGCTTGAGAGCATGAAGTCGTGAGTGAACATATAAAAGGAAATGAGCTAGAGAACTTGTATATTATGTGAAAATCTAGAGGATCTTTGAGGACTATGTTGCAGCTACAGGAATAATAGATATGTTGTCTATCATGTCCAAATGAAAAGATCATTCGAAATTTGTGTGTAGATGAGGAGTTCCAGGAAGACATAGGATCCATTGTCCAAAGATTAAATTGATGATATGCTCATTTTGTGTAATGTTCTGAAAATGAAAGTGCATATGTGTGAATGTTTTGAAAGCGTTAAGACTGTGTGGCATCCACAGGATAGACTGGGATGTTGAGGACTGTGTTTTAGTTGCATATTTATAGTATGTATATGAGGCTCTGAAGAGGAGACTTCAGGTGCATGAAGTTTTGTGACCGATCAAGTATTCACATATATATTGAACATGATATTTTGATCACCAGACATGTGAAGGCAGATCTGAGTTCAAATCTGCAGGTAATATGATTGTGTAAGCGAAAGAGAAGCAGAGCTACATCTCTCGGTTGGAATTTCATATAAAATTGTCTTAAGGGTGGCTGGGTGGAGCAAGGCAGAGGATTGGTGTCCTCATCTTCTTAACACGTTGGTGCCTGCAAACTGAGAGTAGGTTCTTACAGTGAGGATTGGTGTCCTCACCATGTTAACAGGTGGGTTCCTATCAGATTGAGCAATGTAAGTGGTTAGCACTGCAAAGAGGATTGGTGTCCTCATTAGCTCAACAAGTTGATGCCTTGTCATATTGAGCAATGTAAGTGGTTAGCACTACAAAGAGGATTGGTGTCCTAATTAGTGCAACAAGTTGATGCCTTTACCATTCATTTGAAAAATCAATTGCAAAGAGGATCTTTCACTACGAGGTCATCCTTCCACTACGACATCAACAATGCCATAATCTTGGGATTTTGTTTCCGACATAAAAACATGTCTCTCGATCCATTTGGTGGATCGCCCCACCACTCTAATAAGGGCCATAAATAAAATCAATCACTTGGTGGACTCGTTTGTCTAAATATTAGAGGAAAAAGGTGAAAGCTCCTGGTGAGGAAAAAAGGTTCAAGGCCGAAGGCCCTTATTCTCTTGGTTAAAGGATGAATTAGTTCCCCCCTAAAAAGGCGTAAGTGGATACTTACTACAGTGATTGGTGTCCCTCACAGGTTGAAACCTGTAAAGAATGTAATTCTTGTTTAATATAAGAAAAACCTTTTTTTCTCCCTTATTGGGTTTCCACATAAAATAAATATTTATGTATTGTGCCTTGTTGTTGATCTCCGTTGATATGATTGGTTATGTGATGATTGTTAAAATTTGTCAAATATTGATTTATGCCCTCTTAGTATTCGTATATTTCAACAGATGGGAAGAAAATCCCCATACCATTTCAACCAACATCCACACCTACAGTAACATCGTACTCTTAATGTAAGCATGAGAGATGTCAAAGAGGAAAAGAAGGAGAATTGAAAAATCAAACATGAGAAACTATTCCTCAAGTTATTATTGAGAAAAGACAGAAGAGGAAGCATGAGAGATGTCTAAGAGGAAAAAAAGGAGAATTGAAAAATCAAACATGAGAAACTATTCCTCAAGTTCTTATTGAGAAAAGACAGAAGAGGAGAAGCCAATGCTATGCTTGAGGAAGGTGAAGAGTTGGGATGATTGGCCTTCCAACTGAACCATTCTCCTATTACTCATGCACCACAAAGGAATAGGGGTTATTTGGGTGAGAGTGAAAGGAATTGCTGCCCAAATTACTATGTGAAGATGGAGACCTTCAAAGCTATGGTGAGAACGTGGTTACCAAAATAGCATAAAATTTGAATAAGCCCATCTTCCAGAAGTCTTATCCACAATCGATAACTAAGTATTCCACATCACGCTTGAATTGGCATAGAATGAATTCAATAATTGGCATAGGGAATCCATGTAATTGAATAAACATACCCTAGATGCAGATCCTACAACCAAACCCAAAATATGGGGTACACAACAAAATTCTAAATGCATTTTAGATCAAATGACTAGGATTTAAACCCTTCATATTTACCTGGGAAATGGTTGGCATAGAATGCAATGATGGTGAAGGATTCATCGACAGCACCAATTAGCAGCGACTCTCCTATTTCCAATTAGACAAATATACTCTCGTCCAGCTATGAGACAAAGAAATACAATATATGTTAGGCAGTATAAATTCCATAACCCAATATATATCATGTAAAGAAAACATCTTAGGAACAAATTAGCACCCACCATGGGGTAGTGATGATGGATGATCTGTTTAGTGACGGAGGTGCAGTAGACAGGGTAGGAGGCATGCGCTGCAATTCCCCTGGTGTGATCCTTGTGGGAGTGTGTTAAGAAATGGTATCTATTCTTAGACAAATAAAAATATGTCCAAGTGTCCACCGAAAATGGAAGCCTCTCCTCCATTTCCATGCCCATTTCTACGACAGAAGGAGGGTGAAGACACAGGAATGAATGAAACAAAAGGCGCGGGCACCATAGAAACCGCCCATCTCTAAGACAAAAGGTGCAGGCACCATAGAAACCGCCCATTTCTAATACAGAAGACGCGAGGACCATAGAAATCACCCATTTCTAAGACAAAAGGCACGGGCACCAGAGAAACTGCCCTCCAAATCTAGAAAAAATGATGCAACATCAGTATCAGGCTTGTGGCAGGCTTATGGCAGAGGTGTGGGAAACCCTAAGAAATAAAA
This sequence comes from Pseudotsuga menziesii, assembly GCA_001517045.1. NCBI lineage: Eukaryota > Viridiplantae > Streptophyta > Pinopsida > Pinales > Pinaceae > Pseudotsuga > Pseudotsuga menziesii. Next base: position 286,935 of record LPNX010211269.1, read on the forward strand.
TATGCCTCACCATATTGGATATTTATATAGTAAATAAAAAAATCCTTTTTACCCTTAATATACCACCAATATATTGGTTTAAAAAGTTTTGATTTTTAACCCCCCAATATGAACGAATGTGATATCATATTGGCCCCTAGGTGACGCTTCCGTGAGATTTATGCTCATTGTTGATACCAAGTCAAAGACACTTGAACAACCCCATAACAAACTAGTGATGTGTATGTCATAAAGGATGGAATCCCAAACTATGTCAAGGGATGTAAGGTATGTTCCCTAAAAGGTTGAGTTATATCACCATGTACTTAGGTGTGGGATTGATGCACTAAGGAGTGCAACCAATGCAATTGTAGGAACTCAAGTAGGTTTAAACACCCTAGATACTAAAATGTTTCATCCCTAGGGTGTTTAAAATCTATATATGTGTATTCGATCTCTAAGGGTTGGATTCTAGAAACATAGTTCCCTTCAAGTCCACTGTACATCATAAATAGATCAGACAACTGCAAGCATTTAATAGCTTGAAATTTCCCTCATGGAAAAGCATAATGTAGTGGTTGATGTGTAATTAACAAAATATGAAGTTTTCCAACAATGTGTACAACACAAGCCTACAAAAAATGATGGGTTATTGAGATAATTGATCCAGCTATCATTTATTAGCTCAATGACCAAAGTCAAAATAGCCAAATTCAAAATGGCCCTCAAGTATCATGGAGAAAATATGGAATACAATCCCATAATTCATCCTTTGGGATATTTGGAAAGAAAAACCATATTTTTATGAAAAGTAGAATCCCCTCTGAAGTGTATCCCACTTATGGTTTTTATGATGGGCCTCTTACTGTAAGTTACAGAGGTAGATTTCACATATTAAGCATTTTTTGGGTTTTGATTACGAAAATAACCAATGATGTTGGTAGATCAGAACGTTACCTAACTTCTGTCATGTTTCTGATCGTGATATAAAAAAGTAACATGGGAATAAAAGGGTGGGAAAAGATGTAGTAACTATAGTTTTCCTCTGCAAACATCATCTCTCTCTTTCTCTTTCTTGCTAGATGCTCAAACAAATTGTTAATTCCTCAACTATTCTAACAGTAGAAACCCCATTATTGTTTGAATCTAATAGAACAGGAATTTGGCACATTATGGAAGCAACAGTATACGATAACAACATAGAAAATGACCTGGGAATAAGGTTGAATGTACTAACCTATTAAAACTGCAAATATATATTGCGATGAGATAACAATGAAAACTTTGCGGTGACTAATAATGTTACAACTTCATTTTCCTGTGATAACCACAAAGATACAAGAAAATGAAATTCCATGCATGATAGGATAGGAAATGATGAATACAAAAAAATGCAACATGGCCATAACCTTACTTAGTTATAATACCAATAGCTTGAAATAAATCAAGGACTTCAAGTCAGCTACATAACTCTATCTTCATCTATATCGAGTTGAAAAATTGCCTGTAAAATACTTGGAACACTCCAACGAACTATGTTGTGAACAATTCCTCCATCATCACATCCTTTACATTCAAAATTTTGATAAATTTTCCAACCTAATCCAATGTTGTAGCCATTTGTTGAAACCTTTGTGACCTTCCACACTACAAAATTTAGAAAAATAATTTTTCCAACCCCCTCAATATGCATAACACTCTTATTTGATCTCTCTCCCAATATTCCCTTTGAGCGTTCCCTTAAATGCAATGTCTTATAAGAAAAAAAGTTAAGTATAAGACTTATTATTAATAAGGAACTAAGAAAATATGTTATTACTGGGTCCCACAGTAGAATCCATAGTAACAGTTCTTCTTGTATGTCTCAGAATGATGGATAAAAAGGCATTAAACTTGTTTTGGAAAGGAAGGTAACCATGATTGTAGTGAACATAAATATATATACATCAATAAACAAAAATTACAATAATAAATAATGATTAATATAATAAATGAAAAGACACATCCTAATTCAAAGACATATGACCTACCAACAATGGTGACCAGTCAATGCATATATGTATACAATACCAAAGCATTGTAATCATATATATTTTCTATTCATTCATACTTGATTACTATATTACTGTCCTATATGTATTTTTGCATACTGTCCTTATGTTGGATATTTGCTAGTGAAAGAACCTAGTTTGTTTCAAAGATGCGAATATGAATCCATCTACAATTCTCAATAGAAAAAGATGAGATATATCTTATATTGAAAGGAATCCTAATTCAACAACAGATCTTGATATTGACAATAAGTTGAATCTAGAAAGTGTACAGTGTCTGGGGAAAGACATTGTCTATGTAGTTGAATGGTCAACAATGAGTAATTGACTAAGTCTAATTTGATTGAAGAAATTTGACTAGACAAAGAACCAACTAATGGATGAACCAATGGGAGATACTGAACTGAGCAGAATTGATGGGAAGTGAATATTGGTATCCAAAGAATGGTAGCATGAGATACATGTTGATAAAGCATGTTGACAACTAACTAGAGTGTTAAACTACATGTTCGAGAATCCATGGACAATGGGAGTGCAGTTGATATTTAGTTGTTCGATTAAGGATTAAGGTGATAAGATGTTAGTTAACTAGCATGGTACTGACAGTTGTCATGATGTTTTACTGATCATAAACAATTTCTTTGGAGACTTGAAATTGGACCTCAAAAGAAATAGCAAGTGGATGGGTAGAGGCTTGATCCAAATCATCACATATAATGCTCAGTCTGTGAAATCTCTGTGTCCATGGAAGTTACATCCCTTCCCAAAATATGTTTTTGGTGGTACAGAGTCTACAAAGTTTCTCCTATGTTTGGCTCTTTACTCCTGCTAGTGACTTTATTTTTTATTAGATATATCCTTTGAATTTTGATTATAATGGTAATTTTTAGTGGAATCTCGAGCATTTAATAGTTTTTGTGAAGTATTTAGCAACTCCATATTTTCTATGGGGAATAATGTATTTATAAGGAGAGGTTATGATAGATGTTGGGTGTTATAATGTCTAAATTAATCCACCTATTCTTTAATTATCAACCGGGGTTGGTAAACTTAGAGTGTGACACAAAATATATGTGAAGGTAGAGAGTGTTGTGTAAATATTTTAACAAAAAAAAGATCGAAAGATCTTTCAAAATGAAAAACCGATTCAAACTTCCTAAAAATGCAATTAAGGTAACTAAACTGAGATAAAATATTAACTAAACAAATAATCTATCTTATAACTTTGGACTGAAAAGGATATAATCGGCAACTTCCTTATTCAAACGGAAAACTAAAGTGCAAGGAAGACTTAACTTATAAGCAACTAGAAAACTTAATAGATAAAACTTAATAAGGAAAACTTAAAAAGAAGCAAGTAGAAAACTTAAATAAAAGAATTAAGTAGAAAAATTAATAATGAAATATCTTTAGGTTCTATCCTACAAGTTCTTTCAATAATAACACAATCATAAAAAGACAACGTAAAAACATACTAAGGAAAACACTAAATATTGCATGCAAACAAATAAATCAATTCAAAAGGAATAGACACAAAACCATATAACCATAAGACAAAATTTGAAACAAAACTCAAGAATAATTTAAACTACATTCAAAGTAAAATAAGGAAAATGATAAAACTTTAACAAATAATTTAAAAACAATTAAACTTTAACTTAAATGTTAAACCAAAACTATTATTTAACTATTACAGAAAAATAATAATCCAAACATCAACCAAATAGAACTGAAAACAATCTTAAAACACATAAAAAACACTAAAAACATAACTAAAGACTGAATGACAAACTGAACTGTGGGTCTGAAAGGGTGGCTGAATAACAGACTGAACAGGCTATCCAAATGATAGGCTGCATAGTAAAAAAGTTAAAAAATAACCTAAATGAACTAATCTTCAGCTGAAGCCATGCAGATGTAATTCTAGTGCATTGGAACAGTAAATAAACCTATTTAACAACAAATTAACCTTAAACTAATTCTTGAACAAAAGGAATCATTTGCATATTAAACTAATAAATAAACTGGAAATTAACTTGCATAAATTCAAAACAGGTAAGGAAATAACAGAATTGAATCTATTCTAAATTCATGAAAACAGTCTATTTTATATTCTTGAAAACAAAGACTGAAAGTAATGCTGGAAATGAAAATAACTGAAAACAAAATGACTAATAGAAAATAACTAAAAACAAGCTATGCGCGCATCTAACTAATTAAATTTCGAAATAAAACTAAGTTTATGTATTGCAGAAAATAAATAAGATAGCATTTACTATAATCTAATGGAAACAAACTAGAAATTAAACTAGACTAGCTAAAACAGAAAATAAACTAAGCTAAACAAAGAAAATGAACCTCTGGTTGATGAGGGGCCCTCTTAGCAATCAGGGGTGTTTCCTGGCTAACTTCCACTTAAACACAATCTTCAACAGCAATGCATACATCTCTTTATTCAAATGGTGGAACATAAATACAAAGTTCAAGAGTAAATCACAACAAGAACTCTTCTCCTAACTCTGCTAATTGACTGGTTTTCTAGCTAACTGATCTCTCTCACAGAGGATTCTTTATATAATTATTTAAAGGGATGAGGAAGTCAACCCTTTAGTGGTCAACTGCTCTCTAAATTTATTCAACAATAATGGAGTTTAACTCATCACAGGCCAATGCATAAACATTTTCCTTCTTCAATACAAGTCTGGTTCTTTTCACTGGACAACATACACATAGGTTCCTTCTCCAACATAAACAATCTGCAAAGGTGGCACATGACTCCTTCTTCAGCGTGAACATGGAATCGTGGTGATTAAAGGAAGCATACACGGTGGGTATTCTAGAATGTAGGTCATTCTATTCTTTAAACGCACAGACTGGTGGTAGTTTAGAGTCAAGCATCGAAGGCCACGAGCAATCCTTCTAGGGCATGAGTTGAATGCATCAATCCAGCGCGTGGATGGTTGATGTGGTGAAAAGTGAAGGAGAATGAAGGCTGGTGAATAGTCTATAACATAGCTTCATCACCCAGACATGTAGATAATAGTTCGTTGGCAGTTCATTCACGTTTTAAATGGCCAGAATTAATTCTCATCAGCACGCAGTCTGATGGGTGATATGGACGGAGTGCTAAACGGAAGGATGGGATGTGAGATGGATACGTTGGGAATTGATCTAGGGTGAACAGAGCATCTATATACTAGTGTCCTTCAAGACTGGAGTCTTCAGCAACAAATTTTGACATCTAGAAAACCACCATCGATTTTAACGCAACGGCTGAATGACGAGCTGGACGCCGAGTTGGACATGCTGTGTGAAAAGAAGGATGAATGCGTTTTTCATATTAACTTGGCCTAAAAATATTATAAAAGCTACAAACAATTATACAAACTAATTAATACACCAAGTATACTTTAATAATGTTATTTTTAATTGATTAAACCATAACAATGATAATAATAAAATAATTTTATAAAATCCTTAAAAACACTCATACCTGAAGTTGAATAATAATCTACGTGACACAAAACATACAAAAGATGATAAAATATGTATTTAAATGAATAATTTATCTACCAAAAATGATAACAAATCAAGGATCAACATTCCCCCAAACGAGAGAAATGTTAGGTCCCACTGAGCAAAAAGAAAGAAAAACAATTTAGGAAGAAGGCGAACTAGCAACTGCCTTCAACTTAGCATATGAGAAGGTAATTTAAACTTCACTATGTTAACCTATAACTTAAAAATAACATATCTTTTATGTCACGTATTTATATGAAAATTAAAAATTACTTTATTGGATTTTTCAACATTCTTAAATAAATAGTTTTCAAGTTTAAAATAATTTTATCATTTCTACGGTTTTGAAATTAATTCAACCATGTCCAAAGTAAAACTTTGGACAGGTTGAACAAAACATAAATTGCATCTTGAATAGCAATAAGACTAATCATTTCCATGCATAATTAATTGGATAAAAGGATAGGATTATTAATAATGATATGGAAGTAAAAACTATTTGCTTAAAACAAAATTTTGTTAGGAAATTTAATCATAAGTACTATAATATCACCATTTTTTAGATCACTATTTGATATTTCATTTGCCTTCATTCGATTCTTCATATGGTAAGACCATATTGAATTTTGCTGTAAAATATGCTTCAAGCTATAACCAAATTCCACTATTTATATTCCTGAAAAATACTTATCATTTGTTAGAGATAAATAGATTTATCAAAAATAAAAAAATAAAAAACTATTTTTTCAAATCAAATCCCTCTTCCCCCAAACCAAAGAGATGGCATGTCCTCAAGCTATACAGAGAGAAGAAATGATTGTTCCATAAAAAAAGAAAGAAATGCGAGCATGTTGTTAATTCGTTGTAAGGAAACTAACTAGTAAATGGAAATGGTTCAGAAATGTATATTTATGAAAAATAAAACAGTGCTTAGAAAAATCATGTAAAATGAGAATAATATAATTAAAAGAAAACCATAGGAAAAACTAGCCATCCATGCCTCATTATAAACATATCTTGTCATCATCAAGTATTTCAAGTGTACCTCGGAGTGTGTGAGATTTACAGCTATGGGTCCCATTTCTAAGATAATGACATCTTAGATATATGCGGATTTAGACAGCCGGGGCAAAGTAAAATTAGAGCCATTCTCAAATGACATTATAAAAAATTGGCCATGACATAATTTTTTCATATATTATCACTATTTGACGAACTATGTGTATAGTGTTGTATTAACCAGATCTTATTTACCAGATATTTCCCCACTGTGAGTAGGCCTGTTCAGTACCCCGACGGGTTTATCTTGGTACCATGCAAGCATAGCCCCGCTGCCAGCGAGCCTATTTAGTACCCCGACGGGTTTACTTGTATTTATCGAGATTCATGTTATAAGGTTTTTACTTAGCATTGACCCACTTCCAGTAGGCCTGTTCAATACACTGATGGGTTTGACTTGAATAATAGTATTAAAGATATGGAAACCGATTGGTACTAGAGCATCTTAAGTCCTGCTAAACACATAATTCAATTTTTTTAAATAAAGTTATAAGTAATTTTTTAATTGATAATGGCCAAACTCATAAAACATGTCAAAAGAGAATAACTGAAAGTTGTTCTTTAACCTAACATTCCTTCTTCTTTATAAAGTAAATTAATGTTCCCCACAGATAAAAATTCCACTTACTTTCGATTTTTCACCAAAATACTCAAGAGACAATTTTTGATAACAAGTATAGGATGAGCTAGTAATCCATAGGTGAAAAATATGATAATGAAAGTGGGTCTTATCAAGCAACTGTTTAAAAGAATAAATCAGAAATATACATGTCTGAATCAAAATACCAAAAACTATATGAATCGTAACAGAATTGGTTAAGTATGATATACAAAGGATTGATATATAAATTTATCCGTATAAGCTGCAAATTTCAAAAGTACCCCAAAAAGATTAAAATACCTGATGAGTATATAGCACACTTCCCTTGTCTACGTAATATTCCATTAGCTGCTCATAGAGATAATATATTTGTAATCACTGCAAAACCACATGTTAGATGATTCAATTTATTCATAAAGACATAAAAGAAAAAGAGTCATGTGTAAACAACCTATTAGAAACAACTCTTATTTATTCAAGGAAACAAGCACATATGTACATATATATAAAAGTGATCATTAACCCAAAATATTTCAAGGATCAGGAGGAGGAATAACTTCCTCATCAACTAATTCCATTTCATTTTGCTGCAAAACTTTTTGTATGAAATTCTGTTTAGATATAGGTTGGTGACAGAGCCTAAGTCTATGTCCATTTACTACAAAAGAAATTTCTGAGCCATCAATTGTTTTAATTTTTACTGATCCACTGTCAAAAGCTGTAACTACTTCGTATGGACCCATCCAACGGGTAGTTAATTTCCCTTTAAAATGTTTAAACCGTGAATCGAACAGTAGTGCCCAATCACCAGTATTAAACTGCTTTTGCTTAATAAATTTATCATGCCATGTTTTTTGTTGAGTATGTATTAACATTGTTCTTTGAAGTGCATCTTGCCTAATTTTGTTTAACTCATTAATTTGTAATATTCATTGTTTCTGTGCTTCATCCAAATTCATGCCCAATTGTGTTTCCATACGAAAATTTTTAACTTGAAATTCAATAGGTAAAATGACTTGTTTGCCATACACTAACTCATAGGGGGTATGTCCAGTAGTGTTTCTCCATGTTATCCTATAGGCCCATAAAGCCTCAGGAAGTCTATTTGCCCAATCCTTATGATGTACATGATTGGTCTTAGTTAAGATGGCTTCTAATACCTTATTAGTTGATTCTACTTGACCATTAGCCCGAGGGTGATAACGTGAAGATTTGCAATGTCGGATGTCATATTTCGTAGTAAGTTCTTTCATTAATTTAGAAGTAAACTGAGTACCTTGATCTGTGACAATTTCTCTAGGTACACCAAACCGGGTGAATATTTATTCATATATAAATTCTACCGCCGATTTCTCTGTGGCTCTAAATAAAGCTTTAGCTTCTACCCACTTGGTGATATAGTCCGTACAAACTAAGATATATTTATTTTTACGAGACATGGGAGAAATTGGTCCTAAAAAATCAAGAGCCCATTTCTCAAAAGGTTCAATCATGACTTGGGGTTGTAAAGGCATTTGATTGGATGATGTAGGTCTACCCATTCTTTGGCAACTATCGCAACCTTTAACATATTTTTCCGCATCCTTAAAAATGCTTGGCCAATAATAACCAAAATGTAAGACTTTATATGCTATCCTCTTATCAGAAAAATGTCCTCCACATGGTCCGTCATGGCATGCATGGAGGATGTCTGTCATTTCATCCTCCCGCACACATCGTCAAATAATAAGATCGGGACCAATGTGAAAGAGATCATTATCAACCCAAGAATAATTAGAAATCTGAACTATGATTTGATGATTCTCATGTGGAGACAAATGGTTTGGTATTTTCCCCGTTGCTAAATAATTGGAAATATTTACAAAGAAAGGGATTTGAACAGATAAAACAAATAGATTTTCATCAGGAAAAGTGTCGTCAACTGGTTTAGTACCGTCTTCATGTTGAATATGGGAAAGGAAATCTGTTATGAGATTTTCTTTACCAGGTCGATCAATGACGGTAATGTTAAATTCTTGCAATAAAAGAAGCCACCGGGTCACTCTACCATTGGTAATTGATTTATTCATTATAAATATAATGGCGGAGTGATCGGTATGCACAAAAACTTCATAACCCGTGATATAATGATGAAATTTAATAATAGAATAGACTACTACCAAAAATTCCTTTTCGGTAACGGTATAATTTAATTCGGCAGGGGTCAGATTTTTGCTAATAAAGTAGATGGCATAAGGTGCTTGTCCTTCTTTTTGGCCAAGGACTCCTCCTATGGCCCTATCAGAGGCATCGGTATATATGTGAAAAGGAAGGGACCAATCAGGACCCCTAAGTATTGGTGCCATCGATAGTTAGCTTTTAAGATTTCAAAAGCATTTTGGCAGTAACTTAAACATTGGTGCAACTATTTTGGTAAAATTTTCAATAAAGCGACGGTAATAGCCTACATGACCAAGGAATATTCTTACCTCTTTCTGGGTTTTTGGGGAGGGAAGGCCAACTATTACTTCGATCTTAGCAGGGTCTACCTTAATTCCTTGGGAAGAAATATGGTGTCCTAAAACTATACCTTTTGTCAGTAACATTTTACACTTTTCATGACTAAGGGCCAAGTTTGTCTCTTGACATCGGATCAGAGCTTCCTAAAAGGTGTTACTATAGGCTATTAAATCATCCATATATACTTCAACACAGTCATATATAAGATCAGAGAAAATTCCTAAGACTGGTCGCTGAAAAGTGGCAGGTACGTTACATAAGCCAAATGGAAAGACTCGATGAGCAAATGTTCCCCAAGGGCATGTAAAAGTGGTCTTATCCTGATCTTCATGTGCTATTAGAATTTGATTCTATCCACTATATCCATCAAGAAAGGAAAAGTATTGTTTACCTAACAGAGTATCTAATACTTAATCGATAAAAGGTAAAGGAAAGTAGTCTTTAAGTGTAGCTTTGTTTAAATCTCTAAAATCAACACAGATATGCCATTTCCCTGTAACTTTCTTCGGAACTACTACTAAAGGAGATATCCATTTACTATTGGAAATAGGATAGATAAAACCAACAGTAAGGAGTTTTTGTAATTCTTCTTTTACTTTATCTTTTAGAGCAGAAATCATCCTCCTCGGTGGCTGCCTTATAGGTGATATGATTGGATCCATATAAATATGGTGAATAAAGGTATTAGGGTGTATACCCTTCATATCAGTGTATTCCCATGTGAATGCTCTAGCTTGTTTCTTAAGAACTTTAAGCAGTTGTGCTTGTTGGTTTTCACTTAATCTGGCATTTATATGTAAGAATTTTTTAGGTCCAACCTCACAAGGTATGGTATATGGTCTTGTATGCTCTTCAATTGTGAAGACACATGGTGTTTCTGTAAACATTGAGAGAGACATATTCTCTTGAAACTCATCTCCAAAAATCTGATCGAGTTGAGCAAAGGACTGAGGGAAATCTGTACAGGTTGTTGAAGAGACAAACTGGCTTCATACATTGTCAGTGGTTTGCTCCTGAAGTGCTAAAGAAAAATCACTAGGAAGGGAGAGATCATCAAAGTCTTCATCCCCAAAAGAACAATTTAACTACCATGAATTTTCAGTTATTGGTTATGTTGAGGGTTATAAAAGAAGTCTTTGTGTGGACAACCCATTGGAAATAGTCATCTTTCCATCCCTACACCCTATAAAAGCATTTGTGGTAGCTAACCATGGTCTTCCCAAGAGAATAGGATGTCCTTTAGAAGGATCCTTTGATTCTACAACCATAAAATCGACAGGGTATTCCCATGAAGCTATTGATACAACAATGTCATCCAGGACTCCAGGAGGTTTTACCATAGTGCGATCTGCTAGTTCTAGGATGGAAGAGGTAGGTCGAAGAAATTGTCCTAACTGTAAAACTTCCAAAACTATGGTGGTCATTAGGTTAATAGTGGATCCTAAATAAATTAATGCATTCTCTATGGTGATGTTGTTTATAATTACAGTCACTACTGGGGTTACTGGATTTGTATATTTTGTGATTTGGGACTGACCTGTCATACATTCAGACATTTCTCCCATAACATGAATTGTAAGAGGGTCCTTTTTCTTCTTTCCTAGGAGTTTAATACATAGCTCTTTTATTAACTTACTATATATAGGTATATCTTCGATATATTGTAATAGAGGGATCTTAATACAAATGTTCTTTAATTCATTCAAAATGTTATACTCCGGATGAACTACAGGATTTTCTATCACTAATGTTTCTGGAAATGGAGGAATTCTTTTCTCCTGAATAGTTTGTTGTGGAGGATGGGTGTGTACTGGAACCTTTGGAATGGTCACTTCCTCCAAGATAGCATAATTCATGGGTTCATTTGAATCTTCTTCTTCTTTGCTTGGTTCCTAAATGATGACTGATGACTTGGGTTTATTATTCACAACTCTTCCCAATCGTAATTGAATTTCATTTATAGGTATAGTAGAGATAAGGTATGAGGGAAGAGTTTGCAACTCAATGTTATTGAGAGCTTGAGCTGGTTTATTGTTAGGGTTAGGTATCGGCTGTGCAGGTAACAATGTTGGTCGAGGAGGATTTGCATTATGAAAGTGATGAGGTTGTTGTGTGATAAAAGAAAATGGAGGTACAAATCCAGGCAGTATTTGCTTGAAATTTGTTTGATTCTGAGGATAAGGATGATTAGGTGCATAAACAGGTTGCGGCTGAGGATATGGTTGTCCTCTCCATCCTTGTGACCAATATTATTGTTGTGGAAATTGAGGAGGAGGATACTGAGATGGCCAATTCTTCCAGCTAGAATTGTTCCATTGTTGAGGTGGTTGATACAGAGGATAATAGGGTAGAGGTTGTGGTGAAAATTTTGGATATGTTGGTTGGTCCCTATGTTTCCAAGGAGGCCTCCTAGATGTTTCAGCTACACCCCCACTCTTAAAGATGGCTTGCAATCCAATAAAGGATGGGCAGTTATCTATTGGGTTCTCTTCTGTGTAGATGTGACATACAGAGATATTGTTTAATGGACATTCCCTTTGGGGATTTTTAGTTCTACATCTTGGACAAAAGATGCTCATTGCTTTTCATTCTTCATCCTGCATTTTCTTGGCTTGTAAAGCATCTAGTTGGGAACCCATTGCTCCTAATATATTAGTCTTAAAATTCTCCAATAGGTTTCCTAACTCTATTCTTGTAACTCCGCTTGAACTAGGAACATTTCCTCTTATATTCTTACTAAAAGGATCTTGAATTTTTTTCACAACTTTCCCCCTACTTCTAGAATAATTTTTACACATCTCACCGATCTATGCAAAATTTTTATGAGAAATATCGCCAGCTTCCATGAGATTAAAACTCTCTAACAAGTCCTCAGAGATTCCCTTAAGGAAAAATGTACGTACTGCATCTTCTCAGAGGTCATTGTATTTAGCCTTATGTAATGTATAAATGAACCTCTCGAGATAATCTTCCAGGATCTTGTCTTCAAGTTGTTGTATCTTGAGTATGTAATGTCAAGAGTCCTTAGGTTTGCAGTATTCTTGAAATTTTCATAAGAATTAGGTTTTCATATCATCCCAAGTCCTCATAGTGGATTCTCCCAATCCCATGAACCATCTCAAGGCGGAATCCTTGAGTGTAGCGGGAAAGAGTTTTAGTTTGTGAGCGTCTTGTAGATAATTGTAACTCCTACAAAAGATATCGAACTCGAACAGGAATGTGTCTAGGTCCTCATTAATTTTTCCATAGAAAGGAGGCAAGGAGGAAGGAGGGATGTTTTTCATAGTTACATCCTGCATTGTATCTAAGATAGGGAACTCAAAGGTAGCCTCAGTTCGATTTTCCCCTTCTCCTTCTTCATTTCTAACTTCATCATGATCTTCGTTTTCTCCCCATCTCTTCATATAATCTGGATTCTTAACATAAATATACCTAGGAGGCTCCTTTCGAGGTGATAAGGAGGCGTCCCAACTTATTTTTTGGGAGAGATATTCCTCTGATCAACCGTGTTTTTATTGAATACTAGAGGGATAGTAGGTTCTACTATAGAAGTTTCAATTTGTGAAATAACTGGATCTACTGAGGTTCCAAAGAGATCTTTTACTTGAGCAGGATCAACAAAGTCAACAAAATTTGGATCTCCTACTAGTGAAAAAGTTGTGTTAATTGCATTTGAAACTAGTGGAGGGCCTGGGGTTTCTAATAGCTTATCTTCTTGAACTTCCTTAGGAACAGGGTTCTTTTGGACCTACTGCCAAGGTTCCTTCTCCTTCTATGGATTCTCCAGTAAGATCTTCTAAGGGAGTTTCTTGATGTTTCAGGGTAGAACTACTTCCTATAGGCATATTTCGATACCTTTCTAGTGAGTTAGTGGTTGGGGAATTGTGTCCCCTATGGTAGTTAGTAGAGACTTCAATAACTTTTCTGGTCTTGATAAAGATACCCCAAGGATCTCTAATTCTACTCATGAAATAATTTTAAACTAAAGAAAACATATGCTACTACTGTTGATGGATTTGGGGGCGCCTGTTATAACAGATGCATAGGTTCTTACCTCTCATCTTACCGCTCCCCCACTACCAACCTATTACTAAAATTCATAAATAATTCTACTCTACCTTACAGAACAAATCCCTAGCAATGACACCAAAAGTGTTGGGTGTTATAATGTCTAAATTAATCCACCTATTCTTTAATTATCAACTGAGGTTGGTAAACTTAGAGTTGACACAAAATATATGCGAAGGTAGAGAGTGTCGTGTAAATATTTTAACAATCAAAAGATCTAAAGATATTTCAAAATGAAAAACTCAGTCAAACTTCCTAAAAATGCAATTAAGGTAACTAAACTAAGATAAAATATTAACTAAACAAATAATCTATCTTATAACTTTGGACTGAAAAGGATATAATCAGCAACTTCCTTATTCAAATAGAAAACTAAAGTGCAAGGAAGACTTAACTTATAGGAAACTAGAAAACTTAATAGATAAAACTTAATAAGGAAAACTTAAAAAGAAGCAATTAGAAAACTTAATAAAGAAAACTTAAATAAAAGAAGTAAGTAGAAAACTTAATAAAGAAATATGTTTAGGTTCTATCCTACAAGTTCTTTCAACAATAACACAATCATAAAAAGGCATCCTAAAAACATACTAAGGAAACCGTTAAATCTTGCATGCAAAAAAAAAATCAATTCAAAAGGAATAGACACAAAACCATACAACCATAAGACAAAATCAGAAACAAAACTCAAGAATAATTTAAACTACATTCAAAGTAAAAGAAGGAAAATGATAAAACTTTAATAAATAATTTAAAAACAATTAAACTTTAACTTAAATGTTAACCCAAAACTATTATTTAACTATTACAGACAAAGCATAATTCAAACATCAACCAAGAAAAATTGAAAAGAATCTTAAAACACATAAAAAACACTAAAAATAGAACTAAAGACTGAATGACAGACTGAATTGTGGGTCTGAAAGGCTAGCTGAATAATAGACTGAACAGGTTGTCCAAATGAGAAGGTGCACAGTAAAAGGGGTAAAAACTAACCTAAATGAACTAATCTTCAGTTGAAGCCATGCATATGTAATTCTAATGCATTGGAACTGTAAATAAACGTATTTAACAACAAATTAACCTTAAACTAATTCTTGAACAAAAGGAATCATGTGGATATTAAACTAATAAATAAATTGGAAATTAAATTGCATAAATTCAAAACAGGAAAGGAAATAACAGAATTGAATCTATTCTAAATTCATGAAAACAACCTATCTATATTCTTGAAAACAAAGACTAAAAGTAATGTTGGAAATGAAAATAACTGAAAACAAAATGACTAAAAGAAAATAACTGAAAACAATCTATGTGGGCATCTAACTAATTAAGTTTCGAAATAAAACTAAGTTGATGTATTGCAGAAAACAATTAAGATAGCATTTACTATAATCTAATGGAAACAAACTAGAAATTAAACTAGATTAGCTAAAACAGAAAAGAAACTAAGCTAAATAAAGAAAATGAACCTTTGGTTGATGAGGGGCCCTGTAAGCAATCAGGGGTGATTCCTGGCTAACTTCTACTTAAACACAATCTTCAACATCAATGCATACAAATCTTTATTCAGATGGTGGAACAGAAATACAAAGTTCAAGAGTAAATCACAGCAAGAACTCTTCTCCTAACTCTGCTAATTGACTGGTTTTCTAGCTAACTGAGCTCACTCACAGAGGCTGCTTTATATAATTATTTACAAGGATGAGGAATTCGACCCTTTAGTGGTTGACTGCTCTCTAAATTTAGTCGACTATAATGGAGTTTAACTGATCACAGGTAACTGCATAAACATTTTCCTTCTTCAACGCAAGTCTAGTTCTTTTCACTGGACAACATACACACAGGTTCCTTCTCGAGCACAAACGATTTGTAGAGGTGGCACACATCTCCTTCTTCAGCGTGAACATGGAATGGTGGTGAACCAAGATAGTGTACATGGTGGGTCTTCTAGAACACAGGTTATTCTATTCTTTAAACACACAGATTGGTGGTAGTTTAGAGTCAAGCAAAAGAGGTCATGAGTGATCCTTGTAGGGTGTGAGTTGAATGCATCAATCCGGTGCGTGGATGGTTGATGTGGTGACAAGTGAAGGAGAACATAGGCTGGTGAATATTCTAGAACACAGCTTCATCACCCAGACACGTGGATAACATTTCATTGGTAGCTGGTTCATGTTTTAAATGGCCAGAATTAATTCTCAGCAACGCGTAGTATGATGGGAGATCTAGACGGAGTGCTGAACAGAAGGCTGGGATGTGAGATGGATACGTTGGGCATCAATCTAAGGAGAACATAGCGTCTATCTACTAGTGTGATTCAGGACTGGAGTCTTCAGCAACAAATTTTGACATCTAGCAAACCACTGGCAATTTTAATGCAACGGCTGAATGACGAGATGGACGCCGAGATGGACATGCTGTGCGAAAAGCAAGCTGAATGCGTTTTGCATATTAACTTGGCCTAAAAAGATTATAAAACCTGTAAACAATTATACAAACTAATTAATACATCAAGTATACTTTAATAATGTTATTTTTAATTGATTAAACCATAAAAATGATAATAATAAAATAATTTTATAAAATCCTTAAAAACACTCATACCTGAAGTTGAATAATAATCTGCGTGACATAAAAAATACAAAATATGATAAAATATGTATTTAAATGAATAATTTATCTACCAAAAATGATAACAAATCTAGGATCAACAATAGAGGAAGTGTTTTGACATCCCATTTTTAGTTTTAGGGAATCCTTTTTGTTGTCCATTGAATGGCAGGTGCTAAGTACAACTGGCCAATAATTGGCATCTACTTATGGACAATTGTATATCTCTTTATTATTGGCCTTGTTATGTCAACCTGGAATAGTTTTAAGATTCATTTGAATGGAACAAATAAGTAGGGAAAGTACTAGTTGATGGATGCTAAAGTCTATAAATAAGATTTCATGGTTTATGATTTGGATGACAAACATTCAAGTTTGAGTATAATTTTCTTTAGGTTTAGAAACCCATTTAAGACTTGCCTACACCTTCAAGTGAGGCATTTGTATCGATTAGGGAATTTTTCTTTGGACAAATGAATCTTCCTTTCAGAGGGATATGCTAGATTATTTTTGTTGTACTGAGCCTTTGGTTCCATGGGTAACAAGGTCTCTGCTTCTTTCATCACAAAGAGTAACATTTGATACGTGTGCATGCATGTTGATTTTCATGTGAAATCTACATTTATATTAAAAGTTGTGATAAAAGGTCATTGAATGTTGTTTGATTCACCCACTGTTGTTTGATGCACACTTGGAAAGACCTTTGGAAGGTTTGTATTAATCAGCCAAACCATACCATATTGTGAGTGTCCTTGGGAAGTTGCTCTGGAGATACAAGCTTTCAACCATTTGTATGAGTGACATAGATACATCAATGGTTATCTACTTGGCTAAGATCACAAAGTTTAAAGATCACTTGGCTGCCATATGGACAAAAGAGAAGGAAGAGAAGTTGGTGTCCATTGCATACCTCAATTTTTCGTCATTTTGCTTCAAAAAAAATTCCCTTTCTTCGTTTGATTTCCAATATCGTCAGATCTCCATTAAATCTGACATATCTTCTATACTGCGAACAACTTCAATTCGTTTGTTATATGAATTTAGCCATGTCTACAGGGAACACAATATGAGTGAAGACCATTTATACAAGGAAGCATTGAATATGAATGGTGGCCTCCTCTCCTTCTCATAACTTTTAGAAGGAGAAATCATTGAGGAAGGCATGATATAGTTAATTTAATAGCTTTTTTATTTATGTGGCATAGTCTTTTTTGGTTCTTTCGACTATGGGATACAGTAGCATCTTTCTTGTTTTAGATGGGGATATAGATTTTTTTTTCATCACCCCATGGGTGTGTTTTATCCACCCTCGATGCCTCCTTGGATAAGTTGTTTGGGATCCTTATGTTCTACATGTGGTATTATTACTTTAATCATCTTGGGATTGTGGGTTCCATCCTTATACTTATGATCTCCACTCATGTCTAGAATGACTTATTGTCAGGACTATGTAAAAGTTACCTTTGATTCACTATTGAATATCAAGGAACACCTCTTTTTATTATGAAAAAAAGTTATAAATATTTGCAAATTATTTTATTAGATATATTGAGATCCGTAAACTAGGTCTTTAATATTTTTGGGTGAGGAAACAAAATAAATTAAAAAAGGTACACCTAAGAATTTTGTAAAAAATGTAGCTTGTATTCTAAGATAAATTAGCTGAAGCATTTTCTATGGAACAACTTGATATCTAATAATAATAATAATAATAATCTATTTTTAAGGTCACCTCCAAGTGAGACACCAATTTGGTGTATGAGACCCCATTGTTTGTGGGACAAAGGACCCCCCTCTGCGCAGTGATTTAACTGCTAAAGTCTACATAGGGAATATGTGATAATAATAATCTATATTGTGTTAAAGGACTATGTGATGAACAGTTATACTAGAAAATTATTGACATTATTCAGGATAATGATACCCCTATTATGTCATGCTTATAATACTATCCAAGTTTTTGCTGGTATTTTTCTCTTATTTTCCAATTGTTTTACGACCATGGTGTAGGTAGAACCAAACATGTATTTGTCAAACCTATATTCCTTGAGCGAGCGGATTTTGGAAAGAATAGAGGAACGTGAGACATTTAGTAGGTATACAAGGGCTAGATCAAGTAGATGTCAAAATATCAAATGAAAATTCAATAAATGCATGTAATTTTTTCTCAAAGGAGGGAAGTCATGGTCCTATGATGATGAGATAATAGGAGACATCAAGGTTCCCATAAGGTACAAAAATATAGTGAAACAATGGGTACCTAGGTATCTTCCTCAAGTCAACACTGATTTTTGTGTGAATGAGAGGATATATAGAATTTCACCGTCGTCATTACATGGATTGGGGTTGTTTTGCATGGATGGCATAAAGGTCGGATATGATAGATGTACAGAATTGATGGAGTATGTTGGACCCTCTTACAACTACAATGATTGGATGTGTCTGGTTCAATATACATGAAGTATTTGTAGATATGGGTTGGTAGAAAATTATTTACAACTGAAAGACAAAGATCAAAATAAAGGAGCATCGTTGTACATTGACAGAAGGCCAAAAAAAACTGGGAATATTGTGGGTTTTTTAAATAGTACACAACCAGGGTCTACACTTAATCAACCCAACTACATATTTGATGGGCATGAAGGAAACCATGTCTTTGTATGTGCCACTAAATCAATAGTTTTTGGGGAAGAGCTTCTTATTAATTACAATTTGAATCGAGTAGATACAAACACGGTTAGTATGGATGTGGCACATCCAACAATTTACCCAGATAATTATAATTTTTTATTAAATTTCCTATGTTGAATTCATAAGGAGGTGATGGGGGGCACATCACCCCAGCAACAGGTAAGAGGAGTACACAATTTGTGAGGAAACAGGTATATATCAAAATGTTATGTTATTAAATTGTTTTAGTGAGTATTTTGGTTTCGTTAGGTAATTTTTAGTATGGTTTTTATGCATGGTTCTGTTAGGGGAACCTTTGTCACATTAGATGTTACTAGACCTACCTCAAGGTGGAAGATATACATCGATATTGCCATTGTAAAAATTTAATATGTACAAACAGATTTGTTGTTATGTTTTTTCAATAGTATATTCGGTTCGTTTATATAATATTATCTATTTTTCATGCAGAGAGTTGATCGAGGAAGCCACCCAAAAGTTGATCAGACGATTGCAACCTTGGGGAAACAGGTAAACCTGAATGTAATTCTACATTTTAAATAATGTAAAATTGTACACATGTATAACATGTAGCATAATGTTTATTTTGTTATGTCTTTTTTCGTTTTTATGTTTGCGTTCAATACGATAATGTTGTCTACTTTTTTTGCAGGTGGATGATAGGGGAAAGTCCCCATCTATTGATCAGACAAATGCATTTTCATGGAAATAGGTAAACCTGAATGTAATTCTACATTTAAATACTTCAAAATTGTACACATATAAAACATGTAGCATAGTGGTCATTTTGTTATGTATTTTTTCGTTTTTACGATTGCATTAATTATGATAATGTTGTATACTTTTTTTACAGGTGGATGATCAAGGAAAGTCCCCAGCAGTTGATCATACCACATGGTCATCTAGTAATTAGGTAAACCTATATGTAATTGTAAGAATCTATCATGATAGAAAATTTTTGTTAGTATAATTTTTTGCGCAGACTATTGCTTCAACAACTAAGCAATGTTTTATATATTTCTGTTGCATATAAATGATTCGGTTTATGAAACAACAACTAAAAAATCTTGAGATTTTGATGTCTACCAATTATTGAATGATGTCAAAATTGGTTCTCTATAGACCTGTTGAAGGTTCTATAGAAGACCTTGAAAAAACAACATGAGTAAATGCTTCGCCTGGAATTGACAATTCCATAGACAGACAAGATCAAAGAAAAGGTTCAATTGTTGATCCAGAGATGTCAGGCCTTGAAAGTAAGTTGCGGAATCATAATGTAAATTCATTTAGAACTTTATAATTTTTAATTTTATATGATTGTCAACTTATAATACAATGGTTTGTATTTATAGGAAATTCTGTGACCATACACTGGTGGTGAAGGCAGTGTTGGTCCTAGTGAGAAAACCACTGCACATACACCACATACTGCACCCTTTTTTTCCACTAAACATTCAACAACATGCTCTACTACACCCATGAGATCAACAAAGGGTGCAGCATGTAGCTAGGATAAATACCTAGCCACATGCAGAAGCACCAACCTTCCGTCTATAGGACGAAAGGGTAGAGTCAATGGATAAACAAAAACATGCAACAAATTTTTAGCAATAAACTAAGAAAAAACATTTAAACTATGAACTAAATAACAAAAACATGAAAATTATTATACCTCATATCTGTTTTGGAAGGGGGGCACCATTCCCAAACTAAGAAGGTGCCTCTCCATAGGTAAGGTTGGTGAGGAGTCTAACTCAACACACCAAGGAATGGGAAAATGGAGAAATGAGGTGAATGGAATGAATGGATTAAGAGGAAAGGTCTATCAAGGCACTCATGTGACTATAGTAATAATAGGCAAAAAAATAGTCCTGAGTGATGGGGACCCCCGCCCCTCCTTTTATACTTTTTCTCACGTTTTTAGGTTTTTAAGCCCCTGGTTAGGGTTTTGGGTCCTACCTAGGGTTTTAATCCCTCTTTATCTTAATTTTAGCTCCTTTCAGGGGTTTTATGCCCTTTTAAGGATTTTAGCTCTTTTTGGGAGGCATTAGCCCCTTTGTGATATTTTTAGCTCCTTTGTGAGCTAGTTTGGCTCTTTAGGGGGTTTTTTAAAGCTTTTTTTATTATTATTTTAGCCTTTTGTGAGAGAAACATAGGTTAAATGTGGGGGTGAGGGTACAATTGGTTAGGAAATAGGTGTATGTAGGTTGTGTAGGCCTTGTAGAGCATGTTAGGAAATTTTTTGTGTTAATAGATTTCCCCTTAATGTGTGAGGGGAGGAGCTCATCGTATGGCCAACAAACATCAAAGGATCCTAGGGATTGTGGAGAGACCTGTGAAGAAGCATTGCTTCCTTGTTCAAGACATGGTGGCTTTATTTTTTGTATTAATATGGTTCCCATCAATGGGGAGATAAAAATAATATGTGACATGTATATGGACGAGGCAGGAATACCCATGCTCGTAACAATTTCAAAAAGAATAATGTGATCAAGGATCCAAATTGTGAGAGATGATCATATAGAATTGTAATTACATGTTCGTTTCCTCAATGACAGGCTCAATACAATAGTGATCTGAAGAAATGAAACATCAGACTCATGGAATTCTCATGCAATGCAATATCTTCACAACTGATGATCTGTTGGATCTGGAAGTTTGACATCACTGTAAGGACTCACTGACGGAGAGTTAGAGTCTCTGAGGTACAATATGTCGCATCAATCTTGAATCTATACAAAATTGCTGCTCTAAGGATTCTAATCACTATTTCCAATGCAACCTTGGAATCACAAGGGACATGAACTTGTCTAGGTCCCTGAATAGACTCATCAAAGTGCTAGACTCAGGTGACAACCGAGGTCTTCGACCAGATACTTGACGGACCAATACCCTGTATGAATCTCAACGGTGTGATGATGTTGCTAAAGTCGAGCATGTGAGACACAACCATATTGAGAGGCACTAAGGACTCCTATCAAGTGGCCAAAGGAACTCATCAATGGGTTTAATGAAACTAGGATACAGGGACCTCTAGGTCTATCCTCTGGAATAGATGTGTTGTCATCAACAGAGGAAGACTTGCAACTGACCAAGGCCATGATGTTTCCTTGACCAGAAGCACGAGGGTAATAACCAAAGGTGTGGTACGATCTAAGGACTGTCTCACTGATTGGGGAAACATGGGCAGGGTATCATAGGGGACTCACACTTCCTTTGTTCAGAGTACGACAGTAGGGCTAACCTGGAAGAAAATGAAACTAACTCAAGGGAGAGGGATCATAGTTGTTATACCAGGAATGTAACTACATATGGGAAATACTTGGGGTGGGGTAGATAGGGTGTTTGATATTCATGGGATCCAAGGAAGACACGTCATAGAATACTCTGAAAAAAGGTGACCTAAAGGGGGAATGTTTCCAAACTGTAACACATGAGGTGGTGCCTAAAGACACTATTGTGATAAAATCTCATGGATTTGTAGAGAGCCTGAGAAAGTAAATGCTTGATGGTGCTTTCA
Source organism: Pseudotsuga menziesii (assembly GCA_001517045.1). Lineage (NCBI taxonomy): Eukaryota > Viridiplantae > Streptophyta > Pinopsida > Pinales > Pinaceae > Pseudotsuga > Pseudotsuga menziesii. The sequence continues at coordinate 309,532 of LPNX010211269.1, forward strand.
ATTTTAGAGAGTCCGAAAGCATGAAGAAGACTCCAATGGGGTCTCTTTTTCGTTGATAGTCTCCTATGCCCCAAAAAAGGTTAAAAGTGTACATAGGAGAGATCGCCCATCCTTTAGGGGGATGGGAGACTTCTTTACCATTGGTAGTCCAACCAAGTCAAAAAGGGTTAAACCTTTACTGACTGGTCGATCATTCAAATACTTGTATGAGCATAAATGAAACCAAGTTTGCTTGATGATATTTTCTTGATGAGAAGGATGGAAAAGAGCTTTAAGAAAACCTATGATGAACTTTTTTGTAGAGTTCAGTCCCAATGCTCGAGAAAGCATAAAAAGATGCAGAGGGAGATGTTCCTGGCGTGAGTATTCCAAGGTGGTCCTTTTCGTATTGGTAGTCTATATAGTTTGAAAAAGGATATAAACAAAGCTATGTAGACACCCTTTCTAGTACTTTAGCGAGTGGTAAAGGAAGCAAATGCGTTCGATGATCTTTTCATTTGTTTAGGAGTCAAAAAAGATCTTAACAGAAACTTTGTTATGGTCAACCAAGTGAGGGGGCACTAGTGGTTCCCTATGGCAAGACGGTGGGAGGTGGTCAAAGGTGACCAACCATGCAGTATGGATTAAGCAGATGGCTCTTAAACATGCCAATACATGCATGAGAAGATTTGCCGGGAGGCACAAAAATCAAGGATACTTCCAAGAAATGATCCAGTAACCCTTGTAAGTTGCAGTGGAGGAAATATACTACATAAGTAGGTACAGGTCCAGAGATAGTTATATGCCATTTCTTGAGGTAACAACTAAGAAATGGGCCATAAATTCACTCACTAAACACAAGACAATGGTCTCATCAAAAGATAGAGGACAAAAAGCTGAAACCAACGGTGCAAACAATGTCCCAAACGAAGTCCAGACGACTCTGCTATGCTCAGACGAAAAATAGACCTAATGAGGCCTATAAATAGGTGGGAACCCCATGACAAGTGTCATTGTCACTATTAATTATTGAGTTAGAAAAGAGGGCCTTGACATTATTTTGTTGATTTATTCCATTTCGACCAGCGATTTTTCTATCCATGACTTGCAGGTAAGAGTTCTTGCAAAACTCATCTTTTTCAGTGGTTTAGTTTTTTTATTTGCTCAGTCATGAGCCTCTGCTGGCCTGCTAGAGTTTACTCGAGCTGGGTCGCTCATTTTGAGGCCAAACCAGTGACTAGGTCACTCTTTCTATCTATACAGAAGTGACCAGGTTGCTCCTATCAGGAAGAAAGGTGTGACTAGGAGTCGCTTCTATCTAGCCTGAAAGTGTGACTCAGTCACATCTGTCTGGCCTAAATGTGCGACCTGGTCATTGGTTTTGGTCCAGAAGGTGTGACCTAGTCCTAGGGTGGGTTTTTTGTGGATAGCTGAGGATAACATAAGTTTGGTGTTTGTGTAGGATGGCTCCTGCTATATGGAGGGAGAGGGACTACAAATATCTATGAGAGAAGGCTCTACGGGATGCAAATGTACAAGGCACACTAGCCCGTTGTGGGCTACTCAAGTTTATGTAGATCCCCTTGATGAAGATCTTGCACTTGCTGCTTGAGACACTGATCTAGAACCTCCTATGTAAAAAGGTGGCCCACTATTCCACCTCTCTCATGCACCATCATGTTGCACCATCGGTGCATCCGCAGCTCTCGCGGCCCACTCTCCTGCACTGCTGTATGCGGAAGAAGAGTTGGTACTCTCTCAAAAATGAGTGCACATAGGAAGGAGGAAAAGAAGAAATCCCTGACAGATTTCTTTGCATGGTTCAACGCATTTCAAATAACAAGAAAATACATCTGGACCCATCTGTAGTAGGTGCCCCCCATGGCACTCTACACCATCTAGAGTTTCCCTCCTAATATCTTCTAGTTCCCTGATGAACCCAAGATGCACAACACCATTTCTATGATGGACGATGTGGTAAGGTTCTTAATATCACAAAGTAAGATGTGTGACCCGTGCACATACGTAGATCCATAGCAGTGCCTCTCACATAGCTCATCTAGAGTCTCCCTACGAGAGAGCTTTGGCACCAGATTGACAACTAATCCCAACATCAGGAACCCAGTCAAGAAATATACATCCTGTAGTGTAATATCCACATGTTGCCCCTGTATGATGAAAAATTCCCTTCTAACATCCCAAAATCTCACTCATGTCTCAAGCAACAAGCATAAGCTCTTCATCAAGGGGATCCGCATAAACTTGATTATCCCATTCATTCATTGAGGATGCATTCATTGAGGACTACCCTTATTCTAGGATGAACTATCATGGGGATGCATAGATGCCCCAACATCCAAGTCAGGCTTGGGGACCAGCTGGTATGTATACATGATGTTTTTGTTCTTACATTCATAGATAGAGTACTTTAGCTAGTTGATAGTTAGTCGATGATATACATAGATTGATGACATATTTGTGCGAATGTGTAGATATTGGTCCTCTCCCACCGACAGGTTTTCCAGTGGTGGATGGGCATAGTTGAGGGACTAGACCCACCTGCATCATCTGATCCCATGGGCGAGCCTGGAAAGTCATCAAAGCCACTTGAAACAATCAGGACCAATAGGATCATTTTTCTGACGTTAGTGCAAGTGAACATGAGCATAATATAAGTGTGTAACATAGAATCATCCACATCAAAATGAAAAATCATTCAAGCACATTAGGGACACGATTTGATTACGGAGTTCACCAGATCTCCTGGATACGTCTCCGGGCCTACTCCAAAATAGAGTGACCAATACATTGCAAAGATGCACAAATGCATAAGATACATCACAATGGATTCACCTGCAGAGTCTTCATCATCTATTCATCTCTATCGCTGCACCATAACTGCCTCTGATGGGTCACAAAAGTGCACAAGCTATAGGACTCAATCGAAGACTGCAGAAATCAAGAAAGCAAATGGCTACTTCCTTTGTCTCGAGAAGTTTCCAAACTTGGACATGAAGATATTTTCCCAATGTAGCCAATCACACTCTTTCAACTGAATCTATGAGCCACGAACCTCGAGCGGATCAAAGACTTGCATAATGTTGCAAATTGCACTCTTTCAACTGACTCTATGAGCCACGAACCTCGAGCTACACCACATGATATTCTACAGGATAGTCTCAATAGACGACAATATGTTTGCATGGAAAGTGCATCAATAAAACCAAAGTCACACTCTTACCAACCAATCCCTTCACCTTTGTCCTTTGGGATGAGAGTGTAGATGGTCGCTACTTGCCTTCAAATGCAAATTGAAATGTTGCCTCCTCGAACTGACTCTGCTTCTTTGTCTCCTACGCTGGATCACCTTCGGACATGATGGAACCATGCTTTCTCTCTGAGCTGGAACTACAAGGTTGGATCCTCTCCATGAGCTTCTCCAATGCAGACTCCCAATGGGGCCTCTCAGATGCTTGCTTCCTCTATGGACTACATCTCTCCAAACTTGAGCTCCCTTCAAAAGGCACATGACAAGTGCTTAAATAGGAGAAGCTACTCTTGGTGGCATGATACATGTGATTCTAGAAATTGGGATTAGTTACAAATTGGTTTGGATTTTAAGAACATAAACCAAAAATATGGTTCATGCCCACATGCCCATGGGTTTTCACATTTAGTTACTTCCCCATAATGACATTTACAAAATCCAACAATAATCCATTACATAACAAAATCCCTTTTTTAAATAGCATGTTGGTTTTTCAACCATAAACCAACTTGTTACAACTTCTTTACAAATATGGCATGTTTGTTTTTGGTTACAACCATGCATTAACTTCATAACAACTCAAGGAATAAAATAAATGAGTAATATGTGAGTAATTTTTCCACTCACTTCAAATATTAATCATTTTACAATTTCTCATGAGTAAATGCACGAATGTCCTAAAACTCATTTCAAGCACAAATGCATGCATTCTAGTCATCATGCCACTTCATCATGCCATGTCACCATGCCACATCATCATGCCATGTCGTCATGCCACATCAGTCACCATGTCATCATACCACATCATCATGCCATTTAGCATGCCATGTCATCATGCCACATCATCCTGCCATGTCAGCATGCCACATCATCATGCCACATAATCATGACACATTATCATGCCATGTCATTAGAATGCACTTTTTGACTACCACGTGGCAGCTTGAGGGAGTGCCACGTGGCACTTCAGCCAAAATTTTCCCTATTGGGGGCAAACTTCAAAACGCAATATCTTTTGCATCCAGAGTCCGTTTGACATGCCGTTTGCACCGTTGGAATCGAATTGACGAGCTCTTTGACATAGTACTATTTTTGTTGCAATATGATGGTTTTGAAAATTGGGAAGGCTTTTGGTCCCCAAAATCTTCTTGCAGGTATGCTCATCTACTTCTTGATTCATTGGTGCCTGCACAAACTGCTTCCAATTCCTGGATTTTCGCACTCTACAAAATTTTGGTCATAACAGTCCACAACCTGCAACAATTGTCAGCCTGCTCTGATACCACTTGATCCGAAAACAAGATCTTTGCTACTCTATGACGTTAACATGAATTGCATAAAGAGCATGAATGAAGCTCACAAATCCATAAGAAGAGAGACAAAACAACATAGACAATATGCACATAAAGACAACAAGTTGATAACGGAGTTCGTCTAGGATGGACTACGTCTCCGGGCCTACTTCTCAATAGGAGGGCCGATCTATAATCTCAGCATGAAGGAAAAATACATGGCAATGATACAATGATACCTTGGCGACAATGGTCAGGAAGAGAACCGCTGCCCAAAACACAACAAGACTGCTTCCAGCAACTCTGAAGCCTAAAGACGGTGTAAAACGAGTATAAACACTCATACCTTCCTCCTACAGAGCTACACAATCTCCTTTCTCTCCTTTAGCTACAAAGTCTCCACTCCAAAGCATGAGAGGCAAATGGAGAATAAGAGGGTTTATATAGCTTGAGAAGACCCCCTTCACATGTTTCTCATGACTTCTCAGTTACAACAAATTTTCCTAATTGGGCATATGGTTGAAAACCTCCAAGTTAGTTAGGCTCTTAAATTATGTAGTTGTTCCCCTTTTAATATTCCAACCATATAGTTGGTTATAGTTTAAAACTATACCAAGTATAGGTTAAACTCATTACATATGTTATAATGTTTTAAAAAGCCACTTTTAAAATCCATAACCAATGTTCTAAATAGCACATGTGGTAAAAAACCATAACCAAATTTTTCAAACCCACTTGAAAGCCATAACCAAAGTTTTAAAGAGCACGTGCTCCATGTGACTCCCACGCTAGCACCTCCCCTTCGAGCTCCGGTTATGTGCCTGCGTGGTAGGACCAGGGGTACTGCCATGATTCTACTCCCCTAATGGGCTAGCCCTGACCCCTAGTCCTACCATGCAGCCACATAACTGGAGCTCGAAGGGGAGGTGCCATCGTGGGGGTCACATGGATCACGTGCTCTTTAAAACTTTGGTTATGGCTTTCAAGTGGGTTCGAAAACTTTGGTTATGGTTTTTTACCACATGTGCTATTTAAAATGTTGGTTATGGATTTTAAAAGTGGGTTTTTAAAACATTATAACATATGTAATGAGTTTAAACTATACTTGGTATAGTTTTAAACTATAACCAACTATATGGTTGGAATATTAAAAGGGGAACAGCTACATAATTTAAGAGCCTAACCAACTTGGAGGTTTTCAACCATATGCCCAATTAGGAAAATTTGTTGTAACTGAGAAGTCATGAGAAACATGTGAAGGGGGTCTTCTCAAGCTATATAAACCCTCTTATTCTCCATTTGCCTGTCATGCTTTGGAGTGGAGACTTTGTAGCTAAAGGACATAAGGGAGATTGCGTAGCTCTGCAGGAGGAAGGTACGAGTGTTTATACTCGTTTTACACTGTCTTCAAGCTTCGAAGTTGCTGGAAGCAGTCTTGTTGTGTTTTGGGCAACGGTTCTCTTCCTGACCATTGTCGCCAAGGTATCATTGTATCATTTCCCTGTATTTTTTCTTCATGCTGAGAGTATAGATCGGCCCTCCTATTGAGAAGCAGGCCCGAAGACGTAGTCCATCCTAGATGAACTCCGTTATCAACTTGTTGTCTTTATGTGCATATTGTCTATGCTGTTTTGTCTCTCTTATTATGGATTTGTGAGCTTCATTCATGCTCTTTATGCAATTCATGTTAACGTCATAGAGTAGCAAAGATCTTTCTTTCGGATCACTGCACCAGACCCCCGTAGGGAGCGACAAGATCTAGATGATCTTCGGCCAAAGATGGAGCAGCTATTGGAGGGGGTTACTAATGACGGTTGGTAGCATCTGGATGATGATCTGATCTCTTCCTATTACCATGCGCCTCCACAATGGATTCCTCTGATGAAGAGGATCACTATGGCTCCCGAGTATGTACGGGAAGCGACGTGGGGGAATGTATCTATGGAGGATGGTGATACCTCTGATGAGGAGGATACCAAGTCAGAGGAGGATGGGGATGGATCCGGATCTGATTAGCAACTAGTGGAGCTTCCCCTAGTGTATTGGTGCACTTAGGATTTTTGTATCGCAATGTATATTCAGCTGAGAAAGCTTTATGTAGATTCTCATTTTGTATTGGACCTATTTGGACATGCAAATTATATTATATATATATATATGTGTGTGTGTGTGTGAGTGTGTGTGTGTCTGTGTGTGTGTGTGTGTATGTATATTGTTTTTTACACACATGGATGTGTTTTTACGGTTTTTATATGCGAGTCTTTTTTATGATGTGAAAAATTCCTAGATGATGTATGTTACATATGTATGCATGTTTATATATGATGATTCATGATGCATTTTGTAATACTCCAAAACTTCGTAAAAATTTAAAATTTTTCATGTAACATAAAATGTTTGTTGTCATCACTACCTAGGAACAATTAACTACTAACGGTTACTTAAAACAATATTAAACTAGTACTGAATCTTTTGTTAATCTCTAGTTATGCATACTTATTAGTTTGTTTTCAAAATTCATTGTCAAGGATCTGATTTAGCAGGTTATGATTTGGAATAACAAGAATTGAAACATCTGTTTAATTTCTAGTACTAAGTTTTTTTACTGTCTTATGAAAGTAGGAAGGAAATTCAGTTGAGATCGAGGCTTACTTAGCTTATAGCTAATGCATAGAAGTGATGCTTCTTTTACAGGTCTTTATAGGTAAGAATTTTGTTACTAGTTTCTAGATTGAGATTATTATCTCAACTAGCATAAAATATAATGCTAGTAAATTTATTTATTTTACAGCTTTGAGCAGTAAAATAGGTATCGTTGATCTGATTATTTATGTTCTACATAGTTACTAGTAATATAAGTATTTTAGTAAATTGAACTTAACTCAATTACTCTTCCAAATCGCTATAACTAAGCCTTTTTCGTTTAACTTTCATCATTCTATTTTCAGTTTAATTCCTGTATGTATCTCTAGTGAAAGGCATCTCGTATAGCAGTTTCCTTTGTTTATATACTTGATGATGAGTTAATCTCCAGGGTATTTGTTCCCACAAATATCAAGTTAAGTTAACCTAGGAAACCTATGATCTAAGTATAGACATGAATTACATTGACTGATAAACACACATAAAACAAATACTTAGTGCATAATATAGTTTATTAACTATTCTAGTAATTACCAAATAGAGATGCACTAATACAAATTTGTATTTCTTTAAACTATAGTGTTATTGCTTTTTATGTAAGGAAGAAAGAGTTATTTTCTATAAAAAGTATATCCTTTTTAATCTTTGTATAAACCCTTGTCTCATAAGGTGTTATTAATAAACAAAACACTAGTATCTTTAAAATGATACTAATTCAATATCTAAGCTAACATTCTAGCTATGCATCTTTCCATAGTTGCCAGTATATACATATAATTGATTTCAATTGTTATATTTTTCTAAATTTGCTTCAAGGTATTTTTATTATGCAATTATCATTGAATAGTTTCTTGCATATGTTTTTCTTAAACCAATCAAAAGATTATAAATCATACTATAAACCCTAGTATAATTACTACCTTCCTTCATTATTTGTTAGGGATACAACAATGCATACAAACCATCGCGAAGGATAAGGAAAATTATAATAAGGTTATAACATAGTTTTTAATGATCATACACTATTGTTTGCAGGCTACTCCAAGGGTTTTCAAATTATAAACCAAAACCCACATTGCTCAAATAATTGGGCTGCCACGTGGTCAAAGCTCGATGATTAGGTTTTGTTGACTTTAAATGCAATATATAACTATAAAAAACCCTAAAAAGTCACATTGTGTTGTCTTTGCTGGGGTGTGAAGAGCCGCAGGTTCATGGCTGCATGGCCTGACTATCACTTTATTGTATACGAGCCTCCTTGCTAATAGTCGTTCTTCTTCTGTGTGTAGAGGTACCTTTGGACACTATCTTTCGTTTTGTGGAAGAATCCTTTTGTCGCCATTACTTAGCTCTATACACGACGCTCCTGTCGATACCTTTCCTCTACAAGTGTATCCTTCTAGCTCTGCTGCAAGAAAAAGTGAGTATGGTGTTTGAGTTGTCGTAGGGTGATTTTCACTATCGATTGAGTGTTGTAAGGTTTAGCTATTTTCACTGTCGGTTCCACTGTGTGAGTTTCAATCTCTTTCCCAATGTAGTTTTGGTTTTGGGGCTGGCACAAATTGCATTGGGGGTTTTCTTTGACAGAGCTTCTTTGTACTACGGTGTGCCCAAAAATTGTGACTAGGGTTTGATTGTATTATCACTACTAAGAACTGTCTACTCCTTGGTAAGCAAAACAATAATGTCACTATTTTGCACAATACTTTGAATTATTATTAATTGTAAGTATTTTAACATTTAGGGTTTTGTAAATGTGCATGTGCTTGTATTTGTAGAAGGGTGTTGAAAAACCACTGAAGACCACCTTGCACGAACTGCATGTTTCGTATCTACCCCGGTATGCCTCAATCTCGCTGAGGTTTCTCCTGCAGTGGTGTATGGTGTTTGTTTTTAGTTGACGTTTCCTACATGGTACTTGGGTTACTGTTGGGCCATGGATATAAGATGCTATGTTTGTTTTTGAAAGACCATGAGGCCGATACTATGATGTATAAAAAGGAATATTTTAAAATCCCTCGTGGATGTTTCGTGTAGATACATGGGATTTCATGGCTGAGACTTGAAAAATAAATATGGCCTTCAGTCGTTGTTTTGATTACTGTAATGTTGTTGTTTTCTTTTTAAACAGGCTTTTAAGCCATAACTTAGTTTGTAAAAGGCCATTAGGCCGTAATCTCTAAGGAGACTGTGAAAGATAGGGTTTAGATTCTTTTTAAATTTTTAATAAGCTTGAAGCTTATTGTATTGTAATTTGTATTTTTGATCAAATATATATATATATATACTATGATTTTTTTTGAAGATGAAGGCAGGCTATAATGTTTAGTTTTTCTTGTTTATTCTTCTAAATTTAACCTCACAAAGGTTATTGTTACTGTAAATTCTTGTTTTATTTTAATTATGTTTAAAAATATAATTAAATGTCCAGACAGTGGGTTTTAGAACATAAATTAATTATTACTGTCAGTAAATAGATAAAAAAGAGCATGGAGTGAAAAGTACCTCCTGAATCTTTACTGTTTTCCTAGGTTGAAAAATATTAATAGGTTTTTAATTTCTTTTTAGTTTATATTACCCAAACAGTTTATTTATTATTCCTTGTGAATAATGTAGTTAATTTTATATAATCATCTAGTCAATGCTTATGTTTATATAAATAAATTATGTAAACTTTAATTTGTTTATGAGTGAAATGAATAACCCCTTTGTTATTAGAAGAGGTGATAATATTATTTGTATTTTATAGTTCCTTCAAATAGGTTTCATTTATAAACCCTAATTTCTCTTAGTTTTAAAATAAATAGTTAGTATTTGATTTTAATGTTATCCTAGTTTTTTTTTACTTAGATGAAATTATTACAGTAAATTCCTAGCCTTTTTTACTGTTTCTTCAAGTTAATCGTGGTTATTTAATTTTTGTTTTTGTAATGACTGTTAATTATTATATTAATAGAATTATAGTAAATAGTCTATCTACTGTGTAAGAAATTACATAGACTAAGTAAACATATACTTTTAGATCTTTCCTAAAACAGATCTGTTTATGTTATTCAAAGTACTCTCTCTAAATAAAACATCTACAATAAAAAGGAATAACATACATATGCATAACTTTTATGAAACCTGTAGAAGGTAATAAAACACTTTCATGCATACTTCATTCGATTATTTATCTGAAATTAAAATAACCTACTGTACTAGAGTACTACCTTTAAAAAGGCGTGGAAAAATACACTTAGGTGATTTTTTATCTATCAGTAAAAACTGGAAATTCTTCTAATAATTTACCCTAAACTATCTAATCCAACATTTAACTATCTTTTCACAGTAAAAGTATTTCTTTTAACTAACCCTAGCAGTAACAGAACATAAACATAGCATATCATTGCTTAAACTCAAACCTTCCACATAACAATAAACAATTAGAAAGCTAGATAAATCAAGTAAAACCTAGAAAAGCAGATGAGGTGACAACTGCTTAAGGAACCTGTTCCTCCCAACCAACTCCTGGAGAAAAGCTGGACTGCAAATCTCAGGACCCCCAATCTTGTCTCTTGGTCCACCTGGTAGAAGTATTGGGCGAGAGATGTAGTTTTAGTAATCCTCTGCAACTCTACTGAGTGTTCAACAGTCAATCAGTTTTGCATGCAGCAACATGAACTCAGCTTAGAATAGCTGCATTATTCCAGGTCTTTAGCACTTTCCACTAAAAACATACTTTAGCTAGTCCCCTCCATCGAATTTTCTTATGCACTTTATTTAACCAGAATGTTCACAAGTCAAGAATGAGTAGCCTCAACTATCTTCAATGGGAAGTTTTATTAGCATGCCAAGGTCTGTTGGGTCAGTTTTCACTTAATGAGCCACCTTCTCTTGTTCCACTTTCTTGGGGAACATGACCACAAAAATAGGGAAGTTGCCTCCTGGAATAGCTAGAAATAGTTTGAGGATGCTGCCAAGTGTCAATATACTCTCAACCCAGCCTTCTCCACCAACTGACCAGTAAAACACTCATTTAACAGCTTCCTTAAGCTGTTGTCTCATATTTCATTTATTTATTAATAAAATATTCAGCAATTACATTAAATTATCCTTGACCCCACTTGGTCATTAATTACACAATTTGTAATAAAATATAACATAATGTTTCTTAAAACATAAAATGTTTTGCAAATTGGGGCATGTGACATAGTTTTTGTATTCTTCCTATATGTGATGATGAATATGCCATTCTAGACTATCATTAGCCATTTGATCTGCTATAGTATTGAGGTTTCTGGGAACATGTGTGAATGTGATGGATTCAAATGTTCTAACCAATTGTTTAGTGCACAGAAAATTTCTAGAGAGGTAGGGATCACGTACCTAGTAGCTACTATTCAACTGGGAGACAAGAAACTGGGAGTCTAAGAAGACATTGAGGTGGCGAATACCCAATTGGAGAGCGGCGGCCAAGAGGATTGTGACACCATCGTACTCAGCCTAGTTGTTGGTTGCCATGCCCACACATACTCCGTCAATGTGGATCAACTCCTATGATGGGGAAGAGATGACCCATGCAGCTGAGGCAAGGTTTGGAGACCACTTGCTTGCTCTGTTAGCAAATCCAACGTAGCAACTGTAGATAGGATCCATTTGGTGAAGTCAAGGAAACAAGATGTAAGACTCACTTCAATAAATGTGTAAAAAAATAAAGGACAAAACTATGCTACAAGTGACTCATTGGTGATGTTAAGCGTAAAATATCTTGAGGTAGAGCCTGTTACGGGGATTCTCCAAGAGTTGTCCATCAGAGTCAACGAGAATGTATGCCCCTTTTCCAAGGCAGCGATGGAAAACATATAGGTCATACCATATTGACTCGAACTTTCCTTTTCCCAACGTATTGTTGGCTTGGTATTAAACCAAGACCATATCACCTTCGTTGAAGCTTGGAGGGTTGACAAGGGAGTCATAATGGGATTTTGACCGAGTTTTGGCTACTTCAATAGCTTGGAGAGTAGTTCAACGGTCCTCATCATTTTTTTCCAGTTGGAGGATGTGTTCTTCCAAAGGTGAAGTATCAGGGAGGAGTTTGACGATGAGGCAAAGCGATGGGATTTGGCACTCTATAGGGAGTACTGATTCAACACCATGGACCAAGTGGAAGGGGGTGAAGCTAGTGGCGGTCTTCGTCGAAGTGAGGTAGGCCCATAGGGAGGAAAATAGCATGTGGTGCCAATTAGTTTTGTGGTTCCCCACCATCCATTGAAGCATGGTCTTGATGATTTTATTAATTGCTTCCACCTAGCCATTTCCCTAGGGGTAGTAGTAATATGAGAACTGGTGTTCGAACTTCAACATGGTTGAAATTTGTTCCCAAACAGTGTCTTCAAAATGTTTACTGTGGTCGGAGACTATCTGTTGGGGAACACCAAATCGTGAAATGATGTGGTTAAAGAAGAAACATGTTGTTGTTTCACCTTTGCAATCGAACTTGGGCATGTCCTCGTCCCACTTGGTGAAGTAATCAATAGCCACAATTATGTTTTTGTGGTTGTTGGCTGAGGTAGGGTTGATTGTCATGAAGTTGATCACCCACTTATAGAAGGGATCAACTATGACCATGAAATGTAATGGAGCGGGGGGATTCCTTGCCTTTGGGGAAAAGAGTTGACAAATGCGGTAGTGCTTGACTACCTCGATGCATTCAGCAAAGATAGATGGCCAAAAATAGTTGGCATGTAGAATATTTTGAGCAATTTCCAAATCCGAGAGGCGGCCACTATAGGCTCCACTATTACAGTCGTTAAGGATTATTTTAGTCTCGTCATGGGTGAGGCAATGGCGTAATATGGTGTTAACACCTTGGCGATACTAAACATCTCCAATTAGGAGATGGCAAGCGGCCTAATGTTAGACACGTTGTCTATCTTCGTGGCTCAAATGAGTCTCAACCTTCTGGGTGCACAAGTACAAGATAATTCCTCCATACCAAGGGTCTTCCATGGAGATGATGAATAGGAATTCCTCAGGAAGGTCATCCTTGAGTGTTGGTGGTGTGGACAATGGGGGCAAGTCTGTCATCTACGCGGCTAGCGCTAGTGCCTTGGTGCTTTTTGGGGAAACAAAGTCCAAGTAGAATTCTTGGAGAATGACTACCCACTTGGCCATGTGGCCTTGTAGGAGGTGGTGGTTCATGAGGTACCACATTGGATTGGAATCATCCACTACTCAAGTATGGTTTGTGATAATGTAGTGGCACAATTCCTGGACAAAGAATACAATGACGAGGGCCATTTTATCCTTAGGTGAATATCATAAAGGGGGGCCTGTCGATTTCTAGCTAATGTAATAAATCATGTTCTCTTGATGAGCATCATCTTCCTGGACCAAAACCCTAGCAATGGAATTTTCTGAGGCCAACACATAAAGGATGAAGTCTCGGATGAAGTCGGGTAAAGAAATTAATGGTGCAGAAGCCAAAGCTTGTTTGAGGGCGTCAAATGATTCTCACACCTGCTGAACCCAAATGAATGGAATGTTGGAACAAATCATCCAAGAAACCATGGTCTTTCATCGTATATTCAGGTACAAAGAAGTAAAGGAAATTGGCCTTGCCTTTGAGACTCTACAATTGGCATAGATTTTGTGGTGACAGTAGATAAAGAATGGATTGAAATTTAAGAGGGTCAAATGCTATCCCTTTTTGCGACACAATGAACCCAAGCAGACGACCCACTGGGACAAAAAAAATGCATTTGAGGGGGTTCAAGTGGATTTTGTACTTGCAACAGTGCAAAAAGACTTTCTACAATTCGTCTATGTGTTTCACTCACTGCCATGACTGAGCAGTGAGATCATAAAGATAGACCAAGATAATGTGTATCAGGTCATGGAAGCAATATGTCATTTTGCGCTAGAAGGTGGCTCTAGAATTCTTTAGTCCAAAGGGCATCAATCGGTAGGCAAATGTGCCCCAGGGGTTCGTGAACGTGGTCTTGTAACTATCTTCCTTTCAAATCTGAATTTGATTGTATCTGGAAAAACCGTCAATGAAAGAAAAGACCTCATGTCCGGCGCACGCGTCAATGATCTGGTCAATGAACAGGGTTGGGAAGTTGTCTTTTGGACAAGCAAATTCAAATTGTGAAAGTTGGTATAGACACAGATGGTGTCCTGTTTGTTTTTCATGGGAACAGGGTTGGAAACCCAAGTGGTGTATGTGATGGGATAGATGAAACTGGATGTGCGCAATTTCTTGATTTCTGATTTGACTACAGCAGCTTTGGAAGGGTGGATGGGTCTTTGTTTTTAATGAACAAGTGCCATGTTAGGCCATGTATCGATATGGTTTTTGATAATGGATGGATCCAACCCTGGAATCTCAGTATAATACCAAGAAAAGACGTCACAGAACTCTTGAAAAAGCACTTAGTAGGTGACAACTTCTTCAGAGGAGCAGGATTCCCCTAGTGTGATCTCTTCAACAATCTTCGGATTGGTTGAGATGTTGATATTAATGGTGGGTGAGATATTAGCCATGTTCCCCTATTCAAAAGCATCAGGTTCCAGAATGGGGTCTTTAAACCAGTCAACTTTCCCATGTATGGAATATTTGGTCTCAACTAAAACCTGATCGAATGACGACGCAGGTTCTTCGGGAATGAAGAACGAGTGGTGGTGCATGTCGTCCCAAGGGTATTCAAGAGCAGTTAAGGCTTCGAGTATCTCCTCATTATTGAAGAAGCAACGATGGGACAAATCAAAGGGATCTTCAATGGTTGTAGAGATAGGAGGGCCTGTGGAGCTGGACATCATGTAAATAGTCATGGTATCTAAGGAAGGAGTTGGAGGGTGGATTTCCTCAATAACAGTGATCCTGAATTCAAGGGAATGTTTCCATATATTACTGAGGGAAGTTCAAAACTCGGCCAAGTCTTGTCATTGGTGAGAATAATGTCCATACAATATGCAAAGGGAACATGCATGGTTTGTCCTCAAACACTTGTTTTTTATTGTTGGCCCACTCGGGAGGATAACCACTGGAATGTTCTCTATTGTATCCACGACATCTAAGTGTGTGTGAAGACTGGGTATTTATGGATAGTTTTGGGTTACGTGACCCTGTACATCGCACACGGTGCATGGTGGAGTCTATCGAGGTTTAGCTGTTGCTTTAGCATTATTTCCCCTAGCCATATTTAGGTGGGGAGGGGCTGGTGTAGGTGCGGAAGGTGGCTTATTTGGGCCAGGAAGGGGGTGTGTCTCGACCACAATGGGTTGAATGGGAGTCAACATAACCTGGGGCATTGGAGTTTGTGCAGGTGGTTTGAGGTACCACACAAGGATTCCCAATGTGAAATTGGGTAAGTTCAGAGTATTCATCACTAGATTATTCATGATGTCGGGTGGGGGGAAAAGGAACATAATTGTATGGCCTGGGAGAGAGCCCCAATAATTCCCTGGTGATTGCATCTGAGGTTGCATCTGTGAATGGGGTTACGATTGTAGATGATGTTATAGCTATGAATGGGGATGCAACTGCGGATGGAGCTATGGCTACGGTTGGGGTTTGGGTGCAATGGTGCTGGATGAGAGCATGCATAAATCCACAGTCTCGCTTGGTGCCAGTGGAGGTGGTACCAAGGGGAAGGAAGCTGTCATGGAAGTTTCAGCGAACAACCCGGTGCCTACTGCGAACAATGAGGGGCCATTCATGTTGTCAAAGGAAATATCAACAGTAAGGATAACATTAGTTGGTTCAGTTGGCCCCTACAGATCGTGGTAAGTCAGTTGGTCTACCGTCACAATATTCTCGTCATGAGGGAACATCATGAGGCAGAAAACATTGGATTCCATGACTCTCATGGCCTACATGTAAATCCTTCCCAGGAGAAGGTTATAATCCAACTGCATGTTGACAACTTCTATGTAGATTAGCACCATTTTTCCAGCTAATGATATGGGGATGTGTGGAAGGATGCCCTGAGCTTTTGTGGGGTGGCCATCATAAGCGCGTAGTGTAATGGTGGATGCTTGGAGAAGAGGGGGTCCGATTTTTTGATAGACCAATGTCAACATGAAACAAGTGGATGCCCCTTTGTCGACAATACATTGGTGCACAACCAAATTCTGAATTGATGCCGAAATCTGGAATGCGATGGTTGATGGCATTCTGGGTTCTCCATTGTCCAAATCAAATGTAATCAATTTGGAGTTGGAGGGATCTATAGCACTGAGCATGGATAGTAATGTTTTTCACTGTTGTGGGCATGTTTTTAGCACTTCTAAAGCAAACATGGCCATAGGTTATTGGGCCAAGTCATCAACGATGTTGTAGTTCACCATGGCTCTAGCCGTGGCATTGTTGGAAATTCGCCGCATAGGGAATCATGGTCCCTGGGTCGCCCCATCAGTGGGGAGTGGGGGTAAATGAAGAGGTATGGTGTTTTTGTTAGATCAAGAAGCTGCTAATGGGTCAGTGGTTTCAGCATTGGATCCATATTGATTTCATCTGGTCTGCAAATTGACCTCTTCAGTTGTCATGGCTAGCAGGTGGTGAACACCTGTCTCTGTCGGTGGAGGTGAGGTGGGGGATACAAGAGTGGATGGGGGAAAAGGTGTGGTTGCTACCAATACAAGAAGTGGTAATGGGTTCTGGAGCACCATGGGTAGAGGGCCTGGTGGTGCTGGATTAGGTTGAGCTTTAGCTACCATATTGGTACCGCGCTGAACTTCATTCTGAATGACCTTCTTTATCGTGACCCATGAACGGGTGTTCATGCATATAATGATTGTAGACGTCACATATTTTGCACGGTTGGGTTGTCCATAATGCAGTGTTTCATCTAGGTGGGTTAGGTTGTTGGGGGTTTTGGGATGGCGAATTTGCACTGATGTTGTTGGGAGGATTTGGCTGTTGGCCTCCTCCTTGTGGCTGGTTGTTCCCTGGCTTCCTGGCTCAGTTTCTTCTGCCTTTCCCTTGTCGGTTATTGGGGGCAGGTTGGTTGGAATGATTTTGCTAAGCAAAAAATTGTCCCATGGGCATGGGGGGAGCTAGACCAAGGGATGGAGCGGCCTACATGGGTGGCGCATAATAGGCCGAAGGAGCTAGAGAGGATAAAAATCTAGTCATCTATCCTGAATATGGTTGTGTTGTCTAAGTCGACGCATGGGCCTATTGAGTTGGTGCAGGTTGCATGTAAGATGTTGTGGCTCCAGAATGGGAAATCATCTTGGAATTGTCGGGTAGCGGGTGCGTTTACGCAATACTAGGGGTGTTTCTTATGTGCGATGGAATACTGGGAGGTTCCTCCTAGTATGACTGGTGCTGAGAGATGGATCCTATGATGGCGTCTGCAATGTGGGACACCCCCGACACATCACAGTGGGTGGTGTCGGCATGTGGGGCATCTAGAATAATGGTGTAAAGGTATCCATACTTAGCATAGATCAAGTCAAATTATAAATCCTTCAAGATGGCCTCTTCCTTGGTTTGGGGATGTTCAAAGGAGACATCCTAAGCAATGGGAGGAAGTAAGGTTTTCAAGAACCAATCAAGGAAGATCCTGTCGTCAAACTTGATCTTGCACAGGCTGCGATGTCACTACCACTCATGGATGTGGTCGGTTATGTGAGTCGCAGTGTTTTGGTGGAAAGATAGAAGGATTTCTATGCCCTCGTCATAGTAGACAGGGAGTTGGAAATACTGTAGGAACATGAAGGAAAAATAATTGAAGTTTGGATAGGAAGCTTGGGGTATCTCTATGTACCATTTGGCTGCGGCACCTGTGAGGGTGCATTGGAACAACCTGATTCTAATGGAATCATCTACGATGTTGTTCAGTGAGCACCATAGATGAAATGAAATTATGTTGTTTTGGGGGCACTCCCCTACCTTCCCTTCAAACTTTGGAATGTCTAATGGGAGTTTGGTTGGAATTGGAGGCCAATGGGCTTGATGACAAATTGGATCATTGGTCAACTTGACCAGATAAGGAAAGTTTAGGTGAGCCATGAATGGGATGTTAGACCCAATGTTGGTATGAGGGGGGTTGGCATTGGCCCCAAGATTTGCAGGAGCGTTGTGTCCCTGCATGACTGGGTGTACTTGAAACCAAATTCCCACCATGGGAATAGTTGAAACAATAGTGGAAGGGCCACTACCCCCAGGCATGAAAGGTGGCACTGTGGGAATCACAGAATATGGTATAGGGCCACCACTAATGTGTAGCGGATTGATCATAGTATGCACAGTGCTACTGGGACCATCAGCCATGATGTTGGTCATGATGGGGGGAGGGATATAGGTTCATTTCCAATCACCCCTCCAGAGAAGGGATTGGGTTTTATGCCATCCATGGGGCTAGATGGTGCGATGTGCATATGAGGCTCGGATTGGTAGGAATCTGAGTCAGATTTAGAGGCTGTGTGGCCTTCTGACGGTGAAGGTTGGAGAGAATGGTCTTGATGGTGTTAGTTTAATGGACCAAACTGAGGGGACTCCCCCTTGAGACAAGACGAGGATCGTGGTGGATCAATGGTGTATGTTTGATAGTAATAGGTAATGCAAATTGGACCCCGGTTTAATGCATTCCTATTGGCTTGCAAGTGGTCACTCAGACACCAAGACTACCAGAAGATAGCACTTGGTGTTTTCCTCACAGGTTTTACTAGTCAATTACAAGGGGTCGTTGGCCCATTTCGCTTGGAAATTCCTCTCATTGGCCAACTAATTTGGGGTTCCTGTGGTACTCTTCATAACAAGTTTTAGGGAATAGCCCAATAAATTCCCACAGTTATGGAAATTAGGGAATTATGTCCTCAAATTGCAAAAATTTTATTTAAAGTAAATTGGTTACTTTTAAAGGTTCGCTCGGGGTCATGAACCAAGGTTGGTTGAATTAAATGGTGTGGTTGTGTGCACTTTTGTGGATGAGTTTTGTTTATTTTAATTTTTTTACAATTATTTGGTGAGTAAGTGGTCATGGTTTCTCTGTAATATGGTTCGATCATGCAATGGGAAATATGAACTATACTGTGTAAACTAGTGAAATAAACATAACTCCAGTGCAGCTGAAACTGCAAATGTGCAAATCTGTAATGTGTCTACCCTATTTTTCTATCCCCTCAATCTAAGAAAGAATGTTGGGATCTCATCAAAGTGGGGACAATCCCACCTGTAGAACCACATGGAACTCCTCAAATGCAAGGTTGCACAATAAGGAGGATGCAAACTCCATGAAACCCCCAATAGTTTCCACCCCCTCTAGTTTCCAAGTCACTTTTTTTTAATGGACTAAATAAATCACAAACACAGATGCCTATTAATACACTTGTTCAACCCTTCATCTTATCACAGAATACCCTAGAGGGTGATGAGTGAGTAGAGGAGGAAGGGCTGGGAAAGAGGGTTAATTCCCAATGTATTTAGTTATGAAAAACTGAAGCTAAATTGATAGGAACTTAACAAAATAGTAAGAATATTGACATTTAACAGTTACTCAAATAGACATCTGAATGCAGAAAAAACTGAAGAAAGAGCCATGTCACTTCTGTTTACTGGACAATGACAACTTGGTCGCTCAGATAGTCCAAATAGTAGAAACTGGTGAAAATAAAGCAGTGACAGTTCCCTGGGGGGAAAGTCGCTCCTTTCCGGCATGAACAGGTGACTAGGTCACACCTATCGGGCCTAAACAGGCGATTGGGTCGCACTTGTAGGCCTTAAACAAACCACTGCCTCCTGGAGGCTGAGGTGCACCTTTCTAGGAAAAGCAGGTGATTGGGTTGCTTCCGTAGGGATGGAACAAGAAACTCGGTCACCTCTTTCAGCCCGAAATAAGTGACTTGGCCCAAAATCAAGAAAATTTTAAAACAGAGTCAAGTACGACAGACAGTAACTGGTACTGGGGCTGAATGGACTCAGATCGACCCTGTGAGGGCTCGATCAGGTGCAAAAATCAAATAACAACAACAGAAAACTAAAGAAAACTAGGGATCATTAAGGATCAACCTAGTGTGATCTCCAATATGTAGCTCAGGAAAATCCCTATCCACGTGCAGAAGCACCTACTTTCCATCTATAGGACGGAAGGGTAGAGTTAATGGATAAACAAGAAGCTATAACAAATTGTTAGCAATAAACTAAGCAAAAACATTTAAACTATGAACTAAATAACAAAAACATGAAAACCATTATACCTCATATCTGTTTTGGAAGGGGGCCACCATGCCCAAACTAAGAAGGTGCCTCTCCAAAGGCAAGGTTGGTGAGGAGTCTGACTCAACAGACTAAGGAATGGGAAAATAGGGAAATGAGTTGAATGGGATAAATGGCTTGAGAGGAAAGGTCTCTCAAGGCACTCATGCGACTATATTAATGATAGGCATAAAAATAGTCATGAGTGATGGGGACCCCACCCCTCCTTTTATAGTTTTTCTCATGTTTTTAGGGTTTTAAGCCCCTGGTTAGGGTTTTGGGCCCTACCTAGGGTTTTAAGCCCCCTTTCTCTTATTTTTAGCTCCTTACGGGGGTTTTAGGCCCTTTTAGGGATTTTAGTTCTTTTTGGGAGGCTTTAGTCCCTATGTGAGATTTTTAGCTCCTTTCTGAGCTATTTTGTCTCTTTTGGGGGTTTTTTAAAGTCTTTTTTATTATTTTATCCTTTTGTGAGAGAAACATTGGTTAAATGTGGGGGTGGGGGTACAATGGGTGAGGAAATAGATTAACGTAGGTGGTGTAGGACTTGTAGAGCAGGTTAGGAAAATTTTTGTGTTAACACAGCCGATGTTGACCAACCCACAATAGATTGTGCATAAGAAGGAGTGGAGGCAGGTTTTGATACTAATGCTTATGTTGAGCAGCATTTCCTCGATCTTCTCATATCACTTGCATAGGTTCAATAGTGACAAAAATTTTGGTGAATGAGGAACTTGTTCCAATAAATATAGAGAATATTTCGGGTAATTATAGATTGTTCAATTTAGTTTTTATAATTTGTTTCTAATATACCGATAATTTTTTTTGATGTTGACTAATCATGGCATGATTGTTTTGCAGGAAATGATGTATTTTATAAAAATCTAATTGATTTTGCCTTGGATATCTTCGAGCCCGCCATCCTCACAAGGTGGGACAGACAGCCAAAATCGTTAAAGGATGAGCTGACTAATCGGTTGGTTGGTCTGTTTGGAAAATATACCTTCGATACATCGAAGGTCCTAAAGAAGGTTGGACAACATATGAATATTTTTCGAGACCAATATAGGGTTCGCCTAAAAAAGAACAATAGGTATGAGCGCCCTCTGATGATTCCATCAAGGGAGTGGAAATACCTAGTGGAAGATGGGAAAGAAAAGGGTCTAAGAAAAGCAGGAAAGGTACCACCAGGCATAGGGAGGTATGCAATACATTCCATAATGTAATGGTAAGCCTTATTATTATTAATTTTTATATCGAATTGGGAACATTGAATAACATAATTCAACACTTGAATAGGTTGTCAGACACATCAAAGGCCACCAAGGAAAGACTGGAAAAAATTGGTCAAAACAAGCTTGGGCCTGGTGGTTATTCAGATACTGCATCCAAATAATATATAGAAAATTATTTTCATTTTATTCCAGTGCAAAATGTAAAATTAATGAAGTTATGCAAATATGCAGGCCAACCGATTCAAAGAAGTTCCCACTCATGAAGACTTGAATCTTGTCTTCCAACACAGATTTGAAGTTGTTGTTGAACGTCGAAAAATCTTGTCCGGGCATACCCGGTCTTCTGGTGATCCATCTGGTGCACAGGTATATAAAAACTATATAGTTTAATGAAAAATTATTAATTCTCCTACAATTTATTCGTTATAAAAATTTAACATAAACTATTTATTCTATTTTGAGTAGGAAAGTAATGATCCCGTTAATGTCGAGGATGTACACCAACCAGTCAAAGATCATGCTTCAATTCCTGGTAGTGAATTTATTAATATGCTACTGTTTTGTATAGATAATTGCATATGATGAAAATTAATTGTAATTCTCTACAATTCAATTGCAGAGCATGTAGATGCAGGTAACACTGAATAAGTTGATCGTGGAAAGGATAATGATGAACATGATGTTCCCATGCCAGGTAAAAAATCACCTTTGTGATGTTTTTTTAAATGAATTACTTGTAATTATAAAAAAAAAAAATTAATGAAACATTTTCACATTATTGAAACAATTCTGAGCCCCTTACCTCAAGTTCAACCTGGAGAGAAATCTACTAGGGAGAGAGATCAACAAATTTTAGAAGATGTTCTTCTTGCTAATTATGTAAAGAGAAGAAAAGTAAAAAAGAAGTGACTGAAGAAATTTTGAGTAATTCTCTTTTATAACACAATTTAGTGCATGGTTTTTTCTGCTATTTAATGAATGAATGCTTTAATGAAAGGTTTACTGAATGATTTTATCGGCTATTGAATAAATGAATGATTTAATGAATTTTTTTTCATCTATTGAATGAATGAATGGTTTAATGAATGACTTAATGAATGGTTTAATGAAATATTTTTTCATCTATTGAATGAATTAATTTGCACTAAATTTATATTTGGAAGTAGATGCATTGGGTTTGGGGAACTGAGAGTGATGTGAGAGGGGGGAGGGGAGATAAGAGATTCCACCTTCATGTGGTTGGTCCTATTTAAAAGCAAATGTTAAATTATTCCCGAAACAGAGAGGATCTCAATGAATGGTAAGGAAGTATATATTAAAAACAATTATTTCTATAATTGTAGTGTTTAAATTTTACTATTTCATTTTGACTCGTCCATTGGAACTTGTTACAGATAGCGTTGGGAAACGTTTTCATAGTTCAGAGGAAAAAATGGTATTTTGATGTGATAGATGGCCTTATATACATAATGTTGTGGTTCTCCATGTTTCCTTAGGTGATCTCTTATTACCAATTACTTTACTTTAATAGTATTGTAATTTACATTGTTAAATTAAATTTTTTCATCAACAAAAAAATGTTCATCAATATTGTTCTTTCTAATCATTGAGAAAAACTACTGAAACTGTATTTATTTAGCTTCGTTTTTTAATTTTCATAAACAAGAAAATATTTATTTGATGGGTCCAAACATGAAATTATCGCAACCGAAAAATATTTGTAGTATGCTGAATGATGTTTTGAAAGGTAAAGAAAAAGAAGACAGTGCAAAGCTCCACAAATCAAGGTAATTTGTAACAAAAAAAATTATAAATAGTATCTACAACATATTCCTAATTCTCACACATATTTTGCTTCAGTTAATTTGATTTGTATTCCATACTTGCTCAATTTCTATCATTCTTTGTTACTGTTATAGATGATTTTACCACACATGGTAGATCACACATATATGGACTTCCCTGTCCCTCTGCGGACTCTTTGGACCCCATGGACTATTTTTGTACCTTTAATGTTTCCAACATCATCCCTAAAAACACTTGTTATTTGTTGTGCATGAATTTTAATCCCTTTTCCGCGTATATACGCGGATATTACCCTTAAACCTGCGTACATCAGGATGTGTACAAAAGGCCAAATATTTTTGGAGTTTTCCTTGATGTGGATCTAATTCACTTGTATCTTGGCCTTCCATATGCCTCTAGATCGCTCGGATTTGACCTTCCATTACCCCATTGAAGCACTATATAAAGAACCCTTTGGATACATTGAAGAAAGAGGAATTGAAGAGTAAGAAAACTATAGCCCATTATTGCTGTAGCTTGCTTATACTTGAGTCTGCATCCCTTTGTCCCTTGGAGCACTTTGTGTTCTTCCCAATATTTCCTTTTCTTGTGAGCTTTCTATTGAGAGATGGAGGATTGAAGCAGTGGAGGCCCAGGTGGAGGACTCAGTTTCTCCGATTCGCAGACATGTTGACAGAGGTTGTCACTCATGTAATCTCTGATTTATATTAATAGAAATACCTTTTCCTGTCCAATGATGTGCATTTAAATGAATATTGAATCCATGGATGATTTTAATTTCTTATACATTATTAATTATATATTCTAGAGTAGGTCTAACACCATTATATAGCATGCTTGTCTTATTTTTTGTTGTTGAGAGAGCAAATTGCTAACATAAGCGGGATTGGAAAAAGCTCAACATGGATCTACATCAATCGTCTAGAATAAGGTATGTCTCGGGATCCTTTACTGTTAGATGTTTATTTCTCTTGCATATTGGGAAGGGATTGATTTCTGCAGTTTCTCTGTCTGTTGTGGTACACCC
Organism: Pseudotsuga menziesii; assembly: GCA_001517045.1. NCBI lineage: Eukaryota > Viridiplantae > Streptophyta > Pinopsida > Pinales > Pinaceae > Pseudotsuga > Pseudotsuga menziesii. Next base: position 333,965 of record LPNX010211269.1, read on the forward strand.
CAAGCCATAGGAATTTTTCTCCGTAGTAGAATTGGTGACCATACTGGGGAGGTTCCTAGTCATTTTCTTTGGGGGTATTTTCAGCATTCAATGTGCTTGAATTGCTTCGATTTCTCTATTTCTAAGTTGGGTCCGGGGGCATGTTTGCCCAGTAGTGTCTTACAAGAATAAATTTTGTCTCAACTTGTCTTTTTTCCTTCTTTTTATCTATTTTTCTTCCTGTACATGGGTTTTGCTTTCATAGTCACGTGTACATACGAGTTTTCCCTGAATAGTCGCGTATATATGCGGATTTACTAAGAAAATTCGTGTATACCCTAATTTTTGGAATTTTTGGGAAGATTAAGTGTTGCTGGGTGAGTTTGGATGATTGCTGAGTCTTCTTGGATGCTTCTGGAGTCTGTATACATCCTTGTTTCTGACCAAAGACACCTTGTTAGTTTAAATTTTTGAAAATGTTCTTGTCATTTCATCTTCTATTTTTTGTTTTGGGATTAGTGCATTAGGTCTCTTTTACCTTGGTGCTTTGCTTGATGGATTTCTATTAGTGCTTGTAGAGTCTGAGGGTTGTAGAGTTATACGTTTGCTTTTTTATCTCATTTACATCAAAAACACAAAAACATTTGCTTTGTGCATCATTATGCATTGTTTGCATTTTGCATGGTACTTACATTAGGTTTGCTTGGAGAATATTAGTCAAATTTTCATATAGGAATGATTGCATATTCATTTGAAGGAAAATTTTGCACTTCACATAGTAGCATACCCTATTCTTCATTTGACACAGTGCATTTGCATTGATTGTTAGGTGTGCATTTTACTTCTTGTTGCATCATAACATCATTAGTTGCATGACCATTTTCCCTTTCAGTGATAAGCCAATTAAAATCAATGCATAATAAAATGAATTACACTCTTTTGTTTTATAGGGTGCACCAACAAGACTAGGTTTTAGGGTCTTGGAATAGTTCATTGTGAGTAAATTCTCCAAGACTACTAAACGAAACGTTTATGTATCTGTCCAGGTGAGAGTGTGAAATTCCTTTATATAATTAGTGTTCTCAGGATCCTCCTATTGCAAGGGAGTTAAGCACAAGGTAGTGTGAGCGGTTATTATTAGGATGACCCCTGGTTGTAACTGAGTAGCACCGGAGATTTCCACGATTGTATTTGTATCTGGGGGCTCTTTCGAGAGTTTTAGGATTTTATACCCTGCCCATATAGTCAATATCGCATGGGAATTTCCACCTAAGCATTGATTATATTGAGGTGACCTTAGTTTCCTTACCTAGGTTATCGAGGGGGTACTTCACAAAGGTTATTCTGCATGTGTCCTGGCCAGGTAGGGGTTGGACAACACAGTCGCTATATCCATTGAAGCTAAGGGCCACTATAATTGGTTATGAACCTCAACTTGTTTTGTATGGGAGTCTCAAGCCTCTCCTAGGTGAGACATACCTACGTCATTCAGGAGCTCACATATCCTACCCTTGTTCGCTTGCGATTTGGCTTTACATTTTATAGGTGGATGCTCTGTGCATGCTAGTTTGCCTAGGGTTTGCATAATTATATTGAGTCTTTTATTTTTTGAGTCATTATGCATTTGGGTGTGGCACCTTGCCATTCTCATCATTTAGCAGCACTTCCACCTTCCACATCTCCTCCTCCTTTGGGAGAGGAAACTATACAGTTCAGGCGGACTACTTCTCACTTTGATTCAAACACCATGGGAGATCATGAGCATGAGATTCCAGAGATGTCCTCTCCACCTCATGATGTTGGGGAGGAATATCCTACTAGCACATATGATCCATAACATGATCAACCATCACGATCTGGTTATGATCCCTCATTCACAGGTCACTGGTATTGGTTTCCAGGCGTCGAGACTCATTATGAACCCACAAGCACTAGTCATGTTCATTATGGCATGCCCGATATCACAACACCCAATATGACACATCATGTCAAGTCAGAAATTGATCCTAGCACTATGCCTGGGGGCACTCCTATTCCTTTCCATGTGGAGAGATTTAGGAGCACTAGTCACATTACACCTTCCATCCCTACAGTGGAAGCATCCTCACATGTCCTTCCTAGACCTAGTGTTAGTAATCCTATGTGAATACCAGAACCAAGACAAGTGAACATTGGGAACACCACTTAAATTCCTTCACATGTCCCTTTGTCCTCGAACCCTACTCCTTCGAATGCATTTTTGACGACCCTTCCTCCCCCTAATTCAGGTGGTCCTTTAGGATGGAATACTGCTACTAGTCATGTTCATGCTGCGACTACTCGCACGGTAGTATCTCAGAGTCAAGTACCTCCTGTTGTGTTGGGAATACATATCCCTATTTCTTGAGTGTCTCATGTTCCATTTCATGGAATTCCCCATATCCTGAACTATGGACCTTCTCATGGGACATCCCATGGAACACCTTATGGAGCTTCTCATCGATAGTCTTATGGACCGTAGTATAGACAGAACTATCAAACCTATGGGTATAGGTATTAACAACCCGCTTACTCTTCCAATTATGGATTTGTAGCACCACATAATCAAGGTACCCCACATCACAATGCTTCCATGCAGCCCTATATGGGTCAAATGGGAGGAGGTTATTATGGCCAAGGCCATGGTATTTATAGCAATAAAACTTACATGAACCAGAACTATCAGGGAGCGTGGCATAGACCGGCTCAACCTAGGCTCCCTTTCCTCATGACATTAAACTTACCTGGCTTGTCAAGACTAATGAACGATCTGGTATCTCATGACCCGGCCTAGCCAACTATCCCTAACAAGCTTCCTTCGGACATTCCCAAGTTTGAGGGTAAGGCTGGAGAATATCCTAGTGAGCATGTCACCACTTTTCACCTTTGGTGCTCTTCCAATTCCTTACATGATGATTCAATCCGTTTGAGGCTATTTCAACACACCCTCATGGGGCCTGCGGTGAAATGGTATATAGAGTTGTCAAGGGGGGCATACGCTTTATTTGATGACCTTTCCATGACTTTCCTCAACCAATTTCAGCTACCCGTGCGTTACGATGTCAGTACCGAACTCTTGTCGACCTTCCGGAAATATAAAGCCACACACATTTCGGATCACATTCAAGATTGGCATAGATGAAAGCGGTTGATTAAAGCCTTTATACTACTAGAATTTCTCCTTGAATGGTTCCTCAAATAATTGTTACCTTACATCGCAAAGGATGTTTCAACATCTGGAGTTCAAAATGAGGAACAAGAATCTTTAGGGCGCAAGAGTTGGATTTGATCTACGCTCAATTTGGACTTTTGTATGAGATTATACCTAACGCTCCATGATCTAGTTTCGATCCCAAGATCAAGCCTGGACCACATGCTGATGGCATTTTGGGCTCTACAAGTACCAAGCCTACAGATTCGATCGTGAAACAAGTGAGCCAATTGTCTATTAACTAATCTACGTCGAGACAAGCCATGACTTTGTCTCAACCTACCCAATCAGTGAGTGTACTTTTTGTGCAGTCGTTAGACCCGAAGGGCAACCAACAACCTAGAAGGAATAAGAAAAAGGGAAAAATAACCGTAAGGGTGGGAATAAGAACGAAAATGCTAATAATAATGAAAAGAACGCTCGTAATGCTGGGGAGGACAAGCAAACTAAATCTAAGGTGAAGTTTCCTTGTAAGTTGTGTAAGGACAACCACCTCACTCACTTGTGCCCTCATATGGAATATGCCTCGAGGTTCATAGCACAGGGCCTAGTTGTGTTAACAAATCCTTTACCCAACAATCAAAATATGAACTTGAGGACCATTGATCCTAATTGTGCATCGGGTGGAAATCAAAATCAGCCAGAAGCCAATAGTGGTCATCGATGCATCAACATGATGAGTGCTGCTAAGGTTGTGACTCATACGAAAGATTATGGTTCATCACAACCGAACCTTGGGAAAGAAACCTCTCCACCCGAGAACCCTTTGCATATGGAAAAACCTACGGATAAACCTGAAGCTCTACCTTGCATTCCTAAGGGATTCCTAAAGCATTCAAGGCACAATCCTAATGCCTGAGCTTCCTAGAACTATTCAGTTGTCGAGGATTTGGCCCAGAATCCTTGTGCGATGTCTACACTTGAAGTGCTTCAGAATTGTCCTCCGCAGAGGAAGGCTTTGTTGTCCGCTCTTGGGGTTACTGATGATAGCTCTTTTTCCATTATCAAATTTGAAACCATGGGAGTACAACCTCACTTGCCTTACTACATGTCTCTTTTGATTCATGTAGAGTGTCTTAATAAGACCGTCAAATGCACTGTCATTGATGAAGGCGCTACTGCTTCTGTGATGTCTTTGTCATGTTGGAAGGGCTTAGGTTCTCCTGAGTTGTATCAATCCACTACCATGTTGACATATTTTGATGGTAGATCATTTCGCCCACGTAGAATTATTCCTTCTCTAAAATTCCAATTGGGAGGGAATACCATTGCGATCGAAGTTGAGGTGGTTGATGCGCCCCTTGACTACAATCTTTTACTGGGTCAAAATTGGATGTATAGTATGCAATCCGTATCTTCCTCCCTCTTTCGAGTGATATGATTTCCATTTAATGCAAATATTTTTACGATTGATCAAATGTCATTCCAAAATCTGTGTGTAAATGCATCATTGGGAGCTTCTATCTCAATTATCGATCACTCTCAACTGACAACTGGGAGTGTGGGCATGGGTATGTATCCTTCTCTTATGGTAACCTTTAGTTTTCCTGCGCCCATGCTTATGATTGGGTCTAGTTTTGGTGGGGCTTCGTCCTCGTTGAATTCAGTGTCTTTTCACACTACCCATATGGACGACTCTTGGATCCTTCCTTCACCAAGTTTTTCGGTTGGACCTATATAAACGGATGTGACATTTCCTGCAACAATGATAGCATAGCAAGTGAATCTTGATCAAGTTGCATATCCTAGTCCTTCCTCTTCGTGGATGGAGAAGGAGGACCCATATGTGTTGTCTGCATGGGTAGTTGAGTCATCTCATGAACATGATTTCCTTGATGATGATTTTCCATCGGATGAAGCCATTATTGAGGCCATGTCTGGGGTTGAGCCACCTTGGGAAGAGTTTCGTCATCAATCATATTTTCTTCCTGAGCTCGACCGTGTGGAGCATGATAAATTTAGGGAGATTCTTAGTGAGAATATTGGTAGGCTCGTGGTTCCATTTAGCTCTCCTAGTTAGATGGCTGATGGGAACATGGAAAATCTATCACCAACTATTCCTATCAATATTTCTCATGATCATGGCAAGGTTGAGAATGTTTACATTGGGACGAAGTGTTCCCTTGATGAGATCAAGGATTATACCGCCCTTTTTAAAGAGTTTCATGACATCTTTGTGTGTTTGTACGATGAGATGCCAGGTATCGACCCTCATATTGTCGAACATGAGATCAAAACCTATCCAGATGCAAAGCCGATTCGACAACGTTTGCGTGTGGTGAATCCTAGAAAAGCGCCCGCCATTAAGGCTGAGATAGAAAAACTTTTGAAAGTTGGTTTTATCTATCCCATTCCCTTAATGGAGTGAGTTTCAAATCCCATTTCGATAGATAAGAAGTAGGGAGAGATCTGTATATGCACTGATTTTCGTGACTTAAATCACGCATGTCCTAAGGATAATTTCCCCACACCATTTATTGATCATATTTTGGATGTGTGTCAAGAGTGAGGTATTTTCCTTAATGGACGGTTTTTCTGGATATAATCAGATTCAGATTAAGTCCGAGGATCAATATAAGACCTCATTTATTTGTCCTTGGGGTACTTTTTCATATTAGAAGATACCTTTCGGCCTTAAAAACGTCGGAGCTACATTTCAACGGGCGGCTATGACCTTAATTTTTCACGATCTCAAAACAATTATCAAAGTGTATTTGGATGATCTCACTGCTCACTCTCATCTGAGGGTGCATCATCCATATCATTTGGTATTAGTATTCGAAAGATGCCATCATTACTAGGTTGGTTTAAATCCTCATAAGAGCATCTTTTGCGTGACTGTTGGTCACTTGCTAGGATTCATCATGTCCAAGGAGGGTATAAGAGTCGATCCCTTAAAGGTTGAGGCAATACTTCAATTGTCTCCCCCATGTAATATTAGACATATTCAGTGTTTGCAAGGTATGGAAAACTTCTTGCAGATATTTGTGGTTAACTTTGCCAATTTGACTAAAGGATTTTTGCATCTTTTGAAGAAGGACACTCCTTTTTACTGGGATGAGCGAGCCTAGGAGTCCTTTGATGCTCTTAAGAGAGCCTTAGAAATGGCCCCAGTGCTTAGTCTGCCTGACTATAGCCATGATTTCTTGATTTATGTGGCCGCGTCCATGGAGATGGTTGGTATGGTTTTGGTTGAGGAGGATGAGGAGCTCCATGAGTATGTCATATATTATTTGAGCCAGAACCTTATTAATGTGGAAATCCATTATTCCCATGTGGAGAAGCTTGCCTTAACCACCGTTCATGCGGTCCAACATTTGAGGCATTACATTCTTCTTCACCAAACTTTGGTCGTAGCTCATATCAATCCATTTCAGTTTGTCTTTACTAGAAGGATGATTGGGGGAAAATACAATAAATGGATTTTCATTTTGCAAGAGTTTGATCTCGAGTTCATTTCGACAAAATCAAAGAAATATTTGATCTTTATGGAGCTCATATCTGGTTTTCCAAGTTTGGAGGAGGAGGAATTTTATGAGGATACATTTGTCGATGAGCATATTTTCCTTATATCAACTTTGGACCCATAGTACGGGGATATCATCGTATATTTGCAAACATTGAAGGTCCCTACTCACCTTTCACGGGATGAGTGACGATTATTATGTCATGTAGCTAAGAACTGCCTTATAGTGGATAACACTTGTACCACCATGGGGTAGATTCCATTCTGCGTCGTTGTTTAACCCATGATGAGGCTGAGGTTGTGCTGAATGATTTCCACGGAGGGGCATGTGGTGTTCATTTATATAGGATTTATACAACCCAAAAAATATTGAGAGCATGATATTTTTGGCCACCATCTTCAAAGATTGCATTAATGCGGACAAGAAATGCCACCCTTACCAGGTGTTTGCACGCAATATGTGCTTGCATCCATCCCTGTTACATCCTATTGTCACTGCTAGTCCCTTCATCAAGTGGGGGCTTCACTTTATGGATTTCAACCCAGCTTCAGCTGGGGGGCATCATCACATTATAGTGGCTGTCGATTATTTCATGAAATGGGAAAAGGCTAGGTCCACAATTAAATCCGATGGTGAGACAGCCGCGCATTTTGTGTTCAACCAGATTATCACCCGGTTTGGTATTCTGAAAGAGCATGTCACTGACCATGGTAGGCACTTTTATAATAAAATGATGGAAGAGTTGGATTCCAAGATAGGGTATAAGAAAGAACATTCATCTTCTTATTACCCTCAGGCGAATGGACAGGTTAAAGTGGTGAATAAATCACTTAAGTCTATTCTCCAGCGAACCATCACACGAAGCAAGACCAATTGGCATATTATGTTGTATCCTACTTTGTGGGCCTATAGAACCGTGGTTAATACTTCCATCAGTTTCTCTCCATATCAGCTTATGCATGGGGTGGAGTCAGTTTTTTTGGTTGAATGCGAAATCCCTTTGTTGAAGCTAGATGTAGAGGTTTTACCAGACACTTCCGCATTGGAAGAACATTTGGTCCACTTAGAGCAGCTTGATGAGCAGTGTTGAGATGCCTTAGTGGCTCTAGAGGTTAACAAGCATCGCGTCAAGGGCCAGTATGATAAGTCTATCCATCCAAGGAGGTTTAATGAAGGGGACTTGGTCCTTTTGTGGGATCAAGCTAAAGAACCCTTGGGGGCAGGTAAATTTAATCCCATGTGGCATGGTCCTTATGTGGTTAAACAATTCTTAGAGAAAGGTGCTTATGAGCTGGTTGATTATGAAGGGACAGCCTTGGTGGAGCCTAGAAATAGGCTCTATCTCAAAAAATACTATGCATGATCTTCATCCAAGGCTGATTGTTTTATATTATTGTACAATTTTTGAATTGCATAGTTAGGTTTTCTTATGGTGATCAAGTTTGTTGATTAGCTTTCGTTTCTTATGGAAGATGTTGATGGAGTCTTTTGTTTACATAGGATTTACTGATGGTGCTAGCTGCCACACTGAAAACTCAGGTTTGGTAGCTTGGGTGATTTATGCTCCTACGAGTCAACTATTGTCTTCAGGAGGCGTATGTTTATGGCCTTCTTCGAACAATGTTTCTGAATATAGTGCCATTATTGAGTTATTGCATGATGCCATTTCACATGGTTTTCTCTCTCTTGTGGTATGTCTTGATTCGCAGTTAGTGGTTTCACAGCTTAATGGCTTGTATCGTATTAGGGATCTGACATTATTACGAAGATTCTTATGTGTGAGATTGCTAGAACGACAATTTGAGAATATAACATACATTCATGTTCCAAGAGTTTTTAATCAAGTTGCTGACTCATATGCTAACTATGTGTTAGATTAGCATTTATTTCATAGACCATAAGCATATCACAAACATACATTTTACACACATGTAAATATAAATAAAATCGATCATCATAAAAGTTTTTCATTAATATCCAAAAAGTGACGTCATAATACATAAGTGTCATATACAAAATTGGGGCTTCCGAGCCACCAAAATATAATACATGCTCATACAAAAATGAATACACTCAGGACTCTAAGCCTGAGGAGGAGGGGGGTTCTGATCATGATATAGCACTATGTATCTATCTAGCCCTCGGAAGAGTCGAACCCATGCTCGTGGAACACCAAGCACCTGATGCTGCATGGCCTCAGGAAATTCCTTGACTTGCACCATGGGTACCCTGTGTGTCAAGTGTACGAAGTTTGTGTGAATGCTTTGGAGCATCTGCACCCATGATATCGTCTCCTCTTCCCCTCTGTCGATGACAAAGGAATCCTTCTAGCCATCGTGGTCCTACATCTGCATACACATGACAAATTGTCACTATGTGTCATCACACAAAAAATGTGTCCTTTGAGTCAATATATCAAAAACACACAAAAACATTGAATAATTCAAAAAAGTTAAAAAGTGGGTTCGGGATTCATTACCTATGTCACCATAAGCTGCTTCTGGTGGCAACGACATATCCAGATCTCCACAGAAGTCTATCCCTACATAGGGGTAGTCATCTATGGCGACGATCTGTCTCCACCACCATGGAAAGAAGTCTGCTGGGTAGGGGTTAGCCACCCTACCTCCACCCAGTCTGCACATAACATTTTCCCAACGTCAATGGGCTGGATATCGAACTCCGTGTGGAACAATTTCCACTCTAGGGCTTATCCCTAGTACCCACTCAAATAATAACGTGATCAGTATGTTGCCGAACCCAAAGTTTTGGACCCTGCCCATTTTGCAGTCACTGAGCTACTATTTCATATTGCTCAACAGCGTTGTGCTCGAGTCATACACTGTAGGTCTCATACACTCCACCGCATAGAACATCATTGGTCGTGAGGCCTAGTGGAGTGAAGCGAGCCCCACAATCTTGCCTAATGCCAATAGTATGGCCTTCAGTCCCAGAATATGGATAGAGTTTGTTGGGATTTGACTCCCAACCTTTTCTGTCTCTAGAAAGCAGTACACAGCTATGTACTTGTTAATAGTCAACCCGCCTCCTGGACCACGATATCAGAGATTCACCATCTCTCATTGATGGGACAAAATAGTGATAAAGTATATGTCCTCAACCTCAATACTGAGCGACATCCCGTCAATCTAAAAGGTCTCAGAGTCTGGATCCGAGTAATCCACTAGCAGCTGGGGTAGTCTTGATTTGGCCCTCAGGCTACCAAGACACCAAAACTTGTATAAACCACATGCCCGTAATGCTTGTTGGTCCATAATATCACCTTATACAGCCTCATCCACATCACCATACTCTCTTTCCCTCCACTCTAACACCATCCTACACAAAAAACCAAAATTTTGATCAATTATTGCCTTTGAAAACCTTGTTTATAGCCCTATACGTGACTATTCTCAAAACAGTCGTGTATGTACTCGGGTTTGGGTGCTTTTTCCACATATGGAGAGCCCTATATGTGGAAAAAACCTCGATTTCCATGTGGGACTAAATGCACAATTATGGATGGCTTAAAAAATTAATTGGACCATGAAAATTCAAAAAATTTACATGAAATAGGAAGAGGAGGGCATGAGAATCTACTTGGATCAAACAGGGAGAGATTCCTCAGGATGATGCTCCCGGAATTCGCTTCAGAAGTTTTGAGCTCAAATATAATATGTTGGGTAAAAATTTCAAATGATATGAAAAATTTTGAAATTTTTACCCACTTTCTATAGTTTTTTACCATTTTGGACAGTTTGAACTAATTTGATAATGTAGGAGTCCGTTTTGAGTGTGGTTTGACCGTGGCTTTGATCCATTCATGCCTACTACATGTATGATGTCTAAATTGGCATATAGGTTAGGCTTCACATCCATTTGCATTTTGCATGACCTTATGACCATTTCAGTTTAACCTTAGCTACAAACCCATTCCATCTTGTCACAGAACCTTCTTGCTGCTTTTAGAAGTGACATGTTGTGAATGGTAGAGCTTTACCATACATGGGTACCCTAGTTAGATCATGTTTTGTATTTGGTGCCCATGCCAACATTTTTCCTTTAGGCTGTGGGAGTCCTTTGTATAGAACCGACATGAATTTGAGCAAGAGCTTCATACTCCTCTTAACCTTTATGCTGACCTTTTCCCCCAGGACTCCCTTATATGTAAATGCATTATCATGAGTTTTTCCTGCCCTTTTGAGCCTTATGTTGGCTTCCCTGACTCTGATTATCAGCCATATATCTTGATTTTGTCTCATGTCTAGCCAAGAAGAGCCATTTTATAGATCTTTTACAGCTTGATTCCCCATTTTTTACCAGGAGGGGACTTTCCCCCGAGTGTCATTATCCTGCACATGTTTCCTTGCATTGAGCATAGGTATGTTCCACTACTTGGAACTAGTTTGTTTTCCCTTTGACACTTGTCTCCTCCTATATTTCTAACTATAAAGGACTTTTATTCTTTTTCAAGCTTTTCAAAATATCTGAAAAAGTCCAAAAAAATAAAAAAACCAAAAAGCTGGACAGGAAAATTTGTTATCTTTGGTAGCAGTGAAGTCATGTCACCTTTGAACAGAGCACTGTATATCACATCCATTGGTTAGGTTATTAGTTTGACTTTAGGATTTGTACTCGTATCTGTGAGTTTACCTCCACCGAATGGTTAATCTTCCAGTCCCTATGGAGCCTCCGTCGATGCCTCATGTGTCACAGAGATATCCCAGTTTTGTATATTGAGTCTATGCTACCTACATTCAGTCACCATTCACCTTTATGCTATTGTTTGAAGGAATTTGAAGCATGAGTCGGCATTCCTCACTTGTCTTGACTTTGCATGTCGGCCATTCCTGGTACTATTACTGGTTCGTGCACATCTTTTTCGAGTCCTTCCACATTATATAGCGTTGCTGAGTACTTCATTTTGGTTGATGGGGGATGCCTTAATTCCCTCCTTCCATCAGATTCCATCCCATCGACTTCAGATCATTTATTCTGGAATAGGAGTCTAGATTCATTTGAGTGCCTTGAGACTTACAGTCATTAGTGGTAGGTTCTCTCTCCATCAATAGTTTTGGGAATACATCAATGTCCCCTGATCGATGGATTCTTTGAAGTGTTAGACCTCAACACATTTATTCACACTTGTTAGATTGCACTCTAGTACCTTGATTCCAATTTTCATTATCGGTGGGTGATCTCGCGTCTGTTAACGGTATACATCAATGACTGGTAATCAGACAATGGACTACTATGTTTGACCTCAACACCTTTATTCACATAGTAGGACATGTACTCATAGCGGGTTGTGTAGAATACTTTCCATATTGGTGGCATTTCTTATATACTACCTCCTTGATCGTTCCAGTGTTCATGAGATTTCAGCTCTCGTGACTTGATTCCAGTGTATGTCAGATATCTTCAGCCATTATGGAGATCTTGATCCATGGTATATGTTCAGCTTTCATAGAGATCTTGGTCCTTTGTATATCTTCATCATGAAGATTATGGTCTATTGTATATTGTATGTGGCGATGACCACAAATGTCATAGTTTGTATATCATGCCTATTCATGGCCATTGTACTCTTATGTATCTAGGACTACTATATATATTTGCAGTCATGTGCAGATTTTGATTATTGTATTATACTATTGGATGGCTGGTTCTTCCACTTGGTTCTTCATCACTCCACTTTTGTGATGGACTTATAATGTATTTAGGCCATCGTATTACCCCTCTGACCTCACACATTAGGGGGCATATATTATAGTTGTTTTTACCACACATGGTAGATCACATATATATGGCCTTCCCTATCCCTCTGCAGACTCTTTGGACCCCATGGACTATTTTTGTACCTTTAATGTTTCCAATATCATTCCTAAAAACATATTTTATTTGTTGTACGTGACTTTTAATCCCTTTTTCGCGGATATTACCCTTAAACCTGCGTACATCGGGATGTGTGCAAAAGGCCAAATATTTTTGGAGTTTTCCTTGATGTGGATCTAAGTCACTTGTCTCTTGTCCTTCCATATGCCTCTAGATCACTCGGATTTGACCTTCCATTACCCCATTGAAGCACTATATAAGGAACCCTTTGGATACATTGAAGAAAGAGGAATTGAAGAGCAAGAAAACTATAGTCCATTTTTTTCGTAGCTTGCTTATACTTGAGTTTGCATCCCTTTGTCCCTTGGAGCACTTTGTGTTCTTCCCAAGATTTCATTTTCTTGTGAGCTTGCTATCGAGAGATGGAGGATTGAAGTGGTGGAGGCCCAGGTGGAGGACTCAGTTTCTTCGGTTTGCAGACATGCCAACATAGGTTGTCACTCATGTAATCTTTGATTTATATTAATGGAAATATCTTTTCCTATCCAATGATGTGCATTTAAATGAATATTGAATCCATGGATTCTTTTAATTGCTTATACATTATTGATTATATATGCTAGAGTAGGTCTAACACCATTATATAGCATGCTTGTCTTGAACGTTGTTGTTGAGAGAGAAAATTGCTAACACAAGCGGGATTGGAAAAATATCAATGGGGATCTACATCAACCGTCCGGAATAAGGTATGTCTCAAGATCCTTTAGTGTTAGATGTTTATTTCTCTTGCATATTAGGAAGGGATTGATTTATGTGGTTTCTTTGTCTATTGTGGTACACCCCAAGCCATAGGAAGTTTTATCCGTAATAGTTACCTATAATTATAACTTGCTTGAATTGATAATAGAAATTATCAAATATGCTTAGAAGTACAAAAGCATGGACAACATGTTTTATTGCCTAAAAATGTTAGGTTCCTTGTTGTCGGTTTTGAATGGTTTTCTTTGTAACAGAATAGTTGTTAAAATAATAAATATGTTTTTCACATCTTATTAGATTGCAGATACAAACCTAGGGTTTCCCAAGATCTCTATATATGGTCAAAAGTGATCATATCAAAGAGATGTGAATTTTCCTTGATCTATATAGCCAGAGGATGTAAAGTCACTTTATGGATTTGTTGATTGTTCTTCATCCACGTAATCACCAACATAGAATATCCATAGACTTGAAGTCAATGAAGACCTTTCACAAGTGATAGAGATCTTCCCACAACAAAACCTCTCTCTTGGTCACTAGGGATAGAGATCTTGGTCCATTCACTATTTGTTATAATCATGCTTGGATCACTTCATCAAACTCTCATAGTCCTATAAATATACTCATGGTCCACTCATATCCATTCATCTATGTCATTAATTTGGGAATAGAAGATAAAAGTATTAAAACTTGGGACAAAACACATTCTATAGATCCCTCAAAGGAAATAAAACACAACGAGAAAATACTTAAACACTACTAAAATGAAGAAGTAGGGATCTGGGGGGAATCAAGGAACAAAATAAGTAGCAATTACAACTTGATCAGATCATACAATCCAAAGGAGGAGGTTAAATCCAACAAACCTATAGCTTAAGCCAAGTAGTAAGAACATTATTTTTTTCATAGTTGAGCCAACTTTAGATTAATATGAAACCATATCTCAAAATTTTCCCTTCTAAATGGAACAAAAACAAAATATCCAGTAACAAATAATGTTTCATATAACCCTCATCAAGCCATTCTTTTTGCATAAAGGGTGGAAAACATTTAGATTTTTGAAGTATTGGCCTTAGATTTGGCCATATTGGTTGTTTCCCTAACCAAAAATATTGAACCAAGTATTTCGAGGTAAAAAAATCGATGTCGCATAATTTACATTAAATGACATATCCCCCATACTAGCTTATAAAGAACCTCATTACTCTATGCAATCCTGTCCTAGGGTTTGAATCCTCAAACCCTAATTCTTCCACTATTACATCATCATACGTGTGAAGACTTCCATGTATAATAAAGAATACAAGAACTCTATGATATTTTCCTATCCTTACATACCATAAGAATAAATATCCAAAAACATACAAGGTGTTAAATCTACTCTCCATGTCTTCTACTAGGGTAGAAACCGTAGTGTTACAATAAGATACATAATAATAATCATCAGAAATGGTGTATTTTCTCTAGGGTTTACATGTATAACACAAACCTTAGTCATCACAAAAAAAATCCTAACATCACAAATGAGAAAGCTCTCCAAGAACATCTAATACGTTTATCATCCCTTGTCCTCTCCTAAGGTTTCCACATGAACCCTAAGTCTCCAACACAAGTACCATGAAGGGTACAAATGATGAATGAATATGAGATACTTCTCCTCCCTTATATATGCAAGTAGGTGAGGGAGGATAACATAAAATAAGGACATGTTTCCCTACAAGTAACCAACATGGAGAACCCACGTGGAGCACTGTACAATCTAACGTTTTGCATGTCAAACTAGGGTTTTGTCCAACCCCGAAAGTGATATTCCCTCCAAGTCAAGATCATGGGATCAATTACCCTCCTCCAAGATGGTTCGGTATCCAATAGGGTGTTACTCCTACTCTCCCTCTTCCATGTTGTATTGGTGTCCAAGTTCCCTTGCGTAATTCATTTCTCTAATTGTGTGTCCAATGCCCTCTCATATACCCAATGCTACTCTAATATGTACCAATGTGGTCAATAAGCTCCCATTCTCCTCCTCAATATATGTGCTTGGGTCCATCACCAACCTCCATGAAGTATGCTATAATTTTATGGCAATTTAAGGTCATTTCTTGCACACAAGCTTGTGGTGGCATTTTTTGGATGATGTTGGTGAAACGTTTTACAAGGAAAATGTGATGTCATAGTGATATTTTGTGGCCAAAATAGTAAAGAAAAAAGCATGAAAAATGGAAATTACTTGCACTAGAAAGATGCACATTCTGGAGAAAGAAGCATGAATTGACATGGGCATGTTTTTCTAGGACAAGGAGGTAGGTTTAGCAAAGGCCATTGTACCCATGGGAGGAACATTTCTTAGTGCAAATTCATGCTAACTTGTATAAATTTGGGAATTCTAACTTTTAATGTGATTTTGAAATTTCACTTCTCGTCAAAGTTTCCCATATTAAATTCTTATGAATATTCAACCTTTGGATGATCTTAAATATAAATCATAGTATAAAACTATGGACGATATTTCACTTTACATCAATGTTGGGGCTCCGACCTTCAAGGTCCTAAATTTTGGTAACTCCGTGGTTTTTGTGGAAGCTTGTAAGCAGAGTTGCGATGCAAAATAGTCTTAGGGGTGTCGGGGTTGGGTCGAAGCCCCTCTTTTTGTAAATGACCCATGGTTTAAACCCATGGTTATGGTTTTTGGGTGCCCATGGTTTAATTCCATGGTTTTGTAATAGTGCACTTGTATAAATAGGCACTTATGTAAAGGAGTGAGGTGAGGCCTTTGACGATTATCTTATGATGCTAATGTGATGCGAAGCTAAGAGCTATTCTTAAGGGTTTAAGGTTAAGTCCCAGCTGTGTGCATGGACGACCTCTGCATCTATGTGCGCAGAGGATTTTTGTAATAAATTTAAGTCCCAGCTGTGTGCGTGGACGACCTCTGCAGCTGTGTGCATAGAGGGTTTTTGTAAGAAAGGTTCTGCAGCTGAGTGTGCAGATCTGTAGCTAAGTGCGCAGTTTGTGGAAGACCGAGAAGATATGCAACTGAGTGTGCAGATCAAAACTGTGGTTTTTGTAAAGAGGGTAATATAAACACAGTTCTATGGACGTAGCCCCTACACTGGGGGTGAACCACATATATCATGTGTTGTGGTGGTTCTGTTGTTTTGTGCTATTATGTTTTATGCTTTTGATAAGTAGATAAGTGATAAGATAAGATAATTGTTAAATAATAACTTTGTTGTGAATTCCCAGTTAAGGGTGAAGCAAGTAACTGTATGTTTATCTAACTACGAAGCTAGTTAAGTAACTGTTGAAGATCTATACTACATATTTATTATTTGTTAAGGCTAAAGGTACAGTAATATCCCTCTTCTGCTTGCAAAAACCTGATTCTGCGGCACCCCATAGCTATTTCGGGTGAGACTGCAAGTTGTTCGCAGGTTGTTTCCTAAAGGGCCAACACTGTGGGTCTTTTGTTGGTGCGAAGATAAAAGGTATAAAACCTGGGTCTGCCCATAGCCCAACAAATTGGTTCCATTTCCGATTGAACAATATCTGCTCAAGAGGGATTTACGTCGTACCTAGAGGGTTATGTTTTGGAGGCCCTCAGTGAAAGAAATCGACGACTGGATCAAAGAGACCTATCTGAAATTTGTGGAACAAGAAAATAAGGATCCTCGTTGTAGCTCAGATGAATTCTTGCAAAGGTACGTTTTTGCTGATATTTACAAAATTTTCTTTGGTAGTATCCACATAGAATTGCACCAATGGTTATCCAGGTTGACAGAGAGAAGGATGAACTTCCAAGAAGATCGGTTTCCTGACTAGACCCCAGCAAGAATTAATATATTGAAAAGGGTGAACAACGTGATATTGTGAGCTGTTGATTTCTGGACTACATGAACCCTTGAAGCATTTGTGACGGAGTTTGCCATCGACACGAGTACTTCCTTCAGCGAAGCTGAACGATAGTTTTTCAAAGGACCAAGGGGTAAGTACTTAAATTCATTTAGTTTGCAAATTAAAATGCTCTTGGCTGAAAAAGGCATATTGCTTATAGAATCAGATTGCTAGATCTAGCGTTACTAACCTATGTTTGGAAGTGAAAGTGACTTCGACGAGAAAATTGGTTTGCTGCAAAGTGGTAAAAGATACAAGAGAAATATTGGATCCTATACCCTAGGCCAAAGTACCGAGTATACCCCATTAAGTCTAGAAGACTCTGAGTCCAAAGAATACCCTTCTGTTAGAAACCCTTTTATAACCCCACAATGCAGATCTATTATCCCCGAGAACCTGTCGCAGTCTGAAAGTAACCCTAGCCCAAGCATTCCTGTCGCAAGTCAGTCTATAGCAGTGAGTTCTCCCCCCCCCCCCCCCCCCTAGATTCAATACGGCCCATGCAAATGATGACATCAAACTACTAGTCTTTAGAGGAACTGGATCAGAGGATCCAGAACAGTTTTGGATCTTATGCGAAGCTGTGTGGACTGCTAAGAATAT
Source organism: Pseudotsuga menziesii (assembly GCA_001517045.1). Lineage (NCBI taxonomy): Eukaryota > Viridiplantae > Streptophyta > Pinopsida > Pinales > Pinaceae > Pseudotsuga > Pseudotsuga menziesii. The sequence continues at coordinate 351,728 of LPNX010211269.1, forward strand.
CATGGACCAAGATATAAAAAGAGCGTAACTAGTCACTTCTTTTAGAGACTGGGCTTTGCCCTAGTTCATGAAGTTCTCCAGTACTTAGAACCATGTCTTGGCTGATATTAAAATAGCCATGATCAAAGAGTTCAAGAAGCCCAAATTAGAGTCACAGTGTATAACTGAACTAAAAGAGATTCAGTAGAGGCGAGGTGAATCAGTTTGGGACTTTGATCAGAGGTTCAAAGTTCTGCTAGATCAAGTTAGCTTCACTATTGGACCAGAACAACATAAGGAATGGTTCATTGCAGCATTATTACCTCATATCAGAACCCCATTCATGCAACAGAAGGTTGCTGATCAGCAAGAGGCTTTGGAGATTGCCATGAAGCTTGAAACAGCTCATGTTGGAGATAATTCTGGCATAGCCTAGATCCAAGCACAGCTAGTAGAAATGGCTTTGGAGCTTCACGACATGAAGAAAGGGAAATCTATTCGTGAAGAGGTTTGGTGTACATGATGCAAGACAGAAGGTCATGACAAAGAACAGTGCCCTGCACTAAGAAATTACCTGAATACTGGTGCACCAAACCCATTTAACCCTACTGTTCTATATTGTGAGATCTACAGAGCAACTAGCCAGCATCGACCTGAAGATTTCTATATGCTACCAAGATATGTTCAAGTACCTTAGAATCCTTACTGTAAGTTTTGTAAGTCAGTAGGGCACAAGGAAGATGAATGTCACATCTTTGACCTTATGAGAGCGCGAACCTATGATACTTATAGGGTACAAAACAATGCACAAGGAAATGATGGTTATGGCTACCGTGATGGTAACTCAGGTCAAGGTACTTTCAGAGGACGTGGTTGTGGTGTTATGCCTGGAAGAGGCCAATTTATTTGCTACAACTGTAATCAGGCAGGCCATCTAGCTAGAGACTGTCAGAACCAACTACGACATGTCGATATTGCAGAGCAGTCGATCATGTGATTGAGCAATGCCCACAGTTGATAGACAAGATGCAAGAAAGGAACAACGCTCCTACTCAAAATATTCAGATGATTGTTGTAGAGTAAAGACCTGTCCCAGCCATCAATGTTGTTACAAGGAGTGGAGCTACGACACAAGTACAGACTACGGAGAAACAGTCTGTCGAGGCTTGGGTCCACAAGACCCCAGAGAATATTCCAGCCTTCGACGTTGGAAGAGAGAAAGAAATATTTCTGGAAGCCAAAAGAGACTTTGCTGATTCAGACACCTCAGTAGCAACTACGCAACAACACCAACAACAGTCATAGTTACAAGAAGCTTTTCCAGATCAATTAAGTGCATTAACACCCTTTTTACAGAGTTGTATGAAGCTATTAAGAAATCAGACTGCTTTAAATGAGTTACAGAAAGTTCTTCAGTCCTGTGAATCTCAGTGAAGCTTTGATAAAGGAAAAAATGTTAATAGAGTTAGAAGGACTGGGAGAGAAATGAGGTTGCATGCTCAGATAGGAGAGTATGATATGAATGATATCATTTTAGACTTGGGATCAGAATTAAATTTATTAACTAAGAATACATGGGAACAAATGAGAAAACCTACCCTTGAATGGTCCCCTATGCAGTTGAGACTAGCCAATCAGCAGAGGATTGTGCCCTTGGGAAGACTCCCTAGTGTACCAGTAGATATTGATGGAGTCAGTACCCTAGAAGATTTTGAAGTCATTTAGATAATCGATGATAGCAACCCCTATCCAACCTTTCTAGGAATTGAGTGGGCAATAAACAATGATGTAGTAATCAGCCTTAAGAAAAGACAGATGACTTTCGAAGGAAAAGGCCTGAGAGTCATAGTACCATTGGACCCTTATCAAGGAGAAAGGTATACAGAGCCAGTCAAAGATGAAGATCGGGATGTCTTAGATCATATTTATAACATCACAGCTAAAGAACAAGACTATGTTAACCCCACTACTGAAGGTATAATGGATTGGCAGTGTGACAGTTCTTGCATGACTGATTCAGATGACGGCCTAGAGAATTGGTAGAATAGACTGTATGAGCTACATGGACATCGATGTGCAAGAATTACCAAGTCTCTCAGATGGCTTAGCTCACAGACAAAAGCCTTACCTATTTTTGATGGCTTGACAGACCGAGAAGAATTTATTGTACAATTCACAAAGCAAGTACCAGATTCACAGAAAATGAAGACTCTAGATTCAGCATTCAGAGCCACAGTAGCCAAATGGTGGAATGGTCACAAATAGTACATTCATAGTTGGGAAGCTTGTCATAAGTTTCTTCACTTGAGATTCATGGATCAACCTCAGGAGGTGCGAAGCAGGTTTAATGGTCAGACTATCCCTCAGGATCATTTGGAGCAGTGTTATCAAGCATGGAAGCATGTATATCATGAAGAATGGGTACATAGGTTTGTACACACTCTCGAACCGATAGCAAAGAACTGGTATGCAGAGGTGGAGCTTCGCCATGGTACTGTAAGTTGGGATAGTCTTGTTGATAGTTTTGTGCTTACATTTTCTATTAATGAGGTTTTCCCTGCTTTGGACGTAGCTACTAGGTTGATCCATACTAATGTGTTTGATAATAAAGAAATAGCCGAGTACCAACCTGATTGGAAAGAACAAGAAGCCAATGCAGTAGAATGCTATAACCTCGCAATTGACGAGGATTATGACCCATGCAACATCAATATTTCTGAGTTAGAAGGACACTACGAAGTACATGGACCAGCAGTCAAAGCACCAAAAGTGACTCAGCCCTTGAAGACAAGGCAAGTAAACATTGGGTCAAAAGCAATGCCTACATATGCCACTATTGGAGATTATTGGGATGAAGAAAAGGTAAGCAAAGTGACCCAACTTCTCCATGAGTATCAGGACCTATTTCCGACGAAGTTCTTAGAAATGAAAGGTATCCTTGGTGATATAGGAGAGTTGGTTTTTGACTGGGCAGACCCAGGTTTACTTTACTGTACCAACAAAACCCCTAGCTCACTGGCCCTTTTGGCGACAGACCGCAGAGAAGCCTGAAGTCTCACCTGAAGTGATCTTGGATCGGTCGGCTGAAGACTTAGGTGTCTTCAACCAGGTTCTGTAGCATCCTATTGGTTCATGAATCTTCTTCACCAGTGATATCCCTCTGCGAAAGTGATCCCTCCTTCTAGCTAGCACTGGTAGGAAGCGGACCCTAATCGCATCGCAACTTCTATGGCGATGCACAACTTACTCTTCCGCTCAGCTCCTTCCCTATGATATCTCACACCACAGCTCCCCAGATGATGCGATATCACCTTTCTATTCTGTAATATATCCTATAATGAGGCTCAATATGCGTAAGGAGCTCTCAAGGTCCTGCAACCTCCTTCCTGGGTCTACTAAATCTGTCGACCTTCACAAGAGTGTTAAACCACATCACTTAGACCTCTACAGTTTAACACGCTAACATCAACTACGCTGAACTCATGAAACTCATATACCGGAGTCACTTAACAATGTAACTGTCAAACTATTATGAACTAAGCACTGATAAACTCATATACAGGCTACTTCATACCTTCAAATTGCATTTAACCCTCTATGTGCTATAAACTGAAGCATAACATAGATACGTCCATCAATTGATAAGAAACATTCATGTAACAGATAACATATAACACATAAGTAAAGCACAAACACATGAAATAGTCATACAACACACAAATTTTACATGGTTCACCTCCAGGGGGGAAGCTACGTCCATAGGAACTGGTTTTTATATTATATCTTGAGAGATTAAACAGAGTTCCGCTATAACCTGATATGTAGCCTTGAGATCTTCTGGAAAACTCCACGCACACAACCGGGAGCCCTTCTCTCTTAGATATCTTCTCTTATATTTCCTTCTCTTACAATATACTCTTCCTCTCGCTCTCTCCTTCTCTCAATCCCCGTGGATTGTTCAATCCCTACGGATTATTACATACATGCTCAAGGAGCTAGCTACTGGTTACAGTAAGATAATACAGATGGATTAATAGGACCAGAGCTCGACACTTACAATACTGAGACTCTAGAGACACTTGGCTAGCTAAATAAATCAGTGGCTACCCCACGTCTAACTGTATAAGAAACTACCCAATTGTCTAACCTTTTACATTACAAAATACATGTTATATAGGCAGCCCGAAGGTCTCGCCATTACAAAACTGTGGGCCTTTCCCAACAGTAACCCAAAAACCCTAACTATGACAGTCGACACATTTGTACTATGGGATTCCACTTACCATCACACCAGAGCTTTCTGCAGTCTTCCACTCTTCCCGACGCTGATCGTGGGTATGGGCGCCGCTTCCTCGGTTTCTCCCCTTCTGTCCTTTGTCTTCAATACCTCAGCCTATTGCTCCTTTTCCTTTATGAGGGTAGTTGAGCCCTCCTATCTTTGCCACTGCCTTGAATGTAGTGGTTGAGCTCTCTCTTCTCAGCCGCTCAGGTACTTTCTTCTTTGACTTCCCTATCCCGATGTAGCATCTTTTCCTTTAGCTGCGGGACCCTGCTCCATAAGTCCCCTAACACTTACTTTTGGCTCATCCCTGAGCCACTAACAACTGGCTTCTCCTGCTGTAGCTTCTCCTTGGCTTCCTGTGAAGTCCTTGCGAATCTCTCTCGAAGTCCCGTGACTTCGTTGTTCATAGCTTCGACACACTCTTGTGTCATTTCAAGCATAGCTTGACTAATGCTGGAATCTTCTGTATCATCCATTTCATAGGTCTCTCTTACCTTTCCTTCCCTTATTGTCATGCTCTCAGTCTCATCGCTTGCAAGACCTGCCATCCATTTTTTTCTCTACCATAAGGATTCAAATCCTTGGTGTCATGAGAACTCCTCTCTAGCTGGGTTAGAATTCACATCCTAAAGAAAATATAAATCTGTATCTTCCAGCCTTCTTAAACATTTCACTCGGTTTGGATCCTTTCATATGAAAACTATACAAACCATGAATTCCATTCCGAGAACAAGCCTTTGTCTGCATTCTGAAGTTCTGCTTGTTGGTTTGTTTTTCCCTTTCACTTTTCTCCTCAGCAAATCGCTCCAGGTTTTCATGCTGCCTATGATCTTCATATTTTCGTTTCTTTTCCTCTGCAATCTCTTGTTCTTATCTTAGGTGATGAGATAGGTCAGCTTCCTTCTCCCGTTGCCTTCTTTTTCTCATTTTTACTTTCTTCCTGGCTGTGGATTTCTTCTCATCCTTCTTCTGCTCTGTTTTCTTATCTTCAGTGATCTTCTCATCTTTCTGCTTCTCTGCAGCAAAGAATTTGATGACATCTTCTACATCCTATGCTTGAATCCTCATCCTTGGCGGTTGTCTAACCTGTGATGTACCTAATTTCACAACCTTGGGCTGCGTCATCATAGTGGACGCAAGGCCACCACGCTGGAATATTTGCACAATATCCTCTAAAGGCTCAGTCTCAAACAGAAACCACTCGGTGCAATACTCTGGACTGGCAATGGCTATGAAATTGGGGAAAACTAGCGCTTTGTAACTGAAGTATCTCTGCACAGGACAACTCTCCAAATTGCTCTGTAACTCTCAGAAATCGCAAAAGTAACCCTTTTGTATGAATGATCTCTGAATTTATAACGAAAGCGATAATCTCTGAAGCAACGGTCATCTAGGCTAGATCCATCGGCAGTATTAATTGCATGGACAAGACAATACCCATCATTTTGATCCTCATTAATTGCTGAAATCCGATCAAATTTCCCTCGAAACTTGTGTGTAGGCGCCGATCTCGACCAAGATTTAGCAAATCTAGAAAAATCATTATATTGTTGCCAAATCTAGGGTAACATATATTGGTCTTTTCTGGATTAACTGCCTATCATAAGGAGAAGTGATTGGCCCTCTGTCTCTTTTCAAACTTGTCTACATGGCACAGGGAGCATCGCATTGCTGTGATGTCACACCACATCGTTCTGAACCAACATGCTGGCATAAAACTCCACAACATTCAAAACTTGCGCAACATAACCCTTTTTTTTTTTAACAGCCTCCGCAAGCACCCTATGACTTGCGCAAAATAAAATTTCCTCATGTGATTCCTTATACTTAGAATACTTAGAACTCTTTACCTGCCGGTGTAGACTAATTACCGGTGTGATGCCTCCTTTCAACTACACTGGGCATCTGCACTCTCAAAGCTGTCTGGGTTAGGGTGAAGAGGTGGAGTGGCTGTCACTATAGAGCTTAAGCCTGCTGCCATTAATTAACGTAGGAAGAAGCTCCCTGTTCAATTTGCTGAGATGAACGACACCTCCTTCTGTAACATACTGAATCTGATATGGCCCCAACCAATGCGTCTTGAACTTCCCTGGAAACTTAACAAACTTACTATCATATAGGAGCACTAGGTCTCCTATCTGAAAACTCTTACTCTTGATGTGTCTGTCATGCCAAGCTTTTTGTCATGCCTTCTGTACTTTCTGATGGAATCCTGCGATGAATGTGTCTTCCTCTAAGGCAAGCAACTATGCTAGCCTTTCATTCATGGTGTCTGTATCAGCTATCTCAGTAATTTGGGCAACTCTTAAACTGGGAATAATATATTCCATAGGTATAACAGCCTCTTGTCCATACACCAAGCTGAAAGGTGTGTGTCCTGTAAGTTTCTTGCATGTAATCCTATAAGCCCATAATACAGCATTAACCCTGAGGTCCCAATCATTTCTTTGGCTGTTACAGATCTTAGTAAGGGTATTTTCTAGAATCTTGTTAAAATCCTCCACCGTACCATTAGCTTGTGGGTGGTAGGGAGTGCTCTTATGGTGCTGGATCTGAAATTCCTCTGTCAAGGCCTCAATAGTGTGGTTCAGAAAATGTGTGCCTTGATCACTCATCAAAATTACTGGACATCCAAATCTAGTTATGATGTTCTAAAAAATGAACTATGCAGTTGTAGCAGCATCACAATTCCTTACTGCTTTAGCCTTTGCCCACCTGGTGAGGTATTCCGTTCCTGTTATGATGTATCTCGCACCAGTTCGTTTCCCTGGTGGGTTGATAGGATCCATGAAATCTATAGCCCACTTGTCAAATTCCCGTAGTGTAATCTGTGGTAGCAGCAGCATTTCATCTCTCCACAAAGTTTTTCCTACCCTATGGTAGATATCACAGCATCTACAAAACTCCTTAGTGTCTTTATGTAAAGTAGGCCACCATAACCCTGCAGTCAGGATTTTCTGAGCAGTCGGCTTTCCTGCGAAATGACCTCCTGCGGTACCTGAGTGTGCTTCTTTGATAATGGTCTCTTTCTCATGCGGCATCACGCATCTGCACAGGACTTCATCTGGACCTAACTTATATAGATGTCATGTGATCAAAGTGAAGTCTGCTTCTTTCACAACTAACTGTTTCTTTTGTTACTTAGTAAAGTCAACTAGTGCCCACCTTGTAGTGAGAAAGTGAATAATATCCTCATAGTACTCATCTGCAATCTGGATAGAAAATAATTGCGCATCTGGCAGATTATCCTCTAAATTACTTCGTTCTTCTCCTGAATCTATTCGCGATAGATGATCAGGTCCAGCATTTAATCTTCCTAGTTTTACAATGATTTCAAAATCATACTCCTGAAATAAGAGTAACCATCTGCAGATCCTTCCTCCTAATATTGGTTTATTGACCAAATACTTTAAAGCAGAATGGTTAGTAAACATCTTGAATGGGGCACCCAACAGGTAGTTCCTAAAATTTTGTAGAGCATACACCATAGCTAATCCTTCTCGTTCTGTAGTGGTGTAGTTATTTTCTGCTGTAGATAGCTTTCTGCTGGAGTACGCGATAGGGTGATAAATACCTCCTTCTCCTGGCTGTGTTAAGACAATGCCTAGTACGATGCCAGATGCATCCACATGGACATGAAATGGCTTGTTCCAATCTGGGAATACTAATATGGGTGCTGTAACCATATTCTCTTTAAGTGTGTCTAAACTTTGCTGGCATTCCTTATTCCATAGGAATTTCACGTCTTTCTTTAACACCTTTTCTATAGGTGCTGTGATCTTTGCATAACCTTTGATGAATTTTCTATAGTACCCGGTATGACCGAGCACTGTTCTCAATTGCTTAACTGAGTTGGGTGCTGGGATATGTACAATGATGGCAATCTTTGCAGGATCTACCATCAAGCCTTGTCTGTAAATGATATGACCCAACAAAATACCAAATGCTACACAGAATATACATTTCTTCAAGTTAAGAGAAATCTGATATTGCCTACATTTCTCTAACATGAGCCTTAAATCTCCTATATGCTTTTCGATTAATCCAAATACAGTCCAATAATCAAAATACACTTCTAAGAATTTATGGATGTATTCCTTGAATATAGCAACTACTACTCTAGAAAAGATAGCTGGTGCATTTTTAAGACCAAAGGGCATTACTGTATACTGGAATGAGCCCCATTCTGTCGCAAAGGTGGTCTTATGTCGATCCTCTGGATAGATTATGATTTGGTGATAGCCTGAAAATCCATCAGTGAAGGAGTAGACCTCCTGTCCTCCCACATTGTCTAAAACTTCATCAGTAAAGGGTGTCGGAAATGGGTCATGAAGTGATGCATCATTGATTTTGCGCAAATCGACACAAATCCTGATGTCTCCTTTAGTTTTCTTTTCCTGCACAACCATGGGACTAGCCCATTCACTTTCTTCTACTGGCTCAATGATGCCTGCTGCTAGCATCTTATCGATCTCATCCTTAACTTTTTCTTTATAGCCGTGATTCAATCTGTATGGACGCTGCTTAACTGGCCTAGCATCCTCTTTCAATGGTATGCACCTGACTCCCAAATATCCTACTATTCCCTTCATCTCTGTGAACTTAGTGGGAAATAGGTCCTAATAGTCATGTAAGAGATCTGTGATGTGTCCTACTGTTTCATCATCCCAATAGTCTCCAATAGAGGCAAACTTTGGTTCTGTTTCTATGCCAATGTTGATCTTTTTAATCTTGATAGGGTCTATGATAGCTGGGATCTCGAGTTTTGGTCCATCAACATCGCGAGTCCCTTCTGACTCTGGAATGTTGATACTGTGAGGATTCTCATCCTCATCACTTGACTCTGTTGCGAAGTTGTAACACTCAAGCACATCTTCTAACTGGATGGCCCAATTAGACTGAACAGACACTGATTGGGTACAGTCATCAAATATCTTGGTTTTTATAACACCTAGGGCCTGATCAATGCTTGGATACTCAAATTCAAAAGTGAAAGTGAGTAGAAAGCTGTCTATCATAAGTGGCCATGTGATAGTTCCTCTGTGCAAATCTGTCTCAGTGTACCAGTTCCTTGGCACTGTGTCTAAAGTGTGAATGAATAAGTGAACCCATTCATCCTCTGGAATTTTTTGACCAACTCTGTTCACAAATATGAATATGTGACCCGGGGTCACTTTCTACTGTGTATTTCTGCTGTAAGGGATCCTTGTCATTAGAGAACCTGATCGCCATTAGTCTCTTAAAATCATCCCATGATGTGATATGTTCTTTATGTGCATGCCACCATCTTGTAGGTGTGGCTTTTACTGCAAGGTCAATAGTTGTCATTCTCTGCTCCTGAGGAATTTCCTGCTCAAACTGCTGTAAAAAGTCATTGACATCCACTAAGCCATGAAACGACGGAATATCAATAATCTCTATGCCAATCCATCACAGTGACTTAGTCATAAATGCACATCTACGAGCTGAGACTTCGTAAATTCTGTTCTGTCAGTTCTCTAGACCAACATCCGAGTCTGATGCGCATGAGTTGTCGCATCGCCAACTAATGTTTCCTTCTACGGTCGAATTGATGTAATCACTTTGATTAGCTATCATCTTATAGAGGCTTTCCATGTTGCGCACCTCCTCCTCTGCCCTGATAGGTTCAATGTAGCGAGGAACCTGGAAAGGATCCAACAGTGCAATTCCCAGATATGATTATCCTCAAAGGTCATTTGTCTTTCCTTTAAGTTGAGAACAGCCATGTTATCAATTGCCCAATCAATACCTAGTAAAGCTGGATATGGTCTACTGTCACCAATGATTTCTATAACTTCAAAGTCAGCAAAGCTATGAACTCCGTCAATATCAACTAGCACCTGCGGTAATCGACCTAGTGGTGATACCCTCTACTGATTGGCTAAGAGCATATGGATAGGTGATCTAGCTAACTTAGGGCTACCCATCTATTCCCATGTCTGCTTAGTCAGAACATTTACCTCTGATCCTAAATCTAGGATTACCTCATCCATTTCAAATTCTCCAACTTGTGCTGTGAGTCTCATCTCTCTTCCTGTTCTTGTATGTCCCATAATATTATGAACAGCACGCTGCACACTGCTCATGGAAGAATATGGTTGACACTGATCTATGATGTCCTGAAGCTCTCCGATAGCTTTCTCATTTCTAACAAGTTTCAAGCAACTCCATAGGAAGGATTGTACACTTCCTGTCAACTCATCCTCTTCGCACCTTCCTGATGTGGTAGCCTGTGATATCTTCACAAGACTAACGCCACAAGGTTCTTGATGTGGTATGCCCCTGCACAACAGTACCTACGATCTTGATGGTGTAGGGTCAGCAAAGAAAGTTTGAGCTTTCTGAAACATTTCTTTATTTTTATGCAGGTCGAGTGGTGTTGATTTATTAGTGGATTTGTGCACCCACTCTGGACCTATGTTATTTGCGTCATCCTACGATGTTCTACTAGTAGAAGCACCGCTGCGAGTCACAATATTGACTCTTGGTTTTGGCTCTTTCTGCTCAACAACAATAAGCTGGATGTTCTGGTGTACTACTGGATTAGGTTCCCTAATCTTGGCTATCAAGATCGGGCACTCTTCTATAATATGCTCATAGGACTTGCAATACTTACATGTCGTACTAGGGTTCTGATAGTCCCTAGCATAATGTCCTACAATTCCACAATTGTAACAAGTAATAGGTCCACGGCCATGGCCAAAGCCTCCTCCACGGCCAACATGAGCCTCTTCATGTTGTGGTCCTGCTGCTGGACCTGGTGTTTTCTACTGGACTCTGTATACGTCATGTTTTCTTTCTATCATAAGATCATAAGCTTGGAAATTATGTTCATCATGACCCATTGACTTACAGAAGTTACAATATAAGTTCTTAGGGGTTTGTACATACTTCTGAAGTAAAGGTCATTCCGGTGGTTAATGTCCTCTTGTTCTGCAGAGTTCACACCACGGCCCTTGAGTCTGTAATAAGGGGTTAGGAGCCCCACTTGCTAAATAATATACAAATACTGGAAAATTATCCTTAGTATGGCCCTGTCCTTTACACTTTATACACCATAGTTCTTGTGCAATCTCTTTTCCTTTCTTAATCTCATGCATCTGTAACGTGAGATTGGCTAACCAGTTCTGTAAGATTGTCATTCCTGTACTGGTGTCAACTAGAGGCAAAGCCTCTAGTTTCATTTCCATCTCCAATGTTTCATCCTGCGTACGGAGTCTCTATTGCATTAATGGAAGTTTGATGTGCAGGAGCAGTGCTGTGATGAACCATTCTTTATGCTACTCCGGAGCAAACTCAAAGCTGACTTGGTCTATAAGGGATTGGAATTTCTGATCAAAGTCCCATACTGACTTTGTAGGTAACTGTTTAATGTCTTTAAGCTCTGTGATACACTGTGACTCAGACTTAGGTTTCTTAAATTATTTAATCATTGCGGTCTTGACCTATGCAAGCGTTCTGGCTGGTGCTGTTGTATACTTCATATACCATGTTAAAGCTCTATCTCTAAGTGTAGTGACCAACTGGACAGGTTTAATATTATCACCTTGGATCCCTTTAATGGTCCATATGGCTTCACATAGGAACCAATGTTGTTCCGGGTCTTCTGCCCCTGTACCCTTGAAGGTAGGTAACTTCATGTCATCCCCCATTCTGTTTCTACGTGGTGGATGTTGACTTGTTGTATTACTACCACTCGGCGGTGTAGGTGTAGGTGATGTAGCGGTAGTATGTACTATATGTGAACTACTAGATGTAGTTCCTATGGGATTACTCTAAGTCCCGGTTGTTTTCTGTGGGGTATAAGGGTGGTAAGGGATACCTCCTACTGGTCTCTCTATATTACTATGAATCTGTTCTCTAGTGCTGTCTAAACTATTTTCAATGAGAGAAGATCTGAAATATACTTTATATTTCTTACCACTACATGTACATCAAATTTCATCAAAATCACTCTCAAACTCTTGTGACATTACACTGACTTAGCTTATTCATCTGAGAATAAATCCATTACTCCTTTTTCATGTAATAACATCTTAATGGACAAGTTTAATGAGCTTAGGTACTTACTGCGATATCCTTTGAAGAAATACCTCTCTGCTTCGCTGAAACTCTTTCTTTGATCGACTATGAACTCTGTAATGAAGCCTTCCAGCAAACTCGCAAGCCAGAAGTCTACTACCCATGAAATGGGATTATCAATGCTCTTCACGGTCTGGATCAGCTCCGGTGTCCAGACTATGTTTCTTTTCTTCTTGAATATGTTCTTATCAGTCAACTTTGATAACCAGTCATACAACTCATTTGTATAGGTCACAAAAAATATCTCATGCAGGTTTGTGAAGATAGGTTTTTGTAACCAGTCCTCTGTACTCAGTCTAGGACTCTTGTTTTCTGTCGCAGCGAATTCTTTTTTCTTAGACCCAACCCACTGTTTGAGTTCTTCTTTAGTAGGATTCCAATAGAACATTAGCTCGTCAATGTTTTCAAAGCCGGCAATGGAACCATTTGTTTGTTTCTGACTGGGTAGACCCGGGTTTACTTTACTGTACCAACAAAACCCCTAGCTCAGTGGCCCTTTTGGCAACAGACTGTAGAGCAGCCTGAAGTCTCACCCGAAGTGATCTTGGATGGGTCGACTGAAGACTCAGGTGTCTTCAACCGGGTTCTGTAGCATCCTATTGGTTCACGACTCTTCTTCGCCAGTGGGATCTCTCTGCGAAAGCGATCCCTCCTTCTAGCTGGGAGCTGTGATGTGAGATATCGCAGGGAAGGAGCTGAGCCCTCTTGTCTTCGTCGCTGCCTTGAATGTAGTGGTTGAGCTCTCTCTTCTCGGCCACTCAGGTACTTTCTTCTTTGACTTCCCTGTCCCAATGTAGCAGCTTTTCCTGTAGTTGTGATACCTTGATCCAACAGTCCCCTAACACTTACTTGTGTCTCATCCCTGAGCCACTAACAGCTGGCTTCTCCTGCTGTAGCTTCTCCTTGGCTTCCTGCGAAGTCCTTGTGAATCTCTCTCGAAGTCTTGTGACTTCGTTGTTCATAGCATCGACACACTCTTGTGTCATTTCAAGCATAGCTTGACTAATGATGGAATATTCTGTATCATCCATTTCATAGGTCTCTCTTACCTTTCCTTCCCTTATTGTCATGCTCTTGGTCTCGTTGCTTGCAAGACCTGCCATCCATTTTTTTCTCTACCATAAGGATTCAAATCCCTGGTATCACGAGAACTCCTCTCTAGCTGGGTTAGAATTCGCATCCTAAAGAAAATATAAATCTATATCTTCCATCCTTCTTAAACATTTCACTCGGTCTGGATCCTTTCATATGAAAACTATACAAACCATGAATTCCATTCCGAGAACAAGCCTTTGTCTGCATTATGAAGTTCTGCTTGTTGGTTTGTTTTCCCCTTTCACTTTTCTCCTCAGTAAATCGTTCCAGGTTTTCATGCTTCCTATCATCTTCATATTTTCATTTCTTTGCCTCTGCAATCTCTTATTCTTCTCTTAGGTGATGAGATAGATCAGCTTCCTTCTCCCGTTGCCTTCTTTTTCTCATTTTTACTTTCTTCCTGGCTGTGGATTTCTTCTCATCCTTCTTCTACTCTGTTTTCTTATCTTCAGTGATATTCTTGTCTTTCTGCTTCTCTGCAGCAAATACTTTGATGACATATTCTACATCTTGTGCTTGACTCCTCATCCTTGGCAGCTGTCTAACCTGTGATGTACCTAATTTCACAACCTTGGGCGGCATCATCATAGCGGACGCAAGGCCACCACACTGGAATCTTTGCACAATGTCCTCTAAAGGATCAGTCTCTGACAGAAACCACTCGGTGCAATACTCTGGACTGGCAATGGCTGCAAAAGTGGGGAAAACTAGCACTCTGTAACTGAAGTATCTCTGCATAGGACAACTCTCCAAATTGCTCTGTAACTCTCAGAAATAGCAAAAGTAACCCTTCTGTATGAATGATCTCTGAATTTATAAAGAAAGCGATAATCTCTAAAGAAACGGTCATCTAGGCTAGACCCGTCGGTGGTATTAATTGCATGGACAAGACAATACCCATCGTTTTGATCCTCATTAATTGCTGAAATACGATCAAATTTCCCTGGAAACTTGTGTATAGGTGCCGATCTCGACCAAGATTTAGCAAATCTAGAAAAATCATTATACTGTTGCCAAATCTAGGGTAACGTATACTAGTCATTTCTGGATTAACTGTCTGTCAGAAGGCAAAGTGACTGGCCCTTTGTCTCTTTTCAAACTTGTCTACGTGGCATGGGGAGCATCGCATTGCTGCGATGTCACACCGCATCGTTCTGAACCAACGTGCTAGCATAAAACTCTGCAACGTTCAAAACTTGCACAACATAACCCTTTTTTTTTCTTTTTTTTTAACCTCCACAAGCATCCTATGACTTGCGCAAAATAAACTTTCCTCATGCGATTCCTTATACTTAGAATACTTAGAACTCTTTACCTACCGGTGTAGACTAATTACCGGTGCGATGCCTCCTTTCAACTACACTGGGCATCTGCACTCTCAAAGCTGTCTGGGTTAGGGTAGAGAGGTGGAGTGGCTGTCACTATAAAGCTTAAGCCTACTGCCATTAATTAACGTAGGAAGAAGCTCCCCGTTCAGTTTGCTGAGCTGAACGACACCTCCTTTTGTAACATACTGAATCTGATATGGCCCCAACCAATGCGTCTTGAACTTCCCTAGAAACTTAACAAACTTACTGTCATATAGGAGCACTAGGTCTCCTATTTGAAAACTCTTGCTCTTGATGTGTCTGTCATGCCAAGATTTTTCTTGTGCCTTCTATACTTTCTGATGGAATCCTGCGATGAATCTTTCTTCCTTTAAGGTAAGCAGCTGTGCTAGACGTTCATTCATGGTGTCTGTATCATCTATCTCGGTAATTTGAGCAACTCTTAAAGTGGGAATATTATATTCCATGGGTACGTATAACTATCTAAGCAACTACCCAATTGTCTAACCTTTTACATTACAAAATACATGCTTATATAGGCGGCCCGAAGGTCTCGCCATTACAAAACTGTGGGCCTTTCCCAACAGTAACCCAAAAACCCTAACTGTGACAGTCGGTGCATCTGTACTGTGGGCTGCCACTTACCATCACACCATAGCTTTTTGCAATCTTCCATGCTTCCCGGCGCTGATCGTGGGTATGGGCACCGCTTCCTCGGTTTCTCCCCTTCTATCCTTTGTCTTCAATACCTTGGCCCATTTCTCCTTTTCCTTTATGAGGGTAGCTGAGCCCTCCTATCTTCGCCGCTGCCTTGAATGCTGTGGTTGAGATCTCTCTTCTCAGCCACTCGGGTACTTTCTTCTTTCACTTCCCTGTCCTGATGTAGCAGCTTTTCCTGTAGCTGCGGGACCCTGCTCCAACAAGGAGTGATAAAAATCCTTTTGAAACCTTATGCGAAGCCTGTGAAGCAGCGCCCTTATAGGCTAAACCCTAAGTATAAAGAAAAATTCAGGGTGGAGCTAGATAAGATCCTCGCTGCAGGAATCATTGAGCCTGTCAAAGAGTCAGAATGGGTCAGCCCCATGGTGGTATAAGAAAAGAAGACCAAGGGAGAAATCAGAATCTGTGTTGATCCCAGGAAGCTGAATGATGCCTGTTTACATGATTTGTTTCCTACTCCCTTTACAGATGAATTTTTAGACAATGTCGGAGGTCAAGAAGTGTATTCCTTCACTGATGGATTTTCTAGTTACCATCAAATCAGAATTTCCCCAGAGGATCGGCATAAAACAACCTTCGCTACAGAAATGGGATCTTTTCAGTATACAGTTATGCATTTTGGATTGAAGAATGCACCTGCTATGTTTTCCAGGGTAGTCATATCTGCATTTAAGGAATTCATTCATAAGTTCTTGGAAGTTTACTTTGATGATTGGACTATCTTTGTCTTATTGAAAGATCATATAGCTAGCTTAAGGCTTATGCTGGATATGTGTAGACAACACCAGATTTCATTGAACCTGAAGAAGTGTATCTTTTGTGCACCTTTTGGAATTCTGCTAGGTCACATTGTATGCAAGCAAGGATTGATGGTGGATTCTGCGAAGATAGCCATCATTGTGAACTTGCCACCTCTGAAGTCTGTTAAGCAACTTCGCACTATGCTTGGTCATACTGGATATTACAGGAAATTCATCAAAGGATATGCTCAGATTATAGACCCTATGGAGAAGAAGTTGAAGAAGGATATTAAGTTCGAGTGGACACCTAAGTGTCAGGAAAGCTTGGACATTTTGAAAGAAAAGATGGTAACTGCCCCTATCCTAGTATTCCTTGACTCGAATAAGGAGTTTCATGTTCATGTTGATGCATCTTGCATTGCTTTAGATGTAGTTTTGGCTCAGTCAGGTGAAGGTAATATTGATCACCCTATTGCTTTTGCAAGTAGAAAATTGTCCACAGTAGAAAAGAATTATACTACGACAGAACGAGAAGGTCTAGATATGGTTTATGCCTTGTAGAATTTTCGACACTATCTGTTAGGATTGCATTTTAAGATGTTCACTAACCATTCTGCTTTGAAGTATTTGGTTAACAAGCCTATGTTAGGTGGAAGGATATGCATATGGCTGATTCTATTTCAGGAGTATGACTTTGAGATCATAGTTAAACCAGGGAGAATTAACCTGGGGCTTGACCACTTATCGAGGCTCGAGTCAGGAGAAGACCCCACTAGTTTGGACGAAGGTCTTCTTGACGCCCAGTTGTTTGCCATCCAGATAGTTGATGACTATTTTCAGGATATTGCTCAGTACTTGTCTATAGGTTTTCCACCCTATGAGATGATGACACAGCAGAAGAAGCAGTTGGTGGTTAGAGTAGCTGACTTTACCTTGATAGCAGGACAGCTATATAAAATGGGACCAGATGAAATACTGGGCAAGTGTGTTCTGGAACATGAAAAGCCATTGATTTTGGTCGAGGCACATTCTGGAGCAGCAAGAGGTCATTATGCAGGAAAAGCTACAGCTCAGAAGATTCTAACAGCTAGATTGTGGTGGCCCACAATTCATAAGGATGTAAGAGAGTATTGCCTCAGCTGCGATATCTATCAGAGGACAGGCAAACCATCCAGGAGGGATGAGATGCCTCTGGTTCCACAGGTAACTCTACAAGCATTTGACAAATGGGCTATTGATTTCATTGGACCAATCAATCCCCCTGCAAAGAAATATGGAGCAAGATACATTATTACAGCGACTGATTACCTTACTCGTTGGGCCGAAGCTCAACCAGTCAAGAATTGTAGCACTGCTACAGCTGTGAAGTTCATCTTCGATAATATCTTGTCGAGATTTGGGTGTCCTAGAATTCTTATGAGTGATCAAGGATCACATTTCCTAAATAATACTGTTGAAGCATTGACCGAAGAATTTCAAGTATATCATCAGAAGAGTACTGCCTACCATCCTCAAGCAAATGGAACTGTCGAAGCCTTTAACAAGATCCTTGAGCACGCTCTAACAAAGGTTTGTAATGTCAACAAAAATGATTGGGATCTTAGAATTCCAGCAGTACTATGGGCTTATAGAACCACTTGCAAGAAGTTAACAGGCCATACACCTTTTAGGCTAGTATATGGACAGGAAGCAGTTATGCCCATGGAGTACATTGTTCCTAGCCTCAGAATATCAGCCTTCACAGAGATGGAGTATCCCGCCATGTTAAAAGATAGGCTGGAAAAGATTCTAGAACTAGAAGAAGACAGATTAATTGCAGGTTTCCAGCAGCAAGTGTAGAAAGCTAGAGAAAAAGCATGGCATGATAGGCACATTACGAAGAAGCAATTCCAGATTGGTGATCTTGTGCACTTGTACGAAAGTAAATTCATGAAGTTCCTAGGTAAGTTCAAGACCCATTGGAAAGGACCATACATAGTTCAGGAAGTTTCTGATGGTGGTGCAGTCTAGTTATCTAAATTGAATGGAGAAATTATACCTTCCATGGTGAATGGAGGTAGATTAAAGAAGTACGGGGACAAGCCTGGACCTCCTAAGCAGAAGTAGTAGCAGGAAGGAGAGTCTAAGTACCAAGAACAGTTGAAATTGGGTACTAGACTATAATAAAGATGTTCTCTCTATCGAAGTTGGTGTCAGGATGTGTCAGAGGTATGTACTGTGTCGAAAGTACTTAGGGTTGTTGTTCCGAAGAAGAAAGGTGTGTCAAAGCTTAAAATGTGACCGTTGGAAAAGAATCGGATCTGGAGGCACCGGCACATGAACTACATCAACTACCTGTAATGATGAGATTTTGGGAAATTTAACGCCAGTTGGACAAGACCTATCGCCAATTTGATCAGATCTGGTGTCATCAATGCACAATGATGGCAGATTTGGTCATTGGATTCTATAAGAAGATACCCAGACCTGCGAAGTGTGCATTGCACATTTTCTGATTTTCACAGTTGAACCCATGTCAGCTAATCACGAAGACCAGCACCTGTTGAGAGAAGCCCGAGAGAGGGGTCTGCAGAAACTTATGAGCAACCCACCTGTAGCTGCTCCCCCAGCACCGAGTCAACCAAGCCAGACACGATCTACCAGAAAGAATTTTAAGGCAAAATTTTTCTCTAAGTGGAACGAAGAAAGATACAAGAACACAGGCATTTTGCTAAGGATGAAAGGATGAAGGATAGAGAAAGCCATGATAGTGGTAGAAGTAGCATAAGGAATGACGATGATGATAGGCATATAAGGAAGAAAGACAGTGGGAGGATTAAAGATTTTGCTTATAGAGATACAGACGGATACAGAGCTCGACAGAGTGCAAAAGGAGATAATGGAGAAGGTGTCAGCCACCGAAGATATCATGTGTAGCCTCAGCAAGCATTTTACTATCTGTGCCAAGAAGATTCATCCACCAGAAAAGTAGTAGAGTGTCCCGAGACGGGCCACTAGTGAGTCTTAGGGGCCTGTTGGGGCTTTGACCTTCAAGGTCCTAAGTTTTGGTAACTCCACGGTTTTTGTGGAAGCTTGTAAGCAGAGTTGTGATGTAAAATAGTCTTATGGGTGTCGGGGTTGGGCCGAAGCCCCTATTTTTGTAAATTACCCATGGTTTAAACCCAGGGTTATGGTTTTTGAGTGCCCATGGTTTAAGTCCATGGTTTTGTAATAGTGCACTTGTATAAATAGGAACTTATGTAAAGGAGTGAGGTCAGGCCTTTGACGATTATCTTATAATGCTAATGTGATGTGAAGCTAAGAGCTATTCTTAAGGGTTTAAGGTTAAGTCCTAGCTGTGTGCGTGGATGACCTCTGTAGCTGTGTGCGCAGAGGGTTTTTGTAAGAAGGTTAAGTCCCAGCTGTGTGCGTGGATGACCTCTACAGCTATGTGCGTAGAGGGTTTTTGTAAGAAAGGTTCTGCAGCTGAGTGCGTAGATCTGTAGCTAAGTGTGCAGTTTGTGGAAGACCGAGAAGATCTACAGCTAAGTGCGTAGATCAGAACTGTGGTTTTTGTAAAGAGTTGAATATAAAGACAGTTCTATGGACATAGCCCCTACACTGGGGGTGAACCACATATATCGTGTGTTGTGGTGGTTTTGTTGTTTTGTGCTGTTATGTTTTACGCTTTTGATAAGTACATAAGTGATAAGATAAGATAACTATTAAATAATAACTTCGTTGTGAATTCCCAGTTAAGGGTTAAGCAAGTAACTGTATGTTTATCTAACTGCAAAGCTATTTAAGTAACTGTTGAAGATCTATACTGCATATTTATTCTTTGTTAAGGCTAAAGGTATAGTAATATCCCTCTTCTGCTTGCAGAAACCTGATTATGCGGCACCCCATAGCTGTTTTGGGTGAGACTGCAACCTGTTCGCAGGTTGTTGCCAAAAGGGCCAACACTGTGGGTCTTTTGTTGGTGCGAAGATAAGAGGTATAAAACCCGGGTCTGCCCATAGCCCAACAATCAACCCCAATTCACTATGAATTGCAAGAGTAAGGATATCAAATGTATGCCAACAAGTTTCAGGTATTTTAGGCACACTTTTCTAAAGCTAAACCATATTTGAAATCACTTTAATTATTATATATTTACAATATGTTGGTGCAAACCCAACCAACAAAACCTAGTCGAAAGGGGTTCCTACTCTGTCGATGCTCAACTTGCCACGATCTCCCTAAGCACTAGCCTAGACAGGTTTTACTCTGTCCATAAATACCCATGAAGCGGATGAAGTCTCACCCGATATTTTCGAGGGAGGGCTGACGGAACCAAGTTTTCGCAGGATAGAAGAGGACTATGGGCATCAAAAATTCATCAACTTATATACCAGATCTAACCAATTACTTAATCATTAATAGAACCATTCATCATTACTCTTCATAGATCGCATCATTCATTCATAACCATAAAATGTGAAAATAAATCTAAAAAGATAACATCATTCATAAGCAATAAACATCGCATCATAGATCCGTGTCACAGATTCACTTCACATTCATCATTAGGTTCGCAGAACAAGAAAATAGAAAGAGACAAAAAGATAATAGTAGTTCATATCAACCTCCTTCTTATCATATTAGCTCTACGCAATCAACCACAGATTC
This sequence comes from Pseudotsuga menziesii, assembly GCA_001517045.1. Classification (NCBI taxonomy): domain Eukaryota; kingdom Viridiplantae; phylum Streptophyta; class Pinopsida; order Pinales; family Pinaceae; genus Pseudotsuga; species Pseudotsuga menziesii. The sequence continues at coordinate 372,625 of LPNX010211269.1, forward strand.
AAAATAGACAACAATTGACTTGAGCCTCAAGCTCTCAATCCTCATTCTATGATATATTTACATTTGCAATTCTTCTTCTATTTATAGGCTTGTGCCTTTGCAGTCATGGTTCACTTGAATGATTTTCTAACTTATTCTTAACTAAATCTACCAACTAATGACCAATATTCACAAAATATCATCAAAAAGTACAAAAAGTGACACAAAATATTCATAAATAGTCTATCTTCTGCCTTGCGTGCCATTTTTTCCTTGTGTGGTGTCTTCTGAGCTTGCGTAGCTACCACGATGCAACACAACTGAATTGTCCCAAAACTCCTACCAACAAGCCCCCAACACAATCTTGTGGCTCAAGCCACGTCAGTTGGACATGGTGTACTCATTGATTTTCAGCTTGAAGTCTTCGTACTACTAAGTGATATCTTTTACCTGTGTTTTAATTTTCTCAACAATGTCTTGACTTTCAAGCAAATCGTGCTTTAATGGATGCTCCACTATCTTTTCATTAACTTCCCTCTTACCCTTTTGCACAGCCTGCAGTGCAGTGACTACTTTCACTGACAATTGGGCTCCAATTTCTTAGAACTCATCGAGCTGGTCATTTCACTTTTGTTGTCACTCCTGAGCCTTTCCGACTTGTTATTGTAGCTCCTTTAACTCCACTGACTGTGTAATCTGAAAAATTGGTGGCATTTTCCTCAATTTCATCTTCATTGTTTCCAACTTGCCCTTGGCTTCCTAATACTTCTTTTTCAGTTGCTCTTACTTTTCATCTTTAGTGACACTACCCCAAAATTGTGTCATCGCCTCAGTAATATTTGTGGCATTCTGCTCCATTTCTTCAAACTGTGCCGCAATCTCCTTGATGGCACCCTTCCATTCCAGAATTTTATCTAGTGGTGTGTCTGGGTATACCAGAGCATTCAAAATAATGTTTTCCTATTGTAACTGCATGATAACTTCCCCAAGTCACTTTTCCTTTGCTACTGCATCCAACTCCATAGTGCTTTTATGGATGTGGTGACAAGCATCCATAATGGCCTCTTCCACTTCACCGTAACTAGAAAAAAGGTGTTCATTTCCAATAAAAAGGTGGTCACTTTCTTTCTTTAGTTCTATGATTTCCTCTATCACCTTCATATTTAACTCCTCTTGTGCCTTCTTCAGTGCCTCGATTTCCTACTCTTTGTCTACTGTCAATGTTTCCTTTACACAACATAACTCCTCTACCTCTTTTCCCAGTGCTTCCTCTTCCCCTTGCAATAGCAAGTACCGGTCTCTAATATCCTTCTATCGATTGGCCAACTCTTGGTTGGTGACCTGCTACATGTGGACTAAATTCTGGGTAGTAAACTTGTTGATGTCCACCGTAACGCTCTGCAGCTACTACAGTGAGGAATTCACATCCTCTTGTCCAATGTCAATTGCAGTCGGGGGAATCTCAACATTCCTGACCCATGGCTTGGTGTTAATTGATGTGTAGTCCTGCACATCGACACTCTTTGGTTCTCTTCTTAAAATAGTATCACAGACAGAATCTAACTTGGTTCTTACCTCGGTGAAGCCTTCCTAGGTGGACTTCCTCATTTCTTTTGGTGCAGTATCAAATGTGTCAGCGACGGGATTAATAAGTCATTATAGTTGCGCCTCCATTGTTGATCTAGTGTTCCTCCTCACCTCCTTCTCCATGCGTTGCTTTGTCCTTATTTCAGTGAGGATGAGCTTCACTTCTACATTGGTGGGGTTCTTCGACGATGAGTCTCCATCAGATTCATGATGACTCTGCTCTTTATGCACTGGATCTTCAAGAGTGTCTGCTGGTGGTCCCATCAATATTTCCTCCATGCTGACCAATTTGTGCCATTCTACGGGCCAATCCTAGACTGTTGCTTCCAATTCTGCATTCGTCAGCTTGTAAGACATCGGTAGCCATTGCTTGTGAAGGTTGCACCATGCCTGGATATGAATAATGTGCAGCCCAATGGAGAACCCTATAATTCTTTGGTACTTTACTGCAACTTCTTCTAAGAGACAAGGGACTTTTATAACTAGTTCCTGCAGCGATTCCCAGTAGACCCAAAAGTGGATCACACAATCCTATTTCCTAGTGGGTTCCTAGACCCACCACATATTTTGATAGCACGCACCCTTACATACCTTAACTGATTCAACCTCCATCCCTTGGTAATCTGCTCACTCCATCCAAGAGATTAGTGCGATTAGGATTAAGAGCCAACTATATGTGAAAGGCCTCTCTACGACCTGAATTGCTACTACATCCTCTATCAATTGGTTTAGAAATAATCAAATTTAGTTCATTTGCACCCCTTATGCACATTTTTCTACACACACAATAACCCCTGAAGTGCACTGGATGGGGTGAATCTATCTTGCTATAATTTGTGCACCACTTCATACTACATGTTCGTTGATGCTATCTATTCGATAGGCCCTCCCATCATGCTACAAGTTGAACTTTTGTTTCAATCATGCGGCAAGCCAATTATCATTGTCCTTACCTCTCAAGTATTGTGATGGGTCAGGTCCATCCTTTGGCAATCCCATGATATCTGATATCAAGTCCACCGTGATTGGGACTGGTGTATCCAACCACAAAGTCCCACCATGGAAGCAGGCCAAAATCTGCTTGACACAAGAATTTTCCTCGTTCAGCCACCCAAAGTGTGGCATGTTGATTAATCCCAGCAACCCAGCTTTATCCAACCCCTGCACCCATTCCTGCGGCATACGCACTATGGTTTCGCCTACGACTAAGGGAAAAGGCTCATAGGGCTCATTTGCTACATCCTGTAATGCCAACAGGTCATGATCATTGTATTTCATCTACACTAATGCTGGCACGATATATTTGGTGCACGTCATCCCCCTTGGCAACAATGGCATCTTGGGCTAATACTTCTAGTTTTTTGTTAGCCTCTAAGGCTGCGCACTAGGTCGGGTGGGAGCGATGTAACCTGGAATGTTGTTAATGGAGATACATGTTCGTTCCACAGACTCTACAATCCTAGAGCTTGAAGTCCCCCTCTACGTAGTTCCCTCTCCTTGTGCCTTAATCGATGTTCTCATCTGCCTATTCTGTGGCATCGGAGGTTTCGGCTTTTGGACCTTCCGCTTCCTCTTCGGGACAGACAACGACCTGATCGGCACGTTGACAATTTCTTCGACAATGGTTACTGGTGTGATTGGTGATTCGATCTGACTTGAAATCTATACCGTGTCTGGGGTGCTCTACATGCCGCGACAATACCCCATAAGTTTCTAATCATCACGCACCCTCTTATTTACTCTACAAGTCACAAAATTCACTCAGTGACTCAACTCAACTTAGCATAGTGGTGATTTCAACCCATGTCAACCACCTTCTTATAGCATCAGGTCGATCCATCCTCATCATTACCAAATCATACGCATCCATCATGACCAAATCTGCCATTAATGAGTTGAATATGTCAGTGATCCTATCGAGCTAATGGTCAAATCGACCATAAATGTGCGTCTCTTCAATGAGTGTCATTGATTAACTACTTTTAAGTGTCTGCATTTATTACTAATTTGATTATGTCATATCCCTATGGCTGTTGCGATTTGTATTCCTAGCTATGCTATTGACTTTGACGTTTATGCAAGCACTTCCTCCTGGTGCGCCCTCCTTCTTCCTACCCATATATATATATATATATATATATATATATACACACACATATTATTTTATTTTTTGTGTGCAGTGCCTTAAACATCGCGTGGTTCGGACCTTGTCCTATAGGGATTCAATCGGATAACTAGTTTTGGCAGCATCGCTCCATCTAATTGTTGCAATTGAAATTCCCCCTAGAAGTAATAGAACTAACAAGATATGGACCTAGCTAGTGCATATGTAACTTACATGGATGCTTCATGAACTTGATGTCATATAGCAGCACCAAATCTCTTTGCTGAAACTGTTTTTTCTTTATATGGCGATCATGCAAAGCCTTCTATCGATCCTTCTTGATGCCCTGATGGAAACCTATGATAAAGAGGTCCTCTTCAAGCTATATCAACTACACCACGTGCTCCTCAAGTGCTGCTGCAATGCATAGACTAGGAACAATGTACTCCATAGGCGTGATTGCCTATTGCCCATATACCAATTTGAATAGTGTATGTCTCATTAATCTCTTGCAAGTGGTGCGATATTCCCACAATAATGTCGGAATCTTCAAATCCCAATCATATTGGTTAGCGTTACATACCTTTGTAATTGCATCCTCTAAGATCTTATTGAATGCTTCTACAGTTCCATTCGACTACAGATGATATGGGGTGCTTTTCTTATGTTGTATCTGCAACTCCTCCATCAGCTCTCTTACTGTGCGGTTGATGAAGTGACTACCCTGGCCATCAGTATCCTTGGGCATCCAAACTATGTCACAATATTATCAAATAGGAACCTTGTTATTGTCGCAGTGATGCAATCCACGACCGGTGCAGTCTCTACCCACCTCGTTAGATAGTTTGTTGTTGTGATTATATACTGTGCACTAGTTCTCTTCCTAGGTGGGTTGATTGGACCCACAAAATCCATGACCCATTTATCAAAAGGTTACAAGGTTAATTGTGGTACTAGGGGCATCTCATCTTGCCGCAATGGTTTTCCAGTGTGTTGACAAACATTGTAGCTCCGTGCATAATTTGTCACATCATTATGTAAAGTGGGCCACTAGAGCCTTGCGCGAAGCACCTTCTTGGAAGTAGCAGAACCTCGATAATGTCCCCCAGTGACTCCCGCATGTGCTTCTACCAAGATATGCCCTTGTTCATGTGGTAGGACACAACGCCGAAACATTTCATCTAGTCTAAGCTTATATAGGTGTCTAGAAATAAAATGGAAATAATAAGCTTTAACCACCAACTGCTTCTTTTGACTTGTTGAAAATTCCTCTAGTGTGATTCCTGTTACAAGAAATTGGATTATTTGAGCACAGTAGTCATCATCCATGTCGACTCTGAATAACTACACGTTGAGAAATCCTTCTTTAATATTGGTGGGCTCCTCGTCTGTCTCAATTCAGGACAAGTGATCAGGGCCAGCATTCAAGCGTCCCAACTTCACAATTATTTCAAAATAAAACTCCTGAAAGAGAAGTATCCAATGGCATATATTTTCCCCCAACATAGTCTTATTTACTAGGTATTTCAAATCAAAATGGTCAGTAAACATCTTAAAATGACCACCTAGGAGGTAATTCCTGAATTTATATAGAGCATATACCATCTCCAAACCTTCTCTCTGTGTGGTTGTATAGCTTTTCTCAACAAATGATAACTTCCGACTAGCGAAAGCAATCGAGTGATCAAGATCTCCTTCTCCTGGCTATGCAAACACTACTCCCAACGAAATAGACGATGCATCAACATGGACATGGAACTCCTTGTTCCAGTCTAGGAACACAAGTATGGGTGCAAAATCCATCTTGGCCTTCATAGTGTCGAAGCTTGCTTGACATCCTAGACTCCATGCAAATGCAACATCTTTCTTCAATAGTTTTTCCATAGGGGCAGTAATCGTAGCATATCCTTTGATGAATTTTCTATAATACCCGGTGTACCCCAGTGTTTCCCTAAGCATATTCACATTTTTCGGGGGTGGAAAGCTCAAAATAAGCACTAGCTTCGTAGGGTCAACCAAAAATCCTTGCTTGCAAACAATGTGACCTAACAACATCCCAAATGGTGCACAGAAAATACACTTCTTCGAGTTCAGTGCAATCTGATGATGTCGGCATCTTTCCAGCATCAACCATAGGTTCTCCAGATGATCCTTAATTAGACAGTATACTGTCAATCATCCATATAAACTTGTAGAAACTTCTGAATGAAATCTTTGAACACAGTGACAATAACCAGGGAAAATATCGCGGGTGCATTCTTCAACCCAAAGGGAATTACTGTGTATTGGAAACAACCCCATTTAGTGACAAATGTTGTTTTATGTCAATCTTCTTTTGCGATTCTTAACTAGTAATAAAAGTAAAATCCATATGTAAATGAATACATCTTCTGACTGCCTACTCCTTCGAGTACTTCATCAGTGAATGGTGTCGGAAATGTATCATGCATACAGGCATCATTCAATTTTTGGAGGTCGACAAAGATCTGAAATTCACATATTTTCTTGTCTTGGACCACCATAGGAATGATCCATTTCAATTCTTCAATTGGCACAATTATTCCAGCATCCAACATCCTATCTAGATCAACTTTAACCTACTCCTTGTACCATGGATTCAAGTGGTACGGTCTCTGTCTTACTAGTTTCGCATCGGACTTTAATGGAATCTTCATCTCTCCCAAATCACCCAGTATCCCTTTCATTTCAAAGAATTTCGTTGGAAACATATCTTGAAATCCATCCAATAGATCTGTGATCTTTTCCATAGTCCCCTCATCCCAGTAGTCCTAAACACTTGCAAATTTTGGGTTCTCCTCTGTCCTAATGTTAACTTTTCTGATCTTTAGCAATTGATTCATGGGAGCAGTCAGTATATATGGTGCTGTGACATCCCTACTCCCTTCTATTTATGGAATATTGATATTATGTAGCTCATCATCATCCTCAGGATCGCCAGACATATTGTAACATTCCATCATCAACTGCATGTGGTAATACGCATGTGGCTCCACTAGATATGCAACCGACATTAATTTTAATACCACATCCCAGATGATCTGAAGTGCAATGTGGACATCAGGATTGGCATCTATGAAGCTAAGTGTAAGAGGAAAGAGAACCATCATATTTTCCCAAGTGGTTATCCTCTCTACGCAACTCCGCTGATATATACCATGACCTTGGCATTTCGTCCAAGGTGTGAATAAAGGCATGGACCCATTCATCCTTTGGTCGCAATGCCCATAGAGTCTGGAATTCCATCTAGTGACCGTTGGGGTCATTCTGCCCATCATAATTCCCAGTTTATTATACTTTTGTGTCACCAAAGTGAACTATCATCAACCATCGACATTGCACCCATCCATTAATTGTCTTCTTATGAGTCTCCCACCATCGTGCTGGAGTAGCTTTTCGTGCTTCCTCCAGCACCAGCAATCACTACGGTTCTGAGACCTTCTCTTCAAAATCTATCAAAAATGCAGATAGCTCAAGAAGGACCTCATAGGTTGGTAATTCAAGAATATTAGTCGCAACATGGGACAGTGACTACGTCATCATACCACACTTCCTGAATGATACCTCGTGCATGTAGTTTTGTCAGTTCTTCTAATGCATCATCAGGATCAGAAGAAGCAGAACTAGCACTACGCCAATTGAGTTCTTCATCAGCAATTGGGTGGATGTAATATTTGGAAATGTTGTAAGAATGATCCCATCCCCTGACAACTTCATCTTTTACTGGTTCAATATATCTTCTCCCTTTGTTTGGATCCATAGGAGCGATGACTCTAATGTCTTGATTCTCAAATGTCATCATCTAATTCTTGAATTCAATCATTGCCATACAATCATTGGCCCATCCAATCCCCAACAATGCAGGATAGGAACCTCCACCATCAACAACTTCAATCACATCAAAATCAGCATAGGTCTTCATACCTTCAACATCCACAACCAGGTTCGACACACGTCCAATTGGTTGTACTTTAGCCTAATTAGCCAGTCATAACTGCATGGGGGACCAGCCCAATGTTAGCCTCCCCATTTTCTACCAGGTATTCTTTGTCTGAATATTCACATCTGAGCCCAGATCTAGAATGACTGATTCTACTTCATAGTCCCCAATTTGAATATTCATGCACATCTCTTTTCCCATCTATTTCTTATGTAAATAGTTCACCACTGAGTCCTTCTTCTCCTTACCCGGGTGGTGTAACAACTTTTCAATCTCGAATAGAGCACCAAGATCTTTTTCCAGTGACAAGCAACTCTTAAAGAAGTGCTACAAGGTACCATGTTGCCACGATGGTCCTGCCTCCAGAGAATCAAGAGCAGAGGGAATTTCATAGATAGGTGACCTACCAAGATTTCTTTCGGTCGCATCCCAGGTTTCAAAGAATGTATCTTTTTCAATTGCAATATCAAAGGACACCTTCTTCTTCCCATCCAATCAAACCTGCGGGTGTGTCCCATCTTCTCCATTCGTTGCACCTACGCGAGTGACGATGGAAATGTCAACATCCTCTATTCTAAGCTCTGCTAATATTGTCGCAACTATCGATCCTTGACTTTGTTTCATCAGTGGATTCTAGTTCATTGGTGGATTCTAGTTCAATAGAGGGTTTATGGGTTGATTCACAGCCTGATTCTGAAGTTGAACTTGACTCTGAGCCTGGTTTTGTAACTGATTCTGGTTTTGTAGTTGATTTTGATTTTGCAACTGATTTTGATTCTGTAACTAAGGAACCTTCTCAGCCTACCATCTTGCGATTAGCTGTGGGAATTTCTTGACAGCATGATCTATTACGGTGCAGTATGTACATGAACACTTCAATTTCAGGAAATCTCTCTGGTAATTTCCAAATACCCCACAATTGTAACACTGGACAAGTCCATGACCTCATCCTCCTCCTATTCCAAATCCTCCTCCTCTTCCTCGGAATCCTCCTTGCTGATAGTATTGCGGCTGAGTTAGTTGTTGTGGTGGGTTATTTGGCTATTGATAAAGGTAGTGCACTTCCTGAACATGCTATGGATGCAGCAGAGCCATCGACATCTAAATATACTGTGACTGGCATGCAAATTGTGGCTATGGCGCAAACTGTGGTTGTGGTTACAATGGTATAAATTGCATCTGCGGCGGGGTTGTATACTGTAGTTGAGGTCATGATTTTACCACTTGAGGATTTGGTTGTACTACACGCTGATCTTCACCCTTCACAAATTATGATTTGTATGTCCTTTCCTGAAGCAGGTCATATGCACGACATTATTTATCTTCATGCCCCACATATCGAAAAAATGAACAATATAGGTTTTCTTGCTTCATCACCATCTTCTGCATATATCCACACTCTTCATGTCGGTGCCCATAGACTTGGAATATGAGGCACCATGGTACGCTGCCCCAACTCACTGGGTTCGATGTGCCAGATAGTAGATAATTTTGAAATTCGGGGCAAGTATCTTTAGTGTGTCCATATGTACGATAATGAGTGCACCAAAGGTCTTCGCAATTCTCTTTCCCTTTCTTAATGTCTTGCAACTGAAGCATCAATTTATCCAGTTACGCCTAAATTTGGTTCATACTAGCCGCATTCCCGCCAATAGGTGAGGCTTCTAACTTCATTGCAATCTCTAGAGCCTCAATGTCGTGATCTTATACTGCATTAGTGATTGCTGGATATGAGGTACCAATGCTACGATAAACCATTTTTTGTGTTGAATGTCGCTTATATCGAAATTGATTCTCACCATCAGTGTCTTAAATATTTGATTGAAGTCCCAAATGGTCTCATTAGGAAATTGCTTAATATCTTTTAACTCAGTAATATACTATTCTTCAGAATTTGGTTTCCATAATTCTTCAATTAGTCCTCTCTTGACTTCATCTAGTGTTTTTGTAGGGGTCCCCGTAGGAACTTGTATAAATTTCATATACCAATCCAGCACATGACCCTGAAGAGCAGTCACCAATTGGCCTTTCTTAATGTCGTCATCCATGGCCTGTCTGACAGTCCACTCTGCCTCACATAGAAACCACTACTACTCAGGATCATCAGTCCCGTTTCCATGAAACAAAGGTAACTTTGTATTGTCACCTGCCATCCTGCGCCTTCTTCCTACAGATGTTGATCTAGTACTAGAATGTTGCTTCCACGTCGGGAAAGTCAACGTGGAACTTTTTTTTCTTCCTGAATATGGAGTAGTGCGTGGAGGCATGGTTACATTGTTGCTAGGGTTTGATCTTACTGCTATTCTAGGCATAGTCTAGGTCTGGTCATCCTCTTCATCATTGTAGGGTCGCTTCCTCCCATGTGGTCTTCCTTCATGGTCTTGCATTTTGATCATAGTAGGATCTTCCCCTGTCCTTTGCGTATTCTCCTGTCAAAAACTTTATCCTCCCCTCCTAATACCACTTTCTTCCTCAGATTCCCTCATAGTCTCGTCGAAACTTGCACCCATCTACCCCTTATATTCCCATTTGTCACCTAGCTTTCATCGCGGTATCCACTGCCACCACACACTGGAGTTCCACTATTCAAGGTGCATCTTCAGTATACCCTTTTCACATACAAGAATCTTAATTGAAAATTGTAGATACAACAAGAACCTACCTCTAAGTCCATTGAAAAAATCCCTTTCTGCTTCATTGTAGGACTTGGTAGTGTCGACTTTTAATTCAGTAATATATCCTTCTACAATACTATCTAGCCATACCTAAACAACTCGCGATGCTTTGTTGTCAGTTTTCTGTAGCTTTCGGATCAATTCAGGGGTCCACAATGTTCGCTCTACTCCTTGGAAATTTGTATTCTTGTACGTGAACCGCACCAACCACTCTTACAATATGATGGGAAACTCAGAGAAAAAATATTCATGAGGACCATTGTGTATGTATCTCACTAACCACTTGTCCTTCATCAGTCCAGGGTTATGTTTTTTTGCTTCATAAAATTCTCTTAGCTTATTATAAAGCCAATATTGAATTTATGGTTGCGTCAGATGCCACATATCCTCCTCTTAGTCGCAATAGTGTCCCAACAACGGAACAATTTTTCGGTGCAAACCCAACCAACAAACCCCAGTCGATAGGGGTTCCCACTATGTCGACGCTCAACTTGCCGCGATATCCTTGAGCACCGGCCCAAATAGGTTTTACCCTATCTAGAAACACCCACGAAGCAGATGAAGTCTCACCCGAGATGTTCAAGGGAGGGCTGATGAAACCAAGTTTTTGCAGAATACAAGAGGACTATGGGCATCGACAATTCATCAACTTATCTACCATATCTAACAAGTTACTTAATCATTAACAGAACCATTCATCATTACTCTTCGTAGATTGTATCATTCATTCATAACCATAAAATGTGAAAACACATCTAAAAATATAACATTATTCATAAGCAATAAAAATCGCATCATAGGTCCATGTCACAGATTCACTTCACATTCATCATTGGGTTCGCAAAACAGGAAAACAGAAAGAGACAAAAAGATAATAGCAAAAAAATAATGGTAGTTCAGATCAACCTCCTTCTTATCATATTAGCTATGTGCAATCAACCACATATTCAAAATAGACAACAATTCACTTGAGCCCCAAGCTCTCAATCCTCATTCTACGATATATTTACATTTGCAATTCTTCTTCTATTTATAGGCTTGTGCCTTTACATTTATGGTCCACTTGGATGATTTTCTAACTAATTCTTAACTAACTCTACCAATTAATGACCAATATCCGAAAAATATGGTCAAAAAGTACAAAACATGACACAAAATATTCAAAAATAGTGTATCTTCCTCCTTGCGCGACATTTTTTCCTTGCGTGGTGTCTTTTGAGCTTACGCAGCATCCGTGATGCTATGCAACTAACTTGTCCCAAAACCCCTACCAACACAATATTAAGTATTCCTCATTATCTTTAAGTTGTTTGTCAAATCACTCAACAATTTCAACCCTTAATATGTCAAATTAGCATGAACAATAAGTTTTGAAAATTACTTAATTAGGAAGACCATGAAAGATGAAAATCAAATATGCAATTACATTGGTATTGGATAGATGAAAACTTCATATATGAGTTTGTCATAATTAATTACATGTACATGCCACAAGTTTATCACAAATATGGTACAATTTTCAACCTCTCCAAAACCCTTGCTAGGGAAATCATGAAAACCCTAGCCACCACCAAATATCTCCAACTAGCAAAAACCAACATTAATAAGTCCTCCTTGGATTCAACATCAATATTTTGTCACACAAACTCTCCACATTATCATGGTTGTGTTCCTCAGGTTTTTCACACCCTAGCCATGTTAAATTGTATACGTATGTGGAAAGAAAAATATAGTGTTGGCTTCCAAATATACTTTCTTGTCCTAGGGTTTGAATCCTCAAACCCTACATTAGAGGAAATTTCAACTCAAAATGGGCCTCCTAAAATGAACTAATAAAATAATAGTTAAAATAATAAAATAATATTTATTAATTTTGGAGGAAGAAAAGAAAAAAACTACTTTTTTGTTTGTATTTTTGACATATCTCCCTGTGTTTTTACTCAAATTTCGATTGGGAGATCTCGTTGGGTGCGGAATTAAATTCCGCATCCAACGCGTACCCACTCGGCATACTTTTGACAGACCCCGCTACCCCAAAAACAAGAAATACCTGAAAAAATGGAATGATGACATCATCATTCCATTTTTTCAGGTA